>SJYX01022201.1:369312-438974 GCA_006410675.1 Oreotragus oreotragus
TGGAATTGAGCTGCAGGAGTTGCTTGTATATTTTTTAGATTAACTGTTTGTCAGTTGCTTCATTTTCCATTATTTTCTCCCATTCTGAAGGCTGTCTTTTCACCTTGTTTATAGTTTCCTTTGTTATACAGAAGCTTTTAATTTTAATTAGGTCCCATTTGTTTATTTTTGCTTTTATTTCCAATATTCAGGGAGGTGGGTCATAGAGGATCCTGCTGTAATTTATGTCAGAGAGGGTTTTGCCTATGTTCTTCTCTTGGAGTTTTATAGTTCTGGTCTTATGTTTCGATGTTTAATCCATTTTGAGTTTATTTTTGTGCATGGTGTTAGAAAGTGATGTTCTTTTATTTTTTTTAATTTAAATTTTATTTTTTACTTTACAATACTATATTGGTTTTGCCATACATTGACATGAATCCACCACAGGTGTACATAAGTTCCAAACCCTGAACCCCCCACCCACCACCCTCCCCACATCATCTCTCTGGGTCATCCCAGTGCACCAGCCCCAAGCATCCTGTATCCTGCATTGAGCCTGGACTGGCGAGTCATTTCATATATGATATTATACATGTTTCAACGCCATTCTCCCAAATCATCCCTTCCTCGCCCTCTCCCACAGAGTCCAAAAGACTGTTCTATACATCTGTGTTTCTTTTGCTGTCTTGCATCTGTCTCTTATACACATCTAGATGTGTATAAGAGACAGCCCATACACCAGCCCCAAGCATCCTGCATCCTGCATTGAACATAGACTGGCAATTCATTAAAAAATGATTTAGTGTATCTATCTTTGGCTGTGGGAGCTTCCTCTAGTTGCAGCCATCGGGGGCTTGTCCTGCTGCGCGGCACAGGCTGTAGCATGCGCCGGCCTTGGCAGGTGCAGCATGTGGGCTCAGTGGCTGCTGCTCCTGGACTCCAGAGCACAGACAGGTTCAACAGCTGTGGTGCGTGGGCTCAGCTNTCCAGTTTCATCCATCTTATTAGAACTGATTCAAATGTATTCTTTTTAATGGCTGAGTAATACTCCATTGTGTATATGTACCACAGCTTTCTTATCCATTCATCTGCTGATGGACATCTAGGTTGTTTCCATGTCCTGGCTATTATAAACAGTGCTGCAATGAACATTGGGGTACATGTGTCTCTTTCTATTTTGGTTTCCTCAGTGTGTATGCCCAGCAACTTTAGGCTTTGTTGTTCTGTTTCTACTTCCTGTACTTGTCATGTTAAATTGCTTATTTGAGATATTTTTTTGTTTCTGGAGCTACGTCATTGTCACTACAAACTTCTCCCTTAGAATTGTTTCTGCCGTATCTCTGAATTTTGTAATAGATTGTTTCTATTCTCGTTTGTCTCCTGAGGTATTTGTTTGTTTCCTCTTTGATTTTTTCATTGACCCATTGGTTGTTTAACAGCATGTGGTTTAGCCTCCACATGTTTGTTTATTTGTTTCCAATTTTGTTCTTGTGATTGGCTTCTAGTTTTATAACACTGTGGTCAATAAAGATTCTTGGCTTGATTTTAACCTTCTTAAATTTATTGAGAATTGTTTTATGAACTAGCATGTGGGCTCTTTTGGAGAATGTTCCATGTCCATTTGAAAAAAAAAATTCATTCTACTGTTTTTGAACATATTGTTCTGTATATCTCCATTAAGTTCATTTGGCAAAATATATGGTTTAAGGCTAATGCTTTCATATTGATTTTCTGTTTGCATGATCTATTCATTGATGTAAATTGGTGTTGAAGTCACTTACTATATTATGTTATGGCCTGTTTTTCCTTCTATGCCTGTTAAAATTTGCTTTAGGTGTTCAGATGTTCCATAAGTGTTTTATCCTCTGCTTGACTTAATTATTTTGTTATTATATAATATCCGTCTTAGTTTCTTGTTGCAGTTTTTTTCAGATTTTTATCTCTTTTAGCTTTTTAAATTTTATTTTCTCTTGGTATGTAGCTGATTAAAAAACAAGGTTGTGATGATTTCAGGTGAATAGCAAAGGAACTCAGATATACATATTTTATTTTGAAGTATATTTTGTCTGATGAGTTCAGTTGAGTTGCTCAGTCGTGTCCGACTCTGTGACCCCATGGACTGCAGCACACCAGGGCTCCCTGTCTATCACTAACTCCCGGGGCTTGCTCAAACTCATGTCCATCAAGTCTGTGATTCCATCCAACCATCCCATCCTCTGTTATCCCCTTCTCCTCCTGCCTTCAATCTTTACCAGCATCGGGGTCTTCTCCAATGAGTCAGTTCTTCTCAACTGGTGACCAAAGTATTGGAGTTTCAGTTTCAGCATCAGTCCTTCCAATGAATATTCAGGACTGATTTCCTTAAGGATTGACTGATTGGCTCTCCTTGCATTCCAAGGGACTCTCAAGAGTCTTCTCCAACACCACAGCTCAAAAGCATCAATATTTGGTGCTCAGCTNGTGACCAAAGTATTGGAGTTTCAGTTTCAGCATCAGTCCTTCCAATGAATATTCAGGACTGATTTCCTTAAGGATTGACTGATTGGCTCTCCTTGCATTCCAAGGGACTCTCAAGAGTCTTCTCCAACACCACAGCTCAAAAGCATCAATATTTGGTGCTCAGCTTTCTTTATAGTCCAGCTCTCACATCCATATAAGATTACTAGAAAAATAATAGCTTTGACTGGATGGACCTTTGTAAGAAAAGTGACATCTCTGCTTTTTACTGTTCTGTCTAGGTTGGTCATGTTTTTCTTCCAAGAAGGAAGCATCTTTTAATTTCATGGCTGCAGTCACCCTCTGCAGTGATTTTGGAGCTCAAGAAAGTAAAGTCTGTCACTGTTTCCATTGTTTACCCATCTATTTGCAATGAAGTGATGTGGCAGGCTGCCATGATGTTAGTTTTCTGAATGTTGAGTATTAATTCAATTTTTTCATTCTCTTCCTTCACTTTCTTTTTTTTTTTTTTAAGTTGTTTGTCAGTTGCTTCATTTGCAATTATTTTCTCCCATTCTGAAGGCTGTCTTTTCACCTTGCTTGAATACATTTTAAAATGTCTGTTGGAGATCTCTGTCTTCTTTAGAAAAATTCAGGCACTTGTCCAATTTTTGTTTTTTTAATCAGATTGCTTTTTTCTTTTTCTTTGATATTGAGTTGGTTGAGTTCTTCATATATTTTGAGTATTAATCTTTTTTCAAATAGATCATTTACAAATCACTTTTTCCATTAAGTAGGTTTTTTTTTTTTAATTCCCCATCACTGCTTATTGAAAAGACTGTCTTTTCTCCACTTTGCAGTCGTGACTCCTTGTCACTGATTAGCTCCTTACTTAATATACAAGCATGAGTTTTATTTCTGAGCTCTCTAATTCTGTTCCATTGATCTATGTGTCTTATTTACAATACCATATTCTTTTGATTACTGTAGTTTTGTAGTATAGTTTAAAATCAAGAAATGTAATACTTACAGCTTTTTTTTTTTTAACATTGCATTGATTCTTCAGGGTCTTTTATGTGTCCATACACATTTTAGAATTCTTCCTCAAGTTTTATGACAAATGTCACTGGCATTTTGATATGGATTGAATTGAATTT
This sequence comes from Oreotragus oreotragus, assembly GCA_006410675.1. Taxonomy (NCBI): domain Eukaryota; kingdom Metazoa; phylum Chordata; class Mammalia; order Artiodactyla; family Bovidae; genus Oreotragus; species Oreotragus oreotragus. Next base: position 372,885 of record SJYX01022201.1, read on the forward strand.
GTATATTGCTTTGTGTAGCATGTGCATTTTAATAATGTTAATTCTTCAAGTCTATGAGCACTGAATATACCTCCTTTTATTTGTGCTGTCTTCAGTTTCTTTCATCAGCATCTTATAGTATTCAGAATATAGGTTTTTCACCTTCTTGGTTAAATTTATTCCTGCTTATTGTATTCTTTTTGGAGGGGAGGGATTGTAAATGAGATAATTTTCTTGATTTTTGTTCCGATATTTTGTAATTGGATATATAAATGCAATAGATTTCTGTGTGTTAATGTTGCATTCTGAAACTACTAAATTTATTTATTAGTTTTAATATTTTTGATAGAATTTCTATGGTTTACTACATATGCTACTATGTCATCTAAAATAGAAATAGTTTTACCTCTTCTTTCCTATTTATATAAGTTTCATTCCTTTTTCTTCTCTAAATGTTGTAACTAGGACTTCCAGTACTATGTAAATAAAAGTGACAAGAGTGACTTGTCACTTTTATTTACATAGTAAATAAAAGGAGCAGCCTTGTCTTGCTCCTCACCTTATTGGATAAACTTTCATCATTCTGCATAGGGCATAATGATAGCTGTGAGTTTATAATATACAGCCTTTATTAGGTGAAATATGCTCCTTTTATGCCCACTTTTTCAAAATTTTTGACCATAAATAAGTGCCAGATCTTTTCAAATGCTATTTCTGCCTCTGCTGAGATGATCATATGATTTTAATCTTTATTTTTATTAATATAGTGTATTATGTTGATTAATTTGTGAATATTGAAGCATCTTTGCATCTCTGGGATAAGTCTCATTTGATTATGGTGTATGATCCTGTTAATATATTGTTGACTTTAGCTTGTTAGTACTTTGTTAAAGACATGAAAATGTTTATGTTCATTAGGAATATTGGCCTGTCATTTTGTCTTTTTTTTTTTTCCTTTTAGTTTTGATCTGGTTTTGGTATTATGGTAATATTGGCCTTCTAGAACAAATGTAGGAGTAACACTCCAGTTTTTTTTAGAATGTTTTGAGCAGGATAAAATTATCTCTTTAAATGTTTGGTAGAATTCACCTGTGAAGCCATCTGCCCCTGACTTTCATTTCTGGGGTTTTTTATTACTGATTCAATTTCAGTAACTATAATCAGCCTATTCAGATTTTTTATTTCCTCCTGATTCAACCTTAGAAGATGGCATGTTTCTTGGAATTTAATAATTTCTCTAAACTGCTCAACTTTTTGGTGTATAATTGTTCATAATGATTTCTTTTTATCTTTGTACTTCTGTGCTGTTGGTTGTAACTTCTTTTTTATTCACAATTTTATACATTTGGATAATCTCTAATTTTCTGAAGTCTGGCTAAAGGCTTTTCTTTTCTTCTTAAAAATTATCTTCAAATGATTAGCTTTTAATTTTACTGATCTTTTATTACTTTTTTCTTTCATTGTTTCTTTTTTGCTCTATGATCTTTATTATTTCTTTTTTTATTTTTATTTTTATTTTTTAGAGCTTCCATTTTACTTTATTTTACTTAACAGTACTCTATTGATTTTGGCATATATTGACATGAATCTGCCACAGGTGTACACGAACTCCCAAACATGAACCCACCTCCCACCTCCCACCCCACATCATCCCTCTGGATCATCCCCATACACCAGCCCCAAGCATCCTGCATCCTGCATTGAACATAGACTGGCGATTCATTTCTTACATGATAGTATACATATTTCAATGCTATTCTCCCAAATCATCCCACCCTCTCCCTCTCCCTCTCCCTCTCCCTCACCCTCTGAGTCCTAAAGTCCGCTCTGCACATCTGTGTCTCTTTTGCTGTCTTGCATACAGGGTCCTCATTACCATCTTTCTAAATTCCATATATATGTGTTAGTATACTGTATTGGTGTTTTTCTTTCTGGCTTACTTCACTCTGTATAATTGGTTCCAGTTTCATCCATCTTATTAGAACTGATTCAAATGTATTCTTTTTAATGGCTGAGTAATACTCCATTGTGTATATATACCACAGCTTTCTTATCCATTCATCCGCTGATGGACATCTAGGTTGTTTCCATGTCCTGGCTATTATAAACAGTGCTGCAATGAACATTGGGGTACATGTGTCTCTTTCTATTCTGGTTTCCTCGGTGTGTATGCCCAGCAGTGGGATTGCTGGGTCATAAGGCAGTTCTATTTGCAATTTCTTAAGGAATCTCCACACTGTTCTCCATAGTGGCTGTACTAGTTTGCATTCCCACCAACAGTGTAAAAGGGTTCCCTTTTCTCCACACCCTCTCCAGCATTTATTGCTTGCAGACTTTTGGATCGCAGCCATTCTGACTGGTGTGAAGTGGTATCTCATTGTGGTCTTGATTTGCATTTCTCTGATAATGAGTGACGTTGAGCATCTTTTCATGTGTTTGTTAGCCATCCGTATGTCTTCTTTGGAGAAATGTCTATTTAGTTCTTTGGCCCATTTTTTGATTGGGTCGTTTATTTTTCTGGAATTGAGCTGTATAAGTTGCTTGTATATTTTTGAGATTAGTTGTTTGTCAGTTGCTTCATTTGCTATTATTTTCTCCCATTCAGAGGGTTGTCTTTTCACCTTGCTTATAGTTTCCTTTGTTGTGCAGAAGCTTTTAATTTTAATTAGATCCCATTTGTTTATATTTGCTTTTATTTCCAGTATTCTGGGAGGCGGATCATTGAGGATCCTGCTGTGATTTATGTCGGAGAGTGTTTTGCCTATGTTCTCCTCTAGGAGTTTTATAGTTTCTGGTCTTACATTTAGATCTTTAATCCATTTTGAGTTTATTTTTGTGTGTGGTGTTAGAAAGTGATCTAGTTTCATTCTTTTACAAGTGGTTGACCAGTTTTCCCAGCACCACTTGTTAAAGAGATTGTCTTTACTCCATTGTATATTCTTGCCTCCTTTGTCAAAGATAAGGTGTCCATATGTGTGTGGATTTATCTCTGGGCTTTCTATTTTGTTCCATTGATCTATATTTCTGTCTTTGTGCCAGTACCACACTGTCTTGATGACTGTGGCTTTGTAGTAGAGCCTGAAGTCAGGTAAGTTGATTCCTCCAGTTCCATTCTTCTTTCTCAAAATTGCTTTGGCTATTCGAGGTTTTTTGTATTTCCATACAAATCTTGAAATTATTTGTTCTAGTTCTGTGAAAAATACCGCTGGTAGCTTGATAGGGATTGCATTGAATCTGTAGATTGCTTTGGGTAATATATTCATTTTCACTATATTGATTCTTCCAATCCATGAACATGGTATATTTCTCCATCTATTAGTGTCCTCTTTGATTTCTTTCATCAGTGTTTTATAGTTTTCTATATATAAGTCTTTAGTTTCTTTAGGTAGATATATTCCTAAGTATTTTATTCTTTTCGTTGCAATGGTGAATGGAATTGTTTCCTTAATTTCGTTTTCTACTTTCTCATTATTAGTGTATAGGAATGCAAGGGATTTCTGTGTGTTGATTTTATATCCTGCAACTTTACTATATTCATTGATTAGCTCTAGTAATTTTCTGGTGGAGTCTTTAGGGTTTTCTATGTAGAGGATCATGTCATCTGCAAACAGTGAGAGTTTTACTTCTTCTTTTCCAATTTGGATTCCTTTTATTTCTTTTTCTGCTCTGATTGCTGTGGCCAAAACTTCCAGAACTATGTTGAATAGTAGCGGTGAAAGTGGACATCCTTGTCTTGTTCCTGACTTTAGGGGAAATGCTTTCAATTTTTCACCATTGAGGATAATGTTTGCTGTGGGTTTGTCATATATAGCTTTTATTATGTTGAGGTATGTTCCTTCTATTCCTGCTTTCTGGAGAGTTTTTATCATAAATGGATGTTGAATTTTATCAAAGGCCTTCTCTGCATCTATTGAGATAATCATATGGCATTTATTTTTCAATTTGTTAATGTGGTGAATTACATTGATTGATTTGCGAATATTGAAGAATCCTTGCATTCCTGGGATAAAGCCTACTTGGTCATGGTGTATGATCTTTTTAATGTGTTGTTGGATTCTGATTGCTAGAATTTTGTTGAGGATTTTTGCATCTATGTTCATCAGTGATATTGGCCTGTAGTTTTCTTTTTTTGTGGCATCTTTGTCAGGTTTTGGTATTAGGGTGATGGTGGCCTCATAGAATGAGTTTGGAAGTTTACCTTCCTCTGCAATTTTCTGGAAGAGTTTGAGTAGGATAGGTGTTAGCTCTTCTCGAAATTTTTGGTAGAATTCAGCTGTGAAGCCGTCTGGACCTGGGCTTTTGTTTGCTGGAAGATTTCTGATTACAGTTTCAATTTCCGTGCTTGTGATGGGTCTGTTAAGATTTTCTATTTCTTCCTGGTTCAGTTTTGGAAAGTTGTATTTTTCTAAGAATTTGTCCATTTCTTCCACGTTGTCCAATTTATTGGCATATAATTGCTGATAGTAGTCTCTTATGATTCTTTGTATTTCTGTGTTGTCTGTTGTGATCTCTCCATTTTCATTTCTGATTTTATTGATTTGATTTTTCTCCCTTTGTTTCTTGATGAGTCTGGCTAATGGTTTGTCAATTTTATTTATCTTTTCAAAAAACCAGCTTTTGGCTTTGTTGATTTTTGCTATGGTCTCTTTTGTTTCTTTTGCATTTATTTCTGCCCTAATTTTTAAGATTTCTTTCCTTCTACTAACTCTGGGGTTCTCCATTTCTTCCTTTTCTAGTTGCTTTAGGTGTAGAGTTAGGTTATTTATTTGACTTTTTTCTTGTTTCCTGAGGTATGCCTGTATTGCTATGAACTTTCCTCTTAGCACTGCTTTTATAGTGTCCCACAGGTTTTGGGTTGTTGTGTTTTCATTTTCATTCATTTCTATGCACATTTTGATTTCTTTTTTGATTTCTTCTGTGATTTGTTGGTTATTCAGAAGCGTATTGTTCAGCCTCCAAATGTTGGAATTTTTAATAGTTTTTCTCCTGTAATTGAGATCTAATCTTAATGCATTATGGTCAGAAAAGATGCTTGGAATGATTTCGATTTTTTTGAATTTATCAAGGTTAGATTTATGTCCCAGGATGTGATCTATCCTGGAGAAGGTTCCGTGAGCACTTGAGAAAAAGGTGAAATTCATTGTTTTGGGGTGAAATGTCCTATAGATATCAATTAGGTCTAACTGGTCTATTGTATCATTTAAAGTTTGCGTTTCTTTGTTAATTTTCTGGTTAGTTGATCTGTCCATAGGTGTGAGTGGGAAAAGTTCATTAATTTCTCTTCACTTTCTGCCATAAGGGTGATGTCATCTGCATATCTGAGGTTATTTATATTTCTCCCCCTGGCAATCTTGATTTCAGCTTGTGTTTCAATCAGTTGGGAATTTCGCATTATGTAATCTTCATTTAAGTTAAATAAACAGAGTGACAATATACACTCTTGACATACTCCTTTCCCAATTTGGAACCAGTCTATTGTTCCATGTCCAGTTCTAACTGTTGCTTCTTGACCTGCATACAAATTTCTCAGGAAACAGGTAAGGTGGTCTGGTATTCCCATCTCTTGAAGAATTTTCCACAGTTTGTTGTGATCCACACAGTCAAAGGCTTTGGTGTAGTCAATAAAGCAGAAGTAGATGTTTTTCTGGAACTCTCTTGCTTTTTCCACGATCCAATAGATGGCAATTTGATCACTGCTTCCTCTGCCTTTTCTAAATCCAGTTTGAACACTGGAAATTCATGGTTCACATACTGTTGAAGCCTGGCTTGGAGAATTTTGAGCATTACTTTGCTAGCTTGTGAAATGAGTGCAGCTGTGCAGTAGTTTGAACATTCTTTGGGATTGCCTTTCATTGGGACTGGAATGAAAACTGACCTTTTCCAGTCCTGTGGCCACTGCTGATTTTTCCAAATTTGCTCGTGTATTGAATGCAGCACTTTTAACAGCTTCATCCCCAAGGGGGACAAAAATGCAAGAAGAAAAATGGTTGTCTCAGGCAGTCTTACAAACAGCTGAGAAAAGAGAAGCTAAAGGCAAAGGAGAAATTAAAATATATAGTCATTTGAATGTAGAGCTACAAAGAATAGCAAGGAGGGATAAGAAAGCCTTCCTCAGTAATTACTGCAAAGAAATAGAGGAAAACAATAGAATGGGAAAGTAGAATTTTTGCCTGATATAAGTGTTAATACTCCACTTTTTTTTTCCATTTCCATTTGCTTCTTTCTGTCATTGCATCACATTTAGTTGGCAGCCTACTTTTAGAATTTGCTGTCACACAGGAAAACATATAATGTTGGATGTTGGTTATATTGTTGCCGGAATAAGTAACTCTTGAGAAAAGGAATACTTAGATGAATTATCAGAAAACATATAAAGAATATATCCAGGAGAATGAGAAGTTTTCTAAGATTTCCTCATAAAAGGAGCCACAAAAATTAATTATTAGAAGTAAAGAAGTGCATTAGAATTAAAATTTGGAATTTGACTAAAAAAGCAGTTAGGTTATAAGCAATAGTGGTATTCTTAGGGAGATTAGATTTCATCTCAAAGATTATTTTAGTATTTTAACCTAAAATTTATTGAAATATTTTAAGCAAAAAAAAAAAAAAAAACCCACATGATTACATTTCCATTTTATTTTATTTTTCATTTATGTATTTATTTTTTTACACGAATGAGGCCATCTGCCAGGACAATGGAAAATGTACTGGACCAATAGGGCAAACAGGCAGCCATCACAATGTTGAAGGTGTAAATGGACATAAGTCTAAACCAAGCAGTTCCAATTGAAGTAGGGAGAGATATCTAAAGTATGGGATGTGGGAAGCCTGGATGAAAACAAATTATGCAGTATATCTTCCAAAGATGAACTGACCAACCAATATTCTAGTTGTATGCACTGGGGAAAAAATATAGGAACAGATAGATTTGAAGAAAAAAGAGGTACTATGAATTCAGCTTGGGAAATTTCAGGTTTCCTAACTGTAATTATGTAACTGTAAGCTAATTCTCTACTTAAACATTAATTATACAAATACCATATGTTTACAAAATCCTTCCTGCAGCTGCCTCTTAATGTTTGAGGAATATTGTATTTCTCTGTTGGTTTAGTAAAGGCTGCCTTTTTAGTTTTTCATAGAAACAAAATAAACTGCTTACTGAAAGGGTTGCCACTACTGCTCAAAAATGCTTGGTTATATTACAATTTTTTACAATTACAACTTCTTCTCTTTTTAAAAATTTTGTTTCTTAACACCAAAAATATTTTTGTATTGGGGTATGACCCACTCCAGTGTTCTTGCCTGGAGAATCCCAAGGCTGGTGTCTATGGGGTCACACAGAGTCGGACACGACTGAAGCGACTCAGCAGCATGGCCAATTAACAATGTTATGATTTAAGTTTTTCTGTGATACAGTGGGTGAAGGTACATGTTCTGAATTTACACTGACTTGGTTCATAATCAATTTTTTTTAGATCTAGAAGCTGTGTGGCCTATGGAGAGTCTTACATTTTTTCAGAATATGCATCCACTAAAATAAATAAAATGAAAAAAAAATAGTAATAGCTCCTACCTCATAAAACTGTGATGTGTAATGTGAGTTCTTAACAAATCTCCATATTTTAAATGTTACCATCTGTAACTAAACCTACACTCATTCTTTCTTTTGCATTTTGCAATTATTAATCCCAATAGTTATACACTCATACATAAACTAAGAACTTCTGATTAGCTTGATAAAATTATAAGATCATGTGAAACCTATTGTTGAATTTTTAGATTGAATCTTTCTGTATGATTCTGAAGTAAAGATGAATGATTCAAAAAGAAAAAAGAATCAGCACTGAAAAAGTGAATCTCTTTTACAGATGGGAATGGTTGCAAGTTCAGAATTTTAAACACTGAGCAATCTTGTTGAGATAAATTTAGAGAACAAATTAGTAAGTGGAGATTTTTCTAAAGATTTCATATTGTTACTTGCTGCTGGAAATCAATCCCCAAGGTAAGACCATTAATTTTTGAAACTCACTCTGTCCAGGCATTAGAATTTGACTTTGACTTCATTGGTTTAAACTGTAACCTTGGATAGTGAGTTGCTGTTTTTTTAACTTAATAGTTAAGAATTTTATTTTGTTCCCTTTCACAAGTACTAAATAAAAGATACCAAAGAACCAGTGCTCAGTTAAGCTAATATCTGATTTGTCCATTTTCAATTACCTGTGCAACTGTCTGTCAATTCTCTAAAATAGGTAGTCGAACTTAATCTTTTTTTGGAGGGCAGAGAGGGACACTGAGATTTGCAGAGATTCTTACGGTTTTCAGCTTTGAAAACCACTGCTCTAAAGTGATTATTTCACATTTTCCCAATGAAATATGCTATAGAGTTTCTTAATCAGTTATAAATACAGAGGATACTGAACTTTTCTCATTTTTTTATTAACATTATACATTTTCTGAATAACAGCAGCAAATATAAATCCTAGGTCATGATAAATATTTATTTTTCTTTACTCAAATTTCTATAAGAGATTGGAAAACAATAAAGAACTAGTCTATTCCTGTTACTTTAATTAAGATAAAAATTATAAATCATTGAACTAAGTTCCAAAAGTTAACTATAAATAGCATATATATTATATAGTATATGTCTCAGTTCATTTCAGTTGCTCATTCATGTCCGACTTTTTGTGACCCCATGGACTGCAGCACACCAGGCCTCCCTGTCCATCACCAACTCCCGGAGTTGCTCAAACTCATGTCCACCAAGTCAGTGATGCCATCCAACTATCTCATTCTCTATTGGCCCCTTCTTCTCTTTACTTCAATCTTTCCCAGCATCAAGGTCTTTTCCAATGAGTCAGTTCCTCACATCAGGTGGCCAAATTATTGGAGTTTCAGCTTCAGCATCAGTCCTATCAAAGAATATTCAGGACTGATTTTCTTTGGGATAGACTGGTTGGCTCTCAAGAGTCTTCTCCAACACCACAATTCAAAGCATCAATTCTTCGGCACTCAGCTTTCTTTCTAGTCCAACTCTCGCATCCATACATGATTACTGGATAAACCATAGCCTGAATAGATGGAGCTTTGTCAGCAAAGTAATGTCTCTGCTTTTTAATATACCCTCTAGGTTGGTCATAACTTTTTTTCCAGGGAGCAATTTCATGGTGACAGTCACCATCTGCAGTGATTTTGGAGCCCCCAAAAATAAGTCAGCCACTGTTTCCATTGTTTCCCCATCTATTTGCCATGAAGTGATGGGACCAGCTGCCATGATCTTAGTTTGCTGAATCTTGTGTATATGGCTCAGTGGTAAAGAATTCACCTGCCAATGCAGGAGACATGGATTTGACCTCTGGGTTGGAAAGATACTCTGAAGAAGGAAGAGACAACACACTCCAGCATTCTTGCCTGAGAAATCGTATAGACAGAGGACCCTGGGAGGCAAGAGTCCATGTGGTCATAAAAGAGTCAGACACAACTCAGTGAATAAACAACATTATATAGTATATAGTAACTGAATTGAACTGAACTGAGTCAGTATAGAGCATATAGCAATATATAGTATGTAGTATAGACTAATGCTAAGTTTATATTTTGTACATTCTTCCCAGGTCACATTATCATCCTTGAGAAAGAAAATTTAACAACTACTCTTGCTTTCTTGGGAAAAGGGAGAATCCTGGGGAGATAGACCTCTCTTCCCAAGCATTTTGTCCACATCAGTGTCCATGGTCACTGCCTCCTCCTGGCAGGGAAGGTTCTGGTCTCCTTGCAGTGCAGCCCTCCCTGGGCAGAGGCGAGGAAGACCCAGGCCTCCCAGTGCTCCTTCCTGCCACCCCTCCTGGGGTTCCTCCAGAGGCTTCCCTCCATCCGAGGCAGCTCTGCCCTAGAGGTTGCCAACTCCACCTTGGTCTCACAAAGGCTACAAACTTCTCTTTGTGTGTGTCTTAACGATGACAGCTTTGTTCTTACATCTGCTTCTGAATGCAGCTTGATGTGATGCATTATTTTGGTTGACCTGTATGAAGAATATTGTCTCATGGCGATATTTCGTTGAAAGAAATAGGAGTATTTTATAGCCTTTTCTGATAATTTTGGCTTTTATCCTGATGCTGCACCAAAATTGGGCAAGTGGTAGCTTCCTAAAGGTTAGTTGCAAGGTGCATCTGAAACTATATCCATAAACTTTTCATACTCTTAAAATCTATTGATCTTTTGGAAAATGTTGATTCACTGAGTTATGCAGATCTTTCAAATATTGACACATTATGTGATATTTAAAAAGCACAATTTGCAGTATCAGCACTGACCTTCACTCATAGCTCAGCTGGTAAAAAATCTGCCTGCAGTGCAGGAGACCCTCGTTCCATGCTGGTTCAGGAAGATCCCCTGTAGCAGGGATAGGCTACCCACTCCAGTATTCTTGGGCTTCCCTTGTGGTTCAGCTGGTAAAGAATCTGCCTGCAATGCCAGAGAACTGGGTTCAATCCTTGGGTTGGGAAGATCCCCTGGCGAAGGGAAAGGTTACCCACTCCAGTATTCTGGTCTGGAGAATTCCATGGGCTGTATAGTCCATGGGGTCCCAAAGAGTTGGATACAACCGAGCGACTTCCACTTTCACTAACCTTGCTTTCTTCCTTTCAAAATATTCTAGTATTATAGCTTTTGTACATGAATCAACCTTTAATTCATAAGTGCTAGAACAGAATAGAGCATTTACCTCAGATGGATCAAAAATTATACTAAACAGATAAGGGAAAAAAGCAGTATTTACATAGAAACATATGGCGTTTATCAAAGTATTTAAATAGCTGGAGATGACAATATGTAAATTGTAGTTTGCAAATATGTGTGTATGTTGGTCTGAGGAATGGTGGAGATAGAATCATGTAAGTTGGCATTTATTTAAATTTTTTACTGAAAATTGGTTGTAGATAAAAATCTGTTTCAGGCACTCAGAGGAAATAGGAAAAGTTAAGACTAACTTGCCTAACCACTTAATATCTATGTAAGAAAATAAATCATGCACTGCTGTGACATCTCAATTATTTATTATTTCTTTCATTTTTTATACATTTGACTTATTTTATACATTGTATGTTATAACTTAGTTCAAAACAGTTTGTTGTAAGCAAATGAATGACACCCTGCCCTTCCACAGAGATATTCACATTCTTATACCGAGAAACTATGAATATGTTGCATTACAAAGAAAGGAGAATTAAGGATGTAGATGAAATTAAGACCTTGAGATGAGGAAATCAGTTTGGGTTATCCAGTGAGTCTAATGTAATCAAACAGCCCTTATAATATGAGCAAGGGAGGCAGGAGAGGCAGAGTCAGGGTGAGAGCTCTTGTGTACCACTGCTGGCTCCGAAGATGGAAGGGAAGTATTTGCCAGGGAGTGTGAGCAGGAACAGACTTTCTATCTCAAAAAAAAAAAAGAGAGAGAGAGAGAGAAAATGGATTCTTCCAATGGTCCTGTCGAAAAGAACCATTGCACTGCTAACATTTCAGTGAGACCCTTTTGACCTCCAGAATGTTAAGATAATAAAATTGTGCAGTTTTAAGTGACCAAGTTTGTGCCAATTAGCTACAGCAATAATAGGAAATTAACACAGTAGCTTAGAGTATTGTGTCGGGGTATGGGGTAGGGGGAGATAGTGAAGGAAAGGGAAGCCTGGCTTACTTCATGGGACAGCAGAGTCAGACACAAATCAGTGACTGAACAACAACAAAATGCCTGATGAGCTGAGGTCGAGCTGATATGATAATAATACAAATAAAATGCACAGTAAATGTCATGCACTTGAATCCGGAAATCATTCCCCTACCTCGTCTGTGGAAAAATAGTCTTCCGTGAAACTGGTCTCTGGTGCCAAAAAATGTTGGAGACCTCCATTTTAAGAAATATACTTACATTTACAAAAAAGTTCATATAGTACATATGACACAGAGGGAAATAAAAATAAAACAGTAATCTGGTACCAGGAATAAGGTTAAAACAGTAATGGAAATACAAAAATTCTAGAAATCAGCACAAAGAAGGAAACATGTTTAGCTCCAAAATTAAAATACCTATGTGGAAAAACAAAAGGATAACTCAAGCTATAAATCTATCTTGTAAAACTACCATAAGCAAGTGTTTTCTCACAAAGTGTTTGGTGAAATGCCAGTTCCTTTTAGATGCTTTGTACAACATGAGCTCCACAGTCGGTGCTGCATTCCACCTAACGTGACTTGGAGAAATGTCGATAAGAATTTATTTTAACATATTTATATTAAGGTTTCCAAAAGTTATTAGATATTTCTTCCTAACATTTATTATCTTAAAGAAGTAGTGTTGTATCACAAACCATAATTTAGGAAATGGTGTAGATAATTAGTGCTCTGGTTACTCAGATGAAAGGATTATTTCCTGGTGCCATCAGAAAAGTTGTCCTCTTCAACATATAAACATGATGTAGGTGCTGGGGCCTGCTGAGATGAGGAGCAAGATGGCCTTTTAAAAAGTGGATCAGTGTGAGTAGGAATGTGCAAGTGGAAAAGTGCAATGTGTGGAAAAGTGCAATGTGTGTCAAAGTGATAATTAGACTCGATTAAGAGAACCAAACGGGGAAGGCAATGGCACCCCACCCCAGTACTCTTGCCTGGAAAATCCAATGGATGGAGTAGCCTGGTGGGCTGCAGTCCATGGGGTCGCTAGCAGTCGGACAGACTGAGCAACTTCACTTTCACTTTTCTCTTTCATGCATTGGAGAAGGAAATGGCAACCCACTCCAGTATTCTTGCCTGGAGAATCCCAGGGATGGGGTAGCCTGGTGGGCTGCCATCTGTGGGGTCACACAGAGTCGGACACGACTGAAGTGACTTAGCAGCAGCAAGAGAACCAAAAGAGAACGGAAATAGATGAGTTGGAAAAAAAGTGTACAAACACTTCTGTAGGGAATCTGAATACAAAGATAAGGAGTCTAGAAATTATTCTTTTGCTACAAGAGTTGAGAAATTAATGATGTTCAAGCAGGGTAGTAAATTGCCCAAATCCTTGCCTTCAAAAGACTAGCCTGGCATTTTTATGTGGGATGATGGCACAGAATTGAGAGAATTTGTTGGGGGATGGGGCAGCTTCTGAACAATCTCTTCAAGATATGAAATAATAAGACTTTTGACTGAGGTAGAGATAGGAGATAAATTTGAGAGATAAAAGAATGAAAATAATCAAAAACATTTTCAATTAAGTATACGAAAACCAACTATGGGGAGAATTTGCCAATATAACTAAACCATATGTGCATGGAGAGTCTATTATCTAGAAATGGCATTTATACTATCTTTCTGCTCAGCTCCACAAAACAATCCACAATTTTTCATTAGCTGATCCAACCAGTGCACTTATTAAATGGTTTTTTCGTATAACAAGCACTTCTTGCATTCACTGTGTCCCACATACTTTTATGAACCTGGGGATACAAGAAACATGGTTAAATGTACATTGTATGTATGACCATTATTTATTTTCTTTCGAAAAGGAAGTAGTGAGTTATTCAATCTGGTGATATATTTTGATTTACTATCCGTGTGAATGTTCAAAGCAAATCTTAGTTCCAGTTCTTGCAGAAATTATTAGTAGCCCTTCTTAATTTATCATTACTTATGTTATTATCAGCATCTCTGCTCACTGTTATCACATACTAGTTTCACCTGCTTGTGAGTCACAATAGAAGGACTTTTACAACAAAGCTTTTAATTACTTCTTTGCCTCTAGGGAAGTTATATGCTAATATATTAAGCTCAGATGGTTCCTATGTGCTCAGCCTCAAAAGTGGCCCTCAGCCCTTCTCTCCAACACCTGAAGTCAACAATGCAATCTGTTATGTGGTAAAGCTATCCAATCACTACTCTAGGTCTCAGCCAGTAATCTTTGTGTTTTGTTAATCCACAACTGTCCTAAATACTGCAAAGGTTAGACTAAACTAAATCAAAATTTTGACTGGAATTATTCCAGAATGATATTCTGCTTTGGATAAGTGCAAGTGATTGCAATGCACACCCACAGAATGAAATTGTCAGAGGGAAAGTAACAAATAGCATCATAGTGAAAAAGGTGGGCATTTTTTCAGCTACTTGAAATCAAGATCTTCATTTTGAACAGGAGTTTGATCATTTTGTTTGAAGTATTATGAATTCAGTGCTTCCCTGGTGGCTCAGATGATTTAAAACAAACAAACAAAAAAAAAAAACTTAGCAGCAGCAAGAGAACCAAAAGAGAACGGAAATAGATGAGTTGGAAAAAAAGTGTACAAACACTTCTGTAGGGAATCTGAATACAAAGATAAGGAGTCTAGAAATTATTCTTTTGCTACAAGAGTTGAGAAATTAATGATGTTCAAGCAGGGTAGTAAATTGCCCAAATCCTTGCCTTCAAAAGACTAGCCTGGCATTTTTATGTGGGATGATGGCACAGAATTGAGAGAATTTGTTGGGGGATGGGGCAGCTTCTGAACAATCTCTTCAAGATATGAAATAATAAGACTTTTGACTGAGGTAGAGATAGGAGATAAATTTGAGAGATAAAAGAATGAAAATAATCAAAAACATTTTCAATTAAGTATACGAAAACCAACTATGGGGAGAATTTGCCAATATAACTAAACCATATGTGCATGGAGAGTCTATTATCTAGAAATGGCATTTATACTATCTTTCTGCTCAGCTCCACAAAACAATCCACAATTTTTCATTAGCTGATCCAACCAGTGCACTTATTAAATGGTTTTTTCGTATAACAAGCACTTCTTGCATTCACTGTGTCCCACATACTTTTATGAACCTGGGGATACAAGAAACATGGTTAAATGTACATTGTATGTATGACCATTATTTATTTTCTTTCGAAAAGGAAGTAGTGAGTTATTCAATCTGGTGATATATTTTGATTTACTATCCGTGTGAATGTTCAAAGCAAATCTTAGTTCCAGTTCTTGCAGAAATTATTAGTAGCCCTTCTTAATTTATCATTACTTATGTTATTATCAGCATCTCTGCTCACTGTTATCACATACTAGTTTCACCTGCTTGTGAGTCACAATAGAAGGACTTTTACAACAAAGCTTTTAATTACTTCTTTGCCTCTAGGGAAGTTATATGCTAATATATTAAGCTCAGATGGTTCCTATGTGCTCAGCCTCAAAAGTGGCCCTCAGCCCTTCTCTCCAACACCTGAAGTCAACAATGCAATCTGTTATGTGGTAAAGCTATCCAATCACTACTCTAGGTCTCAGCCAGTAATCTTTGTGTTTTGTTAATCCACAACTGTCCTAAATACTGCAAAGGTTAGACTAAACTAAATCAAAATTTTGACTGGAATTATTCCAGAATGATATTCTGCTTTGGATAAGTGCAAGTGATTGCAATGCACACCCACAGAATGAAATTGTCAGAGGGAAAGTAACAAATAGCATCATAGTGAAAAAGGTGGGCATTTTTTCAGCTACTTGAAATCAAGATCTTCATTTTGAACAGGAGTTTGATCATTTTGTTTGAAGTATTATGAATTCAGTGCTTCCCTGGTGGCTCAGATGATTTAAAACAAACAAACAAAAAAAAAAACAAAACCATCTGCAATGCAGGAGACCCGGTACAATCACTGGGTCGGGAAGATCCCTTGAAGAAGAGAATGGCTACCCACTTCAATAGCAATTAAAAAAAAAAACAAAAAAACAGAGAAAGAGAGAGAGATTTCACCTGCAGTCCCAATTCTACCACTAACTAGTTGGATTACATGTTTAATTGTATTTGTTATCTCCCTCTGAACATTTTTATCTGCAAAATGAAGGAGTTAAACCACCCAGTTCTAAATGTGGATGCCCTTTCATGTCTAAATTCTATAGTGAAATATTAGAAACATAGAATATCAAAATAGATCACAAAACTATGTGAAAATTATATTCACATTATTTTTATTTCTCTACATAGAGATTTCCATAGATTAACATAAGTAACTGAGTTAGCTGCCTCCAATATGGAACTAATTATTTTTGTAGGAGGAAGTAATTCAGTCATGTCAAATCCTGGAATTGTTGCTTGCATGATCTCATTTAATTCTTAAGTAAATTCTTCAAGGTAGAAGTTAGACTATCATAAAAACTGATAATAAAGCACAGACTGAAAGTGATTTGTTCAAGATCATGTGTGCGTGCTAAGTTGTTTCAGACTCTGTGTGACCCTATGGGCTGCAGCCCACCAGGCTCCTCTGTCTGCGGGATTCTCCAGGCAAGAATGCTAGACTGGAATGCCATGCCCCCCTCCAGGAGATATTCCTGATCTAGTGATGGAGCCTGCATCTCTTTCTTCTCCTGCATTGACAGACAGGTTCTTTACCACTAGTGCCACCCGGGAAGCCCAAGATTGGGAAGTCCAAGATCATACAACTAGTAAATAGCAGAGTTGGAATATAAATCCAACTCTCTCTATGCCTGTTTATTACAGTCAAATGATTCTGTGTATTTCACCTGTTGAGCATGTAATACTTTTCAAAGGAGGGTGGAAGTTCAAAAATTGGTTTTTTTTTTTTTGCTTTTGTTTTTTGGAATTATATATTTATAAATCACAGAAATTTAGGCCCTTCACTAAAAGTTGAATAAGGTTTGAACTGTTTTAGATTGCCAAAACAATTTGACTAGGGTGGGTTTGGACTGTGTAGCATCATCAGTCTTTTCCTTCCTTTGTAGGAAAGACAGAATTCTCTGCTCTAAGGCTACAGAGATTGCTTTGAAGTATTCTACAGGGTTTATTATGGGAGAATCTGGCCATAGTTTCCATTTATATAAAAAGAGTTTTTATTTTAAAAGCACTTTCACATGCATTACGTAAATATTCAGTAATGGATATTTAATCCAAAGGCATCTGAGCCTCATCTATATTTTTATGGAGCATAATTTACACAACTTTTAGTCTCCCAATATCTCTGCCCTCTGAAGAACCCCACTTACGACACTCTGTTAAAAGCTGGATTTAATAAATGTCCAATATTAATTTACCTTACATATAAATAGACCACTTCATTCCAAAATACAACTTATCACAGAGAGTTTTGTTTTTATAGGATCAGTGGGCTTCACTGTTTGCACAATGGAGACAGTACACGGCAGGACACTTGAAGCAACTTACCCGGTAGGGCTGAAATTGCTCACGATGAAAATTAAAACAATAAACTTCAGCCTAGATGTGTCTTCATTACTAAAGCATTGGGTCATTTACTTTAACAATGTCAACTTACTTTCCCTCTCACATTCCGTTTAATTAGGAAAGGAAGCAATATGCAAGAGCACGCCTCATGGTGTCCCATTACCTCGGGAGAAATGTGTTCTCCATTCCTAAAAATAACTTGGCCAATTCTTACACCCTCTGTAGATTGAAACAGTATCTCAATGGGAAAACACCATATGAACACTAGAATAAAATTGACTTTCACCTTCTAAGGAGATTGTATTTATTTAGAATGACAATAAAACAGGTATTATGTATATTTTACGCCTAAACTAGTGCAAAAAACTGCATAGTCTCAAGCATTTTTATGAAAACAATGTCGTCCAGAATTTCTGACCAGAGACTGAAGGGAATATGAAACCAACAGAAATAGTTCATAGCCTTTCTGATAAAATAACAGTTTAGTGTGGTTGCCATCAATTTAGCCTATGTTTTTCTCCCCAATATTTTGAAACTGTAGTGGAAAGGAAATTGGTCTGTATTTATCCACCTCCTGGCATGACCCTACAAATTACCAGTCATTATACACAGTATACATAGTTTTTAAAAATAAATAAATAATTTTGGTTAGAACAATGGAGAGTTTAAACAGTACATTGTATAAGTGGGGCTCATTAGATGTAATCATAAAGCAAGTTTATTTTATCTCCCTTGTGTTTGTTCAGAGGTCAAGTTTCCTCCTGCCTCTGGATGATAACACAGACATGCCCATAACTTTTCCATTCATACTGCAGATAATAAAGTGTTTTATGATCATGTTAAGTCAATAAACAAGCTGTCCTCCATGGACATTGCATGGTTTCATTCCATTGACTTTAATCTTTTTCCCTCTTCCATGTCAAGAGTCTGTTCTATGCAGGAAGCCTAGGGCTGAGCATGGAACTGAGTTGAGGTCTGTCCCTCCAGCTTCTCCCTCAGGTGCTAGCCCAACCTGTTGGTCCCTGTGGTTTGGGAGCAGAGAACAAGCTGGAGAATTCAGGGGAGTCAGAAAAGTTGCAACTTCTACTACAACAGACGACTCTGTGTTCCTTCAGCCACACATTTGCAGTCGATTCATGGGGAAAAGAGTCATCCCCATGACTGGTCCCACCTGCTTTCAGTCTGTTGATCCCTTTGATACAGACTCCAATAGCACAGTCCTTGGCCTTACCACAGTGCCTGTCAGAGATTCCTGTGGCCTTGCTCTGCGTGAGCAATAAGGTAAAGCTGATTCCGAATTGTTGGTGCTTTTGACATGAAAGTAGCCATTGGGAACATACCTTCATACTTTTCAGACTCTGACAGTGCCATCATCTGCTTGCAGAGCAGACGCCTTTCCTCAGCTCATCTGTAACAGCTCACTTTGCACTCCTCATTTGTCAGGTTAGACTCAGGCCACTGTCCGTTGCCACCGATCTCAAAACCAGGGCCACATGTTGGAGGGGTGGGGTGGATGGGAGACAGAACATCACAGTACACCTCTCTAAGGAAATCTCCAACTGCCCAATGTGCCACAGTCTCCACCCTCTGGAGATATTTTTATAACTTAAATTAGAGTGGATGCTTTAAGAACCATCTAATTAATTTTCAGACACCTATTTTTAAATTTTCATCAGAGATACTCCTTTGGAATTAACTTCTATTGTCTTCACCCTGAGCCAAAAGTGAGAGTAGAAAGAATACCATATAACAACCTGTTCCAAATGCTCTAATACTTTTTTTTTCTTGAAACTGCATACACAACAGTAAATGTTCAGACGCTACATAAAAAAAAGGGTGATATAGACTCTGATTTGGCAGGAGAATATTAGGGAGAAGATACTTAGAAACTAATTAGACACTGGTATTTAAAAAATCATTTTACTATCTGGCTTTTGAGAGATGAAGAATAAGTACTGACGACAAATTAAATCACTTCTCTAACCTTTGCAGTAACAGTATCAAGTTAGACACTTCCTATTGGCCATCCCAAATCCCAACTAAATTCAAGCATCTTAATTTGTGCTAAAATCTGAAAGAAAAGCTTAGCTTGTTTCTACATGCTTTTAGACAATATCAAATTGGATATCAGAAATGTGTTGTTACAGAAACATCTGCACTTATTTTCTCTTTGTGTTCAGATGTTTGATATGGAATAGAAGCAACATTGGACTTTTGTGATTTTTTTTTTGTTTTCCTTTCAGAGCTAGCATAGAGATAGAAAAGCCAAATTCAAGGAAATACTTTAGTAGTTTACATTATCAGAGAAGAATAATGTGTAAGCAGTTCTACATAACTTCCTAAATTCTTACGAAACTTTGGTCAATATTTGGTATGATTATTAACTACCTTTTTAACAGTCTTCTCAGGGGTTAGAAAAGGTTGTTGATGAAATATGAAAGTCATACAGCTGCAAAAAGACTTTCCCAAATTGCCCAGGGTGTGGTCTCCAGGAAGAAGCGGAGATGGAAAAATCTGAATTAGACTCGTAGAGAAGTAAGAGAAGAGTCACAACAGCACCCGCTGGATTTCAGCCAAAAACAGAGAAATACAAAGGAAGTACCTTGCAATATATCTGTTTTCTTTTATAGAAAAAGAAGTAACGAGCTGTCAATGGCCACAGGATTTGTGAATGCAGTATAGGTCCTATACTATTACACATAAGATTTCAAAGCTCGGCATATTCTAATCCTATTCCAAAATTCCCAGAAAAAGACAAACGAATCAGGGTTTGATTTTCAACTGTTATTACATAACTTATTTCAGAGCAAATTTTGAAAGGCTGCAGTGGCGTAGGATTCATTTCCCAAACTCCCACCTCCTGGGCAGATCTGTAGTGTTCTATTCCTTGGGGAAACTCACGAACCCCAGAGTATTAACTTGGCCCTGAAAAGAGAATGAAGTGCTGCCTTGTACTGCCTTACCCTCTAATATAATTACTAGAGATCTCCTCTCCTGTAATTGCAAGGTCAGATCCACAATCTTCACCCTTGAATTGCAATTTTCACCCAGGTCTGGCTGGCAGCAGCAGAAGCTCTTATTAACGGAATGTTTATTATATGCCAAATATTACACAAACTGTCCAAAGTGCATTTTCTGGTAAAGATCCCCTTTGCACAATTGAGGAATAGGCTTTATAATTTTATTAATATATGGAGAAAGCCCAAATCAGAGTGATTAAATGTTTTCCTCAAATCATTATAACTTATAAGTGAGTGAGGCAACTGGCAAACCAAGGACACACTGACTCAAGTGTGCTTATGTGATCTGAGTGCACTTATGTGAACTGCTTCCATGAACAACCTCAGGAGAATGAGATACTGTCTGGGACTGAGCTTCATACCAACCACAGAGCCCAGAAACTCACTTCTGATTCGTGAAACTAGATTTCCTCTTCAGTGACAGGGTCAGACCAGTGAGACACAGCCTGAATGATTTGCTTTATTACCTTTCCAAAATATTTTTGTCTAATTGTTGTCACGTTTGTGAATAAGTCACCTACACAAAATAACAAGCGTATTACAGACCATTTGTTCTTATCAAGACCTAAAACAGGCACAGAGAATATGAACATGAATGAGATAGAACCTCCACCTCTCAGAGCCCTGTGGTTTCATTTTGAAGACAAGATGGATTACAGCACAGTAAGGTAAGTGCTACAATAGAGAAAAATATGGATATATGTAGCTGAAGAGGACAGAGCATGATTTCCTCCTTTGTCTTTAGGAATTGCAGAATGGAGTTGTACTTTTGCAATGCATGCCTTTTCTCTATTTTATAGCTTATATTTCATTTATTACTCCATTTTTATTACTTATTTATTCTAGGTAATCCTCTTATTCAAATAGCATACATAAGTAAGCATTCTTGCCTTCTTAAGGTGTACAAAAGCTAGGTCTCAAATGACTAAGCAAATGAGTGGCATTGTAACTTGGACTTGTTTAAGTTGAGGAGGCCTGGAATAACCTGCTTACTAATCTTAGGAAGTTTACTTTATTTAAAAAATACAAGTAAATAAATAAAAACAATAAGAGGCAGAAAGTGATAAATGATAAGTATTGTGCTAAGTGGTGTAAAAAACGGTGTGGGCATCCTGTTTAACTCATAATGGGTTTCATTGAACTGGCAAAGCTGTATTAAAATGAGCAGCCCCTCTTTTCTTCTGCACTGCATAATCAATGCTATAGCAAGCTTATTGTTATTCAGATAGGTACCAAAAATTAATGTTTGGAATCAGAGTCATTTCTCAAATGAGATTGAAAGAGGTTTATAACTAACGGCCATTACCTCATCAGCATTTAGTGTCTCTTGTGAAGGACAGGAGAGCATGGAAGAGGTGAATCAAAATTAGGAAGAGGGAAGATAAAAGAAAGGCCAAAGGAAAGGAATTTTTTTCATTATATTGAGGACTTTAATGAATCTCTGTTGTCAGTCTAATTTGTAAAGATCAATGGCTTCTGTTAAACTGTAGTCTGGGCTTCCCTATCTCCTTTTAATTCATCTACTCAGCACATGCTTTTCTTTTGAAAGATAAGAGCAAGAGGGAGTTTTCAGATATTTTTATTGGTCCTTTTTTATTCCCTGCCAGCTCTCAAATAACTTAAGATGCATAGAGGAATAAAGACTCCTTACCAAGGAATAGGATGTGAAAACTTCAGCTGAAATGCTGTCAAAATATCAGAGTGCATTTAAGTTTTGTTTACAAGTTGTTAAACATGTGAAGGAAAATGAGAAATGAAGCAAAATTTTCAGAAATTTCTCAATATCTAGAAGTGAAAAATCTACAGTAATACTGGCTCAATTTTCACAATTTATCCAGATAGTCCTTATGTCAAAAAGGAACTTTAAGATCCTTTGTGAAATATAATTTAGCTATTTTGCAAAGTATATTACTATAATGTATTGCATGGAAAATGTGTCCCTTGTTTCATTTTAGCTGATCATATGTATTTATCTAGTATTCATAGGCTTTGGCCAGTACTTATTATGATGAATTCAGCTTTCTGCCTTGCTTTGTTAATTTAAAATACAAGAGGAGGAGAAAATAAAATATACTATATTAAAACATTGATAAATGACAAATAAAATTGTAAACAGATATAATATCAAATGAATATATATAATTTTACATGTAATATATCTTATAAAAATGCACATTATATAAACATATGATATATGGAACTACATATTTATTTATGTACTTTAAAATAATATATATCATATCTATAATTATATATGCTATCTATACCATTACATAAAATTTTTATTTCTTATATAAAGATGAATAGTTTGCCTAATTTCCATAGAAAATAGCTCTTACTGAAAAAATATGATATTACAAATTAATAATGTGTTATTGCAAATTTGGGCTTACCTGGTGGCTCAGATGGTAAGGAATCTGCCTGCAATGTAGGGAGACCTGGGTTTGATACCTGGATCTGGAAGATCCCCTGGAGAAGAGCATGGCCACCCACTCTAGTATTCTAGCCTGGAGAATTTCATGGACGGAGGGGCTCGGTGGGCTACAGGCCATGGGGTTGCAAAGAGTCAGACGACTGAGTGACAAACATTTTCACTTTTCTACTGAAAACTTTTAGAATATATTCTAATATTTGAGCACAGTCACCCTCATCCACTATGCACAATATTTAGAGTACCTCCTCAATATTATTAACAGATATTCTAACTAACCTTCAATCATCGAAAAAAGAATCATTTATCATTTGCATGATGTATGATGAAGGCCAAGAAAGTTGACTAAGATATTTTAAAAGAGTTTAAAATATTATATTTGAAATCAAAGTGTTTCTTGTTGTTTCAATTAAACTGAAAGGTAATTTACCACAATATTACATTCCAAAATATTTTAGTTAACGGAGGTTTGCTGTGTAATTTACTTTGAAACAATTTTGAAGCTTGTTGGTAAAAGATTTGTAGGACAATGTAAAATATCCATCATGAGTCAAGCAGAATTAGGTTTGGATCCTCTCTCTGTGATGGCCCAGCAGATTGCCATGGTAGAACTGGAAAAGAGAATCTAAAAGAAAATATATGCTCAAACTTTGTTTTTCCTATAATTTTGCCTTGCAGCTGGAAGAATCCAGCAGAGTCCAATACTTAGGGCACAGGCTCAAAGGAGAGTTGTTGGAAGACAGGTAACTTTATTACAAAACCTGATTGGACACATGCCTCTAAAGTAAAGGACAAAATAATAATAATAACTGCACTGATTAGAAAGTTTCTAAGACAAAAAACCCCAAATCAATTCTATTGTCTGACCCAGGACCATTCACTCTTTGGCTCTCGATTCCCAGTGTATTCTTTATCAAGTCACTGTTTCCTTTAAAACTAAATCATCAATAAGATGTATACGCATACTGAAAAATGAGAGAAAGATCTTAAGCAAAAGGACCTAGAAGAACAGTAATAAATTATTTGAAAGAACAAGAAAAATTCCAATGGAATCTTTCAAACATGTATGATGCATTAGACTCAAAGTTTTACAGAAAATATGACCATTCAAAATAAGCTCGCAGTTCAGATAAGAGAAATGGAGTTTCAAGGAAGTGATTGTAAGACCAGGGAAGGAGATAAAATCAATTTGAAAGAGGTAAGAGGGAAATTAGAAGCTAGAACTGAAGCCACTACAGGGATGAAAGCTGCATTTAATGCCACAAAAAGAGAGCGAATGTGTTTGACAAAGGCATCAGGCAGAAGTTGATTGACATGAGATCACTGGCACAAAGGAGCACCATGGTTACGGAAGGTATAAACGAGCAAAACTTCTAATAAAATAATTATTACCATTCTGGTCAAAGTCAGAATTTCAGAGGCTTAGAAAAAGACAGGTAGTTGGGGCAGAAATTTAGAATGACATTAAATTATTTCATAAAAAAATAATAGAAGACATGAAAATATACAGCCACAAATTAGAGGTGAAAAGGTATTGGTCGCTTGTGCTCATAAACAAAGGAAATAGTAAAGAAAATTTCTAAATATTCATAAACACAAAAATGGAAACAAAAAAGGGACAGGGGTTAGTGAAAGTGTAATTTTGAGAGAAGGAAGGTTTTGGGTGATGTGAAATGAGAAATAATCAAATAGTACAGCCACCAAAAGATTGTCTCAATAACTCAGAAATGGAGAAGATATGTTTAAATGATTCTTAAATGACCCATTGAAACAATTTAATTATAAAATATAACCAAAAATGATTGGAATTATGTTTAAGAGAATAGAATGTAAATTAACAAAGGAGAAAGGGTAATTATGTGCCTGTTATTATTTCCTTATTTTTAAAGCAAGTGAAGTGCAAGTCACTCGGTTATGTCCAACTCTTTGCAACCTCATGGACTGTAGAATTCTCCAGACCCGAACACTGGAATGGGTAGCCTTTCCCTTCTCCAGAGGATCTTCTCAACCC
Organism: Oreotragus oreotragus; assembly: GCA_006410675.1. NCBI lineage: Eukaryota > Metazoa > Chordata > Mammalia > Artiodactyla > Bovidae > Oreotragus > Oreotragus oreotragus. The sequence goes on from SJYX01022201.1 coordinate 397,516, forward strand.
AGGGATTGAACCCAGGTCTCCCACATTGCAGGCAAATTCTTTACCAGCTGAGCCATATGGAAACCCAAGAATACTGGAATGGATAGCCTGTTCCTTCTCCAGCGGATCTTCCAAGAAGTCAACGATTTTACAGTCTAATTTGAAACATAAAGGTAAAAGACATGATGATATTGGCACCATTTTCACAAGCTAATTTTAGAGGAACATTTTTAAAATACCATATTTTGGGGTATATGTATGTGTGTAAATAAACATTTAACTTAATTTCAACAGTTCCTTTCTTTAAATATCAGTGGTGATAAACATTAAATTTTATTGAAATTAATACCTTTTATAAAATAGCATGCATAACATAGTCTATTTGTCTTAAAATATCATCAATCTCTCATGCAAACATGTGTTTATATTAAATATCAGAAATTAGGTTTACCAGATGTTGATAGGGTAAATTTCTAGGAGGTTAGATGGTCTATGATATGTTTACTGTTCTATGAATTTTCCTGTCCTGCATTTTCCTGTATTCCTAGATTGTCCTTATAACATATTGTTAAAACTTATTTTAGTATTTAAAAATCAGCATATTTCTTTCATCTCTAAATTCTATTATACTGTATTAACTTGTAGTGCAGTGTTTAGTGGCTTTCCAAAGTGTCCACGTTATCAACTACACAAAAAAGATAATAGATTACAAATAGTCACAGTTTCAAATTTACAGAAATTTTTAGAGCTACACTTTACCAGAAGTCTCATCTGAAACAAACAAAAAACAATCCACAAAAACAGCAAGCTACCTTTTTAACTTACTGATTTTTACAGATATTAGAACTAAAACTAAATTAAAATTCACTATGCTTGTGAGTGCTGAAAATCTCTTCCTTGGTACATTTTCCCATCCATCAACACCTGTACCCCTACAACCCACCTATCATTGCCAAATAAAGCTATATATCATCCTTTACCATCCTTTACTTGCAGCCACCTGATGCAAAAACTGACTCATTAGAAAAGACCCTGATGCTAGGAAAGATTGAAGGCAGGAGAAGAAGGGGATGACAGAGGATGAGATGGTTGGACAGCATCACAAATTCAATGGGCATGAGTTTGAGCAAGCTCCAAGAGATGGTGGACAGTGAAGCCTGGTGTGCTAAGGTCCATGGGGTCGCAAAGAGTTGGACACGACTGAGGGACTGAATAACAAAACATCCTTTCCCTTCTCCTCTTAAAATTCTGCATTCTTAAAATGACCACAGTTGCACCATGCTAAGATACAACCAAAGTTAATGAGGTTTCCATACATTTCAACTAATCAAGAATGAGTTAAAACCTTTTAGATGCATGAGTCTGAGTCATTCTGGTGACTGCAGGTTTCTTTATTCTTTCTTCTTTGTTCTTTAACCCAGTAAGGGTTAATAATGCACTACCATGTATAACATTATATCTATACATACTCTGAATTTTTAGCATAGGAGTCAGCACTCTTGCTCTCTGCTTGTTTCCTTCCAAAGAGATTAATGGATTAGTGTAATGGATGAATTACACGTAGTTCCTCTTCATCCCTCCACCAACTCCTCCTTGAGAAAGTGAACTGGTTTAAAATGATTAACAAGTTTAGGGGAAGTTGGTCACATATAGCTCAGTCTTTTATTTTCTCTTTCTTCTTGAGAGAGGCCACTTTAAAGTGAACCCTTTCCTGCTTGTCTAGCTTCTTCTCAGTCCAGCCCATCACTGCTGGTTGAATAATCTAAGTGCCAAGAGGAGCAACCCCATGTTCAACGAGTGGAGGCTGCATGGGCGCAGAATGGCTGAGAGGAGCTACTCCATGTTCAAGGTCAGCAGGGGCTGCTGTGAGGAGATACCCCTCATCCAAGGTAAGGAACAGCGGCTGTGCTTTGCTAGAGCAGAAGTGAAGAGATATCCCACGTCCAAGGTAAGAGAAACCAAAGTGAGATGGTAGGTGTTGTGAGAGGGCATCAGCGGGCAGACACAAGGAAACCATAATCACAGAAAACTAGTCAATCTGATAACACGAGCCACAGCTTTGTCTAACTCAATGAAGCTAAGCCATGCCATGTTGGGCCACCCAAGACAGGCAGGTCATGGTGGAGAGATCTGACAGAACGTGGTCCACTGGAGAAGGAAATGGAAAACCACTTCAGTATTCTTGCCTTGAGAACCCCATGAACAGCATGAAAAGGCAAAATGATAGGATACTGAAAGAGGAACTCCCCAGGTCAGTAGCTGCCCAATATGCTACTGGAGATCAGTGGAGAAATAACTCCAGAAAGAATGAAGGGATGGAGCCAAAGCAAAAACAATACCCAGTTGTGCATGTGACTGGTGATAGAAGCAAAGTCCGATGCTGTAAAGAGCAATATTGCATAGGAACCTGGAATATTAGGTCCATGAATCAAGGCAAATTGGAAGCGGTCAAACAGGAGATAGTGAGAGTGAACGTTGACATTCTAGGAATCAGTGAACCTACATGGAATTTAACTCAGATGACCATTATGTCTACTATAGTGGGCAGGAATCCCTTATAATGGAATAGCCATCATAGCCAACAAAAGAGTCCAAAATGCAGTACTTGGATGCAATCTCAAACAACAGAATGATCTCTGTTCATTTCCTAGGCAAACCATTCAATATCACAGTAATCCAAGCCTATGCCCCAACCAGTAATGCTGAAGAAGCTGAAATTGAACAGTTCTATGAGGACAAGTCAGGAAGCAACAGTTAGAACTGCACATGGAACAACAGACTGGTTCCAAATAGGAAAAGGAGAGGGGACGACAGAGGATGAGATGGCTTGATGGCATCACTGACTCGATGGACATGAGTTTGAGTGAACTCCAGGAATTGGTGATGGAGAGGGAGCCCTGGCGTGCTGCGATTCATGGGGTCGCAAAGAGTTGGACAGGACTGAGTGACTGAAGTGAACTGAGGATTAATGTGAAGAAGACTATTCAACTCTTTCATATAAGCCACTTTCCAAAATGATTAGTTCCTTATTAAAGATAATACTTTGCTTTTCATTTGTCTTACACTATGAAAGATTTATAAACTTGGCAGAAATAGAGCACAGCGCTCTTATCGGGCCCCAGGGAAGCATGTTGTAATTTGTAAAAAACATCAGAAATAGTAAAACCTCCAACCCTTGTCCTGTAGGATTCTGTAAAGACTTTTCTCAAAATATTAATTCCTAAACCTTCCAAACCTTTCTAAATGTAGTGTTTTGTGTGTTTTAAATATTAATCTTCTACCTGTTTAATTGATAAGTGTAATTTTAAGATCACATAGAAAATTGTTACTATTACTACTATTATAATAGATTGCAGGTAAAGAATACTTCTAAAGTTTCTTCTTAAAGATATGTTTTGTTTCCTTTGAGTCAAGAATCCATTTTATAGCTTAACATCTCTGACATCAGACTATGGGTAAATTGTCAACACTATTCTTTGCCTCTTAATCATAGTAAAATAATTATAGCATTGTACATTTGATGAAATTTAGTATACTGACTTTAATCATCTGTTTTTATCTAAACTTTAAAAATAATGACAACTTCTTTCATGTTTGGGAGTTCGTGTAAAAAAAAAAATAAAAAATAAAATAAAAAAAAAAAATAAAAAAAAAATAAAATATGAACATATGGAAGCTAAAAAACATGCTTCTAAATAACCAACAAATAGCAGAATAAATCAGAAAAGAAATCAAAATATGCATAGAAAAAAAATAAAAATAAAAATAAAAATATGTATACCTTTGTATAGCCATTTCAAATGTGGCTCATTAAAATAAAGTCAAGTAAATCAGAGACAGACAGATACCAGGTGATAGCACTTATACGTGGAATCTTTAAAAAAGAAATAACAAAACAGTAATAGACTCAGAGATGTAAAAAGCAACTTACTGCAGGGGGGAAAGGAGGAAGATAAATTGGGAAACTGGGATTGGCATAATCAAACTACAGTATATAAAATAGACAAATAATAAGAACCTACTCTATAGCATAGTGAATTCTGTTCTCAGTACTCCATAATGGCCTATGTGGTAATAGAATCTAAAAGAGTGGATACATGCATATGTGTGGTTTTCCAGGTGGTGGTAGTGGCAAAGAACCCACCTGCCACTGCAGGAGACGTAAGAGACTAGGTTCCATCCCGGAACTAGGAAGATCCCCTGGAGGAGGGCATGGCAACCCACTCCAGTATTCTTGCCTGGAGAATCCAATGGACAGAGGAGCCTGGTGGGCTACAGTCCATAGGGTTCCANTGGCAAAGAACCCACCTGCCACTGCAGGAGACGTAAGAGACTAGGTTCCATCCCGGAACTAGGAAGATCCCCTGGAGGAGGGCATGGCAACCCACTCCAGTATTCTTGCCTGGAGAATCCAATGGACAGAGGAGCCTGGTGGGCTACAGTCCATAGGGTTCCAAAGAGTCAGACATGACTAGGCAATTTACCATGAATACATATATATACACAAAACTTATTTACTTTTTTGTACAGCAGAACCTATCACAATACTGTAAATCAACTATGATCCAATAAAAATTTAATTTAAAAAATAAAGTTAAAAGAAAGTGTCAAGAGTGTTTTACTTCTTTCTTATTTTATTTTGAGGGGCTAAACAAATATATCTAGGAATCAATGACTTGTCTAATAGTGGGTGTGGATGTCATGAAACAGGAATATCCTGGGATGATCAGAGTGTGGGGATGCCTAGAAATACCAAATGGTACAAGATTATGCAGTTTGCAGTTACTAACTTGCTACCTGATAAGGTGTGAACACGAGGAGTCCCAGGAGAAAAACTCCTGTTCCCTGGTACAGCTGACCCACGCTTCACTTCTGGCTGCTCTACACAAAAAGCCAGATTACTAGAGAAACTGCACCCTTTATAAAATGGTTGAGAATAGCCACAGATAAGTAAGAATCTATTTCCCTGAGAAGAGCTAACACAGGTAAAATGGGGCCACCTAGGAATGGTCTGTAAAATGTTCACCATAGACAGGGAACATCATTGCAAATGGCACATCTCTGTTGGGACCTGAAACTGCATAAGTAGAAAACTGTGGGTCTCCTGCTTTGTACAACTGTCTTTATAAACTTTGACCTTGTAGTCTTTATGAGTATTAAACACATTTCCCTCCTTTGCCTTTGTGTGCTGGACTGTTTCCATCAATAACAGTTTGTTATAAGAAATTAAGTTATGTCCTTTGTTTTCATAAGAAATAGGGCAGTTACTTCCTTAGGGATAATTTTTTAAGAAGCATTAAGGAAGAATATAGATCCCTGGGAAATGTTTCACTGCGGTTTTATCTTCCTTCTTCTCTGTATTAAATTAACACCAAAGTGAAGAGTAACTGGAAAGCAGCTGGCTTTAACAAACTTGTAGTGGCTTTATGCCACATTTGTCGAGATGTAATTCCCATCAAAAGTAATAAATCATACACGGTGAAACCCAGTTTTACTGAAGTCCTATAGAAAGCCAATGTCTTGCCTTCATATACCCCCATAAATTGTATTCAATATAAAAACACAAAGTTTGACATATATATCATAGCTTTTAATGTATGAATTTTTCTTCTGATTCAAAACAGTGTATCTGAACAGGATTTTCATAAAAACAGTTTTTGTTATAGTATTGAGATCAGGTGGCCATTTACATGGTTTTCAAGTTAAAATATCTGAGATGGTTTAATGTAAGGGAAAAATATAACTTGGAGGATTGTAATATGATAGAAGTAGATGGCCACTTACCTGTTTCCAAGTATTAAATTATTTTTTAAATGTCAATGTAACTAAAATATTAAGAATTCAAAATTTTTATAGGAAAAAATGTTCCATTCTTGCTTGATTATTCAGTATGTGGCTTTTCAGCGTAGGTATGTTTACTTATTCAAATATGAAATTATGGAAATAAGGAAAGGACAAGCAATTTCATTTATGGGTGAAATCTGGCTCTGATTCTTGGTAACAGTCACTTTTAACAAGAGCTAGATAACCGTTCTTCTTAACAATGATCATCACATGAGTATTATTTACTCCTCCTGAAAGTCATCACCATATAAAATGTCTAGATTTTGTATAAAAAATTTTATTTGACCTTAAAAATATCAGTTAAAAAAATCAAATTGATTTCAGTAAAGTGCAACATTAAATTTTCTACTTTTTTTTGGTTCCTTTTACTCATGGGATAAAATTGAATTGAAATACTTCATGAATATAGATAATGATATCAATGAATATAGATAATAGATATAATATACTGATACCTCCATTTATCTTCAAATCTGATGTTGTTCTTTGTTATCATCTATGTACATTTTTCTAGATAAAAAAGCATAAGTGATATTCAGTGATATCCTATTTCAAAACGTCATGGCAAAGAAATGTTGCTTCCTCATGATCACTGGTTTGGAAATTTATCATCTTCTACACTCTAATCCCATCCTTTGAAAATGTGTATATACACCATACAATGAAAAACATAAGCCCTGTGAAGATACTTATGCAAATTTTTGCATCTTCTCAATCATGATTTTGAAATCAATAGAAGAATTCAAATACCTTTTCCTTCATAATTAAACAGTTTTGATATACTATTAATATTCAACCCTTCTAAATACACTCACTAATTCAAAACTTAGAAGATTGTAGTGGAGCAACTTCCATTCCATAACTTCTGATACTCTTATTTTATATTCTTATTTTAGATGATCTCATGTAAAAAATATTTTTACAAAATGTAACAAAAATCAAAATTATAGTTTGAATGATACTCACAAGCATGTCAAATTCTTGAAATTTGAAAATTTAACCTTTTTGATTAGACAACTTTCAATCAATAATGAAAATTCATGGTAGGAACTGAGTTATGATTCTGTTGAGCACACATTTGAATTGTCTACTGCAAAGCTGGTGTCCAAATGTCAGTCATTTAGTAAGTGTGACAGATTCCTTAAAGTCTCAGCATAAACTTCTCTATGCATGCATGCTGAGTGGATCAGTTGTGTTTAACTCTTTGTGACCCCATGAACTGTGGCCCACCAGGCTCTTTTGTCCATGGAATTTTCCAGGCAAGAATTCTGGAGTTGGTTCTTCCCAACGCAGAGATTGAACTCATACTCCTGCATTGACAGGCAGATTCTTTAACACTGAGCCACAAGGGAAACCCCAATTTTTCTATTTGGAATCTTTATTTCTCTTCTCATTGTACTATCGTAGTTATGGGAATCTCTGAATTTTATAATCTTCATCTCCTTGTGATCCTTTAGTTCAGTCACTCAGTCGTGTATGACTCTTTGCGACCTCATGGACCACAGCATGCCAGGCCTCTCTGTCCAACACCAACTCCCAAAGTTTACTCAAACTCATGTCCATTGAGTCGGTGATGCCATCCAACCATCTCATCCTCTGTCTTCCCCTTCTCCTCCCACCTTCAATCTTTCCCAGCATCAGGGCCTTTTGAAATGAGTCAGTTCTTCACATCAGGTGATCAAAATATTGGAATTTCAGCTTCAGCGTCAGTCCTTCCAATGAATATTCAGGACTGATTTCCTTTAGGATGGACTGGTTGGATCTCCTTGCAGTCCAAGGGACTCTCAAGAGTCTTCTCCAACACCACAGTTCAAAAGCATCACTTCTTTGGCACTCAGCTTTCTTTATAGTCCCAACTCTCACATCCATACATGACTACTGTAAACACCATAGCTTTGACTTGATGGACCTTTGTTGGCAAAGCAATGTCTCTGCTTTTTAATATGCTGTCTAGGTTGATCATAACTTTCCTTCCAAGGAGCAAGCATCTTTTAATTTCATGACTGCAGTCACTATCTGCAATGATTTTGGAGCCCCCCAAAATAAAGTCTCTCCCTGTTTCCATTTTTTTCCCCATCTATTTGCCATGAAGTGACAGGACTGGATGCCATGATCTTAGTTTTCTGAATGTTGAGTTTTAAACCAACTTTTTCACTCTACAATTTCAATTTCAACAAAAAGCTATTTACTTCTTCTTCACTTTTTACCATAAGGGTGGTGTCATCTGCATATCTGAAGTTACTGATATTTCTCCCAGCAATCTTGATGCTAGCTTGTGCTTCATCCAATCTGGCATTTTGCATGATGTGCTCTGCATTTCACTTAAATAGCCAGAGTGATAATATACACCCTTGACATGCTCCTTTCCAAATTTGAAATCAGTCCATTGTTCCATTGCTGGTACTAGCTGTTGTTTCTTGATTTGCATAGGTGGTCTGGTATTCCCATCTCCTTAAGATTATTTCCACAGTTTGTTGTCATCCACACACTCAAAACATTTAGCCTAGTCAGTGAAGCAGAAGTAGATGTTCTTCTGTAATTTACTTGCCTTTCCTATGATCCAATGGATGCTGGCAATTTGATCTCTGGTTCTTCTGCCTTTTCTATATGCAGCTTGAACATCTGGAAGTTCACAGTTCACGTACTGTTGAAGACTGGCTTGGAGAATTTTGAGCATTATTTCGCTATGGTCTGAGATGAGTGCCGTTGTCTGGTAGTTTGCTAATTATTTGACGTTGCCTTTCTTTGGGATTGGAATGAAAACTGACCTTTTCCAGTCCTGTGGCCACTGCTGAGTTTTCCAAATTTCCCGGCATATTGAGTGTAGCACTTTTACAGCAACATTTTTTAGGATTTGAAATAGCTCAGGTGGTATTCCTCACTTCCATTTGCCTTGTTTGTAGCAATGCTTCCTAAGGCCCACTTGACATTGCATTCCAGGATGTCTGGCTTTAGGTAAATAATCACACCATCGTGGTTATCTGGATCATTAAAATCTTTTACATATATATATATTTCTTCTGTGTATTCTTGCCACCTCTGCTTAATATATTTTTTCTTCTGTTAGGTCCATATCCTTTCTATCCTTTATTGTGCCCATCTTTGCATTAGATGTTCCCTTGGTATCTCTATTTTTCTCAAGGAGGTATCTTGTCTTTCCCATTCTATTGTTTTCCTCTGTCTGTTTTCATTGATCACTTAGGAAGGGTTTCTTATCTCTCTCTTCTGTTCTTTGGCACTGTGCATTCAGATGAATATATCTTTCATTTTCTCTTTTGCTTTTTGCTTCTCTTCTTTTCTCAGCTATTTGTAAGGCTTCCTCAGGTAACATTTTTTCCTTCTTACATTTCTTTTTCTTGGGGATGGTTTGGATCACTGCCTCTTCTACAATGTTATGAACCTCCATCCATAGATTTTCAGGCACTTTGTATATCAGATCTAATCCCTTGAATCTATTTGTCACTTCCACTATATAACTGTAAAGGATTTGATTTAGATCGTGCCTTAACAGACTAGTGGTTTTCCCTACTTTCTTTAATACAAGTTTGAATTTTGCAGTAAGGAGTTCATGATCTGAGCTACAGTTGGCTCCTGGTCTTGTTTTTGTGACCATTTAAAGCTTTTCCGTTCTGCTGCAATGAAATATGTTTGATTTTGATATTGACCATCTGGTGTTGTCCATGTTTAGAGTCTTCTCTTGTGTTGTTGGGAGAGGGTGTTTGTTAGGATGAGTGCATTCTCTTCACAAAATTCTCTTAGATTGTGTGCTGCTTCATTTTGTACTCCAAGGCCAAACTTGCCTGTTACTCCAGGTATCTCTTGACTTCCTATTTTTGCATTCCACTCCCCTATAATGAAAAGGACATTCTTTTTTTTGTTGTTACTTCTAGATGGTCTTGCAGGTTATCATAGAACTGTTCAACATCATCTTCATCATTAGTGGTTGGGGCACAGATTTGGATTACCAAATATACTAATCTGTATCAAAAGATTTATATTCAAAAGGCATAAATATATCTGGACCTCAATATTAAAATGATTAATGAAACAATGAAAATTGGTAAAATGTTAAAACGTTTCACCAAAAAAGATGTAGTTTTTGCTATATATATATCCAATGTCATTAGTCAACAGGGATATTCACCATGAGTTTACTACCCATTAGGTTTCACTAAAATTTTCTTTCTCCTTTGATAAATACTTTTGCCATAACTGACATATTTTTGAAATAAAATTCATAAGCTTCTTTTTTAGGAGATACATATATGTATAATGTATACATACATATATAATATGTATATACATATGTAATGTATGCACACACATATGTAATATGTGTACATATGACATATAACTGTTATTTTACTTTATTATCCTTAGGTTAAATACAAAACTCAAGGAGATATTTTCCCTTTATTAAAAAAAAAATGTTCAGCCAACAACAGCTATATGTAGTGATGTATTTAGGTTAATGCTAACAAGGAAGAATGGATTCTGGTTCTATGGTTTATCTCTAACAATAATATGACACAGTGGTTCATATAAACCATGCTAACCTTATACTTTTTTGTGATAGTCAGAAATATGTAAAATGTAAAGTTCTACCTATCTCTTCTTTGAAGCTGACCAATTAGGTCAAATAACTGAGCTTTCCAAAAGCTTAAAAATGAAGTTGAAATACATGCACACACACACACACACATTAGATACACAATATATACTAATATTATATATGTACTATAATATATATAATATAATATATAATAACTATATATATATATATATAAAATGTGTGCGTGTACACACGTATGAATGTAAGTATAAATTCTCCTGGTCTTTTCCTTTTGTCTTTTTTCTAATGGAGTCTTGTGACTTTTTGATATTTATAATTTTCTCTTTTATAAGAAGTGTACCTTAGCCCCAAATTTAAAAAAAAAAAAAAATAGGCTTTCCTTACTTTTTTCTAAGAAGTTTATTATTTTGGTTTTTATATTCAGTTCTATGAAGAATATTGTTTAAATTTGTATGTAGTGTAAACTAGGATTCAAGGATTTTTTAATACACATATTCAATTATTCTACCTCTATTATTTTGAAATAATTTTCAAATAATTTGTTTGGCACTTCTGTTGAGTATCAATTAACATATATATCTAAACAGTTATATATAGTTATATAATGATAAATGCAATGTTATTTTTTTATATGTGGCAGAGACTATTTCTGGATTTTTATTTTTATGTTTCATTAAATTATGATTTTGCCCTTATTCTAACTGCTCATGACCTTGATTACTATAACTTTGTAGGAAATCTTGAAACTAAATATATCCTATGAGTTTAATAAATTTATATAAATATATATATATTNAGGGATATTCACCATGAGTTTACTACCCATTAGGTTTCACTAAAATTTTCTTTCTCCTTTGATAAATACTTTTGCCATAACTGACATATTTTTGAAATAAAATTCATAAGCTTCTTTTTTAGGAGATACATATATGTATAATGTATACATACATATATAATATGTATATACATATGTAATGTATGCACACACATATGTAATATGTGTACATATGACATATAACTGTTATTTTACTTTATTATCCTTAGGTTAAATACAAAACTCAAGGAGATATTTTCCCTTTATTAAAAAAAAAATGTTCAGCCAACAACAGCTATATGTAGTGATGTATTTAGGTTAATGCTAACAAGGAAGAATGGATTCTGGTTCTATGGTTTATCTCTAACAATAATATGACACAGTGGTTCATATAAACCATGCTAACCTTATACTTTTTTGTGATAGTCAGAAATATGTAAAATGTAAAGTTCTACCTATCTCTTCTTTGAAGCTGACCAATTAGGTCAAATAACTGAGCTTTCCAAAAGCTTAAAAATGAAGTTGAAATACATGCACACACACACACACACATTAGATACACAATATATACTAATATTATATATGTACTATAATATATATAATATAATATATAATAACTATATATATATATATATAAAATGTGTGCGTGTACACACGTATGAATGTAAGTATAAATTCTCCTGGTCTTTTCCTTTTGTCTTTTTTCTAATGGAGTCTTGTGACTTTTTGATATTTATAATTTTCTCTTTTATAAGAAGTGTACCTTAGCCCCAAATTTAAAAAAAAAAAAAAATAGGCTTTCCTTACTTTTTTCTAAGAAGTTTATTATTTTGGTTTTTATATTCAGTTCTATGAAGAATATTGTTTAAATTTGTATGTAGTGTAAACTAGGATTCAAGGATTTTTTAATACACATATTCAATTATTCTACCTCTATTATTTTGAAATAATTTTCAAATAATTTGTTTGGCACTTCTGTTGAGTATCAATTAACATATATATCTAAACAGTTATATATAGTTATATAATGATAAATGCAATGTTATTTTTTTATATGTGGCAGAGACTATTTCTGGATTTTTATTTTTATGTTTCATTAAATTATGATTTTGCCCTTATTCTAACTGCTCATGACCTTGATTACTATAACTTTGTAGGAAATCTTGAAACTAAATATATCCTATGAGTTTAATAAATTTATATAAATATATATATATTTTAGGTAATTTAATTTTTCATGTGATTTCAACTAGCAGTTTGTCACATTCTGTAAGGAAGCCTGGAATTTTATTGAAATTGGTTTGACTCTGTGGAGATCAAATTGAGAGATTTGGCATAATAACAGTTTTAAGTTCTTTAAACTGTGAATATGATTTTACTATTTACTTATGTTTTATTGCTTTCTTTGTGACTTCTTAAACCTACAAATTATTTAAAAGTATATTTTCAGATTTCTATGTCTTATGATCCAAAATTTGAGCTGTTTTGGTAAATATTATTGCTTTTGAAAAACAATGGGCATTTTTCACATTGGGAAAGAAGCATTCCATAGATATAAGTTAGGTAAAAATGATTGATACCATTGTTTTAGTGTCTTGTGTCACTAGATTTTAATTTTTATTTATTTAAATTTATTTTTAATTAAAAAATAATTGCCTTACAATATGTCATGCTGATTTTCTGATTTTTCAGTAAATTTATCAGAGAGAATTTTAAAGTCTCTAATTATAATTATGGATATGTCAATGTCTCATCTTCATTCTCAGTTTTGCTTCAAGTATTTTTGAAGCTGTGTTATGAAGACATAATACTTAGTACACATACTGTGTGTCTTTATAAGGAAATGACTTTTATAATTATCAAATGTTTCTCAATGACTTTTTTCTATTTAGTGTATGCTAGCTGATATAATGTCACTACACCAGTTATCTTATAGTCATTTTTTACTTTTATTATTATTATTATTGTCATTTTATACTTTTTCCCATCTACTTGTATGTGTCTCTGTCTTTGTATTAAGGTTTATTTCTTTTTATTTTTCTTCTCTTTTAAAATGTATGTATAATTGACATACAATTAAATTAGCTTCCTGTGGGGTGGTGTTAGTTGCTCAGTTGTCTTTGCAATGCCATGGACTGTAGCCCACCAGACTCCTCTGTCCATGGAATTTTCCAGGCAAAAATACTGGAGTGGATTGCCATTCCCTTCTCCAGAGGATCTTCCTGACCCAGGGATCAAACCTGGGTCTCTGACATTGTGGACAAATTCTTTACCATTTGAGTCATCAGGGAAGCCCCTGTGGGCTTCATGTTTGCAATGTAATAATGTGATGCTTGTACACAGTACAAAATGACCACCAAAATAAGTCCAGTCAGTCACCATATAGAGTTACAAAAAGATTAACTTTTTGTAAGAGAAAATATAGTTCGTTCTCTCTTTAAAAATCTAGTCTGACAAATGGTCATCATTAAAAATACTACAAATAACAAATTCCAAAGAGATGTGGAGAAAACAGAATGCTCTTACAGTGTTGATGAGTTGTTAAGTTAGCACAACCAATATGGAGAACAGTATGGAGATTCCTCAGAAAACTAAAAATAAAACTACCACAGGTCCCAGCAACCCACTCCTAGGCATGTACTCCAAAAAAACTCTAATTCAAAAAGACACATACATCTGTGTTCATAACAGCACTGATCACAATAGCCACGATATGGAAACAATCAATATGTCAACTGATGGATGAATGGATATAGAAGTTGTGGTATATATATACAATGGAAGAAATGTTGCTCAGCTGTAAAAAGAACAAAATATTGCAGCAACATGGATGAATCTAGAGATTATCATACCAAGTAAGTCAGAGTGGTGAAGAACCCGCTTGCAATGCCAGAGACGTAATGAGATGCAGGTTCAGTCCCTAGGTCAGGAAGATCCACCTGGAAACCCACTCCAGTATTCTTGCCGGAAGAATCTCATGGACAGAGGATCTTGGAGGGCTAGAGTCCATAGAGTTGCAGGGAGAACTATATTCACTATCCCATGGTTACATCATAATGTAAAACAATATTAAAAAAGGAATATGCACAGAAAAGTGATTTAGTTATATGAGTATATATATGTATACACACACACATACACACACACACACACACATACATACATATATGAAATTATAGACAGCACCGTATATCAACTATATTATTTGCTCAGTCATATCTGAGTCTTTGTGACCTCATGAACTATAACCCACCAGGATTCTCTTTCTATTGAATTCTCTAAGCAAGAATACTGGAGTAGATACCCATTCCCTTCCTCAGGAGATCTTCCTGACCCAGGTTTCAAATCCAGCTCTCTTACATTGCAGGCAGATTCTTTACTGTCTGAGTCACATACTTCAATAATAAAAAAGAAAGTTCCTTGGCAAATGTATGTATATAAAATTTCTATTCTGAAAATATTGGACCTTAATTGATATGTTTTGTACACTTATTTTCAGTGGAAAGGCTAAAAGTATAGGCTATTTTTTCATCAATCCTCTATTTTTTTAAAAAAATTTCCACTTGCTTCTTTCTTCGTTTCTTTTTTCCCCTTTCTTGAGTTTTATTAGATTATATTAATATTTTATTTTATCTCCTCGACAGTTTTTATCATGAATTTTCTTTAATTAGTTTCTCTAAGATTTCTAATTTGTGCATTTTTAATTTATCATAGTCTACATTCAAAAGATAACTATACACTGTTGTGTAAAATCCTCAAAAAATGCACTACTAATTTTCCTATTAATCCTTTCTATTATTTCAGATTTTTAGATTTATTAGGGTATATATTTCATAATACATTCTTATTGTTTTTCCTTTAAAAGCCGATTATTCTTTAAAAAAAACATATTTGCCAACTTCAGGCATTTTGTTCCTTGTGTAGATCTGTTTAGGGTTTTTATTGTTTTTGTTGTGCTTTATTTTTTTTTTTTATTTCTTGTTTATAGCATTGAAGAATTTTCTTTCACATTTCTTGTGAAAATTTTATTGTGATTTTTTTTTTTGATTTCTCATTCTTCCAAGATATCTTTGATTGGCCTTCATTTTTTACAGTGTTTTTAATATGTGATGGTTTCTTTTATATGAAGGTATTTCCTTGATATACAATTCTAGTTGTTTTTCTTTCAGCATTTTAAAATGTTATTTCATTGTCTTCTAACACACATTATTTCTGATGAGATAGTGATGATTTTTCCTTTGTTTATCTGTATGAAATTTTTCTTTTTCTTTTTCGGGATTTTTTTCTTTTTTTACATTTTAAAAATTATTTCTGGTTTACAGAGATTATGTCTGTGGAATGATTCGTCATAGTTTCTTTTGTACTTATTCTCCTTAAATATTGCTGAGACTTTGATTTATGTAGTACTAATCTTCATCTCGTCTGAAATATTTTACTGATTACATGTTAACATTTTCTCACACACACCCCATTTCCTTTGGGCTCTGACTTACTGGATAAAGTTTTATAGACTACTAAGTGTTTGGTTCAGAGAAGGCAATGGCACCCCACTCCAATACTCTTGCCTGAAAAATCCCATGGACGGAGGAGCCTGGTAGGCTGCAGTCCACGGGGTCGCGGAGAGTTGGACACGACTGAGTGACTTCACTTTCACTTTTCACTTTCTTGCATTGGAGAAGGAAATGGCAACCCACTCCAGTGCTCTTGCCTGGAGAATCCCAGGGATGGGGGAGCCTGGTGGGCTGCCATCTATGGGGTTGCACAGAGTCGGACCCGACTGAAGCGACTTAGCAGCAGCAGCAAGCCTTTGGTCATTTCTTTTCAGTTTTCTTTTTCTTTGTGCTTCAGCTGGAAGAATTTCTATTTCTATGGTTTTAAATTTATTGATCTTTTCTATTTAGTACCTATTTTGTATAGCAGTCAATATAAGATGTTTTAATTTTTATCTATAGATAATTCAAATCGGTTCTTTTTTATATTTCCATTTTTTTCTTCTATGTCTATTTTTGTAGATTCTTAAATACATTTAATATTTTTATTTTTATTTTTGCCTGAGCTGGGTCTTCATTACTTCGCATGATCCTTCTCTAGTTGCAGCTAGTGGGGGCTACTCTTCCTTGTGGTACACAGGCTTCTCTTGTTGTGGAGCACACTCTCTGGGCACTCAGGCTTCAGTAGTTGTAGCAGATTCAGCAGCACATGGGCTCAGTAGTTACAGGGCTCCATGGTGTGTGGAATCTTCCTGAACCAGGATTCACTCACGTCCCCCGCATTGGTGGGTGGATTTTTATCCACTGCACCACCAGCAAAGTTACTTAACTACATTTATAATAGCTCTTCCAGTAAGTTTGTGTGTAATCCCATCATTTCTAACATTTTTTTTAGGTACACTTTTGTAAACAGGTTTTTCTCTTGGTTTCGGGTCTGTTTTTCTTGCCCCTTTATGTGTCTATTAATCACTGGGTGGTAGATACTGTACTTATGGTTTTGATTCTATGTTTTCTTTAAAGGTATGAGTTTCCTCTGGATGGCAGTTACTTATCATGTGGATTAGACTGATTCTTTGGAGGTTTTTTTAAAAGCCTTTGTTAAGAGACCCTCTTTGTTAAGAGACCCTCCAGTGGTCTCTTATCTAAATAGGGCTTGTTTCTCCTTATAAACTGTGGCCTTTTCAGGATCACTATTGAATTTTTTTGTTCCCCTCTGAGGCTTGTTGGAACTTATATATCTCTTTGGTGACAGTTCTGGAAATTATATGGTTTATAGATCCACTGTTCTACAATTATCTAGCAATTATATTTTGGCTGAATTAAGGAATATCAGTCTACATAAATTAAATTTATTAGTCAGTCAAATGGAGAAGGCAATGGCATCCCACTCCAGTACTCTTGCCTGGAGAATCCCGTGGACAGAAAAGCCTGGCAGGCTTCAGTCCATGGTGTCGCTGAGAGTCAGAAACGACTGAGCAACTTCCAGTCGGAAACGACTGAGCGACTTCACTTTCACTTTTCACTTTCATGCATTGGAGAAGGAAATGGCAACCCACACCAGTGTTCTTGCCTGGAGAATCCCAGGGACGGGGTGCCTGGTGGGCTGCCCTCTATGGGGTCGCACAGAGTCAAACATGACTGAAGCGACTTAGCAGGAGCAGCAGCAGTCAGTCAAAACTCAAGTGTACCTCTATGACTACCTTTAGAGCTCTTTTTTTCATAGTATATTATCTAAGGACTCATCCTCACCCCCTCAAAATTCTAAACACGTCAGCTTTTCCAAGTTGAACCTTGTATCTTAGAGCTGTGCTCCAGATAGTCCATCAGCAAGAAAGCAAAAACAACTGTAAAGAGATATCTTTTTTTTTTTTTTAATTTGCTTCTTTGAAATTATGTTCAGTCTCTATATGTTTGGAGATATACTTTAGCTGGATAAATAATTTTGGATATTGGTTTATTTTTTTATAGCAATCTAAGTTTGTCAGTTTTCTTTTAATATCACCTCTGTGAAAAACACAGCTGTCAGTTTTTTTTGTTTTTTTGTTTTTTGTTTGTTTGTTTTTGCTTTTTAGATTCCTTTGAGGTTATTGTGTTTTCTTTTTTCTTTGGCTACTTTCAATATTTTCTCCCTATTTTTGATATTTTTTTTAATGTGAAAATTTTTATGTTTATCAAGCATCTTCATCTGTAGATTGATGGCTTTCTCTTAGGAAACTATTGTCTGATAGCACCTGAAAAATGTTCCCCTTTTTTTCTATTAGCCACTCCCATTGCACAAACAATAAGAATCTCTCAACATGTCATCTTTTTACTTCAGTTCATATGCAATTCCATGTGCTTATCTTAATATAAAGTCAATTTTAGTTCTTAATTTCAGTTACAGTGTCTTTTTTCAATTTTAGAATTTCCACTTAATTATTTCTCATGGATTTCATATCCTTAGTAAAATCCTTTGCATTTTAATATATTTTATTGAGTTTATATAGTTATTTCTAAATCTATATCCTATAATTTCCTTATCATGAGCATCTCTGTTTCAGTTTTCATGGTCTCTTTTACCTCTGAATTTTCAATCATTGCACCTTCTCCCAGCTCCCCTGTTAATATTTGATTGAAACCTAGGCATTTATTAAAATATTTCTGGAGACATATCCATCCTATGGCAATTTTAAGCCTACTTCTGTAAGACTATAATGAGTACTGTGTTCACCATTTTATTCTCTTAGCCTATGTTTTCTGCTTACTTTCTTATCCTTTCACATATTTAGCATAGGAACCAATAAATACATTCAGGAGAAAAGCAATATAATATAAAACTCAAATCAATATGCTCCCTTTCTCTCTGGGACCTTTAATTATTTGCATCCTTAGATCCTAGAAATTTTGGCTGCTTTACAATGCTGTTTGAAGAATAACTTTGTGATAGATCTAGTGTTTACAGTCATTTTTTTGTTAGGATGATTTTTCTGATGAATGAGCTCCCATATCCAGAGATAGAAGAAAACGACCTCTTGATTGTATTACTAGGTAACATTTCCTCCCAATGCAAATCCATTATCATTGTCCTTAATGCATGCTTCATTCAAAAGATGAATTATTAACATGCTGGTCTCTAAATTGACAAATATAACATTGAATCTATCATGAGTTGGAGACAGAAGGATAACCCACAAATTAGAATGTTGAGGTTGTTATGAGAAAACACCAAATTTGTGGTCATGAAATTACTTTCTTCTCTTGGATGATTACTACTCCTTCTAAATCTTAAAAGGTTTAGTTTTAAAGCTGAATTTTCAGTGACAAATTTTATAATGAATCTATTTCCATCTTCAAAATTGTACATATAATGTATAAACATTTTCATAATGAAGTACATTTATATAACTTTTGAACAAAAAAATCTTTTTTAACCTCATGGAGGTTTAAGTAGAAAAGCATTTTAATAATGCTGTAAAACATTACTTAAAAAAATTTTGTGAACTCAAGACTTTATTCAGGAACTAACTTCTACTAGATTTTATTTACCTGGAAGAAAGCCAAAGGCTTTAGCCTTATCTAGGGAAACATTAAATTAAAATAGTGCTATATTGTACACATCACAATTAGGAATTTTGTTCTATGCTGACAACAACCACACGTGTCTTTCATTCTTGATTAGCTTCAACTATAAATTAGATACATGTAAGTGGTAATCCATTCTAAATCCATTCTTTCAGTAACCTTGTGGAAACCCATATTTTTTCAAAAACCTTGAAGTCCATAAAATAATATTTTAATTACGTAGTTTTACAGATCAGTTGGAGAAATATTTTAGGCTCTAAGTAAGATGCTAAGTTCATTTTCTGAACTGTCATATGCTCTCAATTTTTATTTACTTGAATTGTCAGAACTATTGAGAAAATGAAGGATTATTAAAGGACTCCTATTAATTCAGTCTGATTACCATTGAATCTTATAATCAGCTTCATATTTTAGCATGAATAACATGCAATTTTGCAGCTTGGGAAACAACATTTGGTTTTTACATCTTTATCAACATCAATCCAAGGCTGCTAGTTACTTATTAAACAGCACAATTTGGTTTAAATTCAGCTCATCAAATATGAGTTTCTCATCTCTCTGTTCGAGATAATTTGACTTTCTGGAAAAAAGAAAGCACACTCACGTTGGTGTCTGATACATTAACAAAGAAATGAAGCAACTATAATTTACTATAGGTTTTGCAATCATAGATGTCCAAAATATTCTGCAATTTCTACTTTGAAATACTAAAGTCCACCTGCACTTTTATTAGGAAGTCAATATTTATGCATTTCCACTATGGCAGATAACAGATTTAATATTTCCATACATCTTTAGGAAGAAGTCAGAAAGTCTGGTTTTCCATACATGGCAATCATCTTCTTAACTGGCAGCATTTGTGACAGAATAAACTCCATTAACATGTTCTATTAGTGCTCTGTGCAGTCAGCAAGACCAGGGCTGCATGAAATGATGAAATGAGGAACAGACTTCCTCAGAGCCCTGTCAAGTGCTTTCTGCAACCCAGAATATATAATTACTGCTCACATATACAGGCCGAATTTAGTATTCTGTTGCTCAGGCAATCCCTGGAAATCTAAGAAGGTTCTTAATGAGAGGAATGAAAATGAAATTTTTCTGTCTGGGCATAGAGAGCCATTTATTAAACTTTTATTATAGATCTATTATATTAAAAAATAAAACTGTAGAGTAAAACCTAATTCTTTTTTTTCCATTGGTTAATATGATGACCAAACAACTTGGTACACTGTAAAAATCTTCAAATAGAAGAGATTTTCTGACCAGATGCTTCTCCAAAACCAATTCATTACTAGTGCACAGCAGAATACAAGGTGAGCCAAAAGCAGAGAAAATGGGAACTAATTAAGCCAGCAGACCAAAGGATAGTTGACCAAATATAAATAAATAGAAGACAGGTATTACATCATTAAAAATAATCCCAGGTACGTGTTTTAAAACAGGTATCTTGCTCTGCAGATGGCACAGCTGTTAGTACTTATCTGAAGAGAGGTATTCTCTTCTGGAATAACTTGTGCAAGAAGGAACATCAGTCACTTCAGAAATATAAATAGGGTTTTTCTTCCACTCTGCCTGCATTTTCTGCTGTCTGCCTTTCCCCTCTACAATACTCCCCTGGCTTGCCCATTTGAAATGAAAGCTACCTTCAGAGCTGACTAGCTGCATGGACCTGCCAATATAAACCAGGAGTACATTACATTTTAGTCTAACAAAATATAGGGAGCATGAAGCTAAGCAATCACAAAGGAAATGATTGAAAGGAAGAGTCAGAACAGATGCAGAATGAGGAGAAGCATGAAAAAAAATCAACATTAAAATCAAATCCAAATCACTTTTTGCTAGCAAGAATGAGTCTATGATTTGCAGATTGAATATAACTAAGAAGGAAGGTATTTTTCATAACAATGACTTATGTATTCCACCTTTTGTAGGAAAAGAATTCTTTTTATACGACAGCAGTATCTTTCCTTGCTCTTAAATTTAAAGGTCTTTTTGCATTTACATTATAAGTCCTTAGATTGAGTGTTTTGTAACTTGGCCACAAAAATTCACTGCAGATAGAAATTTTAAATTCAATATATCATTCTTGTGGTGTATTTTCTAGGCTATTAGCATTTTTCATGTGTCCATTTGTGAGCTAATAGAACTACATAGCTTGTTTAAATGGTCTAGTTATAGAGAACTACTAACGTAACCCCAATTCAGAGTTTTTTTTTCTGAAATAAAATTAAAATTTAAATGATGTAATACTCTCTCTGAATTAGTAATTTCAGATTTGTAGCATGGATGTTTTCAGTAAATAAAATATATTGATTTGAATTTATTAGATAAGCTGTACAAATATGCAATCAGAGCAAAGTAACAGAAGTTATTCTTGGTTCCACAGAATCACTGAAAATTAGAATAGTAAAGAACTTAAAATTCACTTAATTTTGTAGGGTCATAATAATTACTCCAAGCAACAAGTAAGGTATATGAACCTACTATGGAGCATAGTAATAAATATTTTCTTAAATTTTGCTCAGAAATTATGATATTTGTCCATAAACAATGGATAAAGGCCATTGCTTCCTTAGAGTAAGTTCAAATGTATAAGTGTGTCTAATCTGATTTCCACTTGATTTCAGAGGAATGCCAAAATAGAGTATAGTGTATTTATATATAGCTGTTCAATATCAGGGCTTTCCTGGTGGCTCAGGCAGGAAAGAATCTGCTTGCAGTGCAGGAGATCTGAGTTTGATACTTGGGTTGAGAAGACCCCTGGAGAAGTGAATAGTAACCCACTCCAGTATTCTTGCCTGGAGAATTCAATGGACAGAGGAGCCTAGTGGGCTACAGTCCACAGAGTAGCAGAGTTGGACCCGACTGAGTGACTAGTGCTATCACTTTCATTCAATATCAAGCTCTAAATCATCTCTCATATTTTTTTCCCCTATGATTGCTCTTGGAACTGTGTTTAGAAACAATGATTAAAACTATGGACTAAAATAAGTTGTGTTTGGTTAATGATGTCTACCTCTTTTCATGTATGTTACAGGAGCATTAAACAAGGTATCAAACACGAGTTTTAACCAGCATATTCTGTTAACAAGTATAGAATACAGAAGAGACAATATAAATATCATTTTGTAGACAACTCAAATAACTCTTTGCATAGGCTATTTGTGTTTTGTGTTGAGAGAAAGCAACAGACAAATGATAATTAGAAATAAAAATAAACAAGATTTGATAAATAACAGCCAACTTAGATCAAGAAGATGAGAAAATATAATGTTTATTTGAAATCACTAGGAATTTGAAATGGTCTAGGGATATCCAAGACTTTGCATATCTTTACTTTTAACATTTTTAATACAGCAGTCTGATGTCAGCTATTCATAATAGTTGAAGCCATAAAAAGACAATGCGGGAAGTATTAGAAACCTGAAGCCTGCCAACTTACAATTTTGAGAGTTGTGAATTGAGAAAGAGGATCCCATGAAAGACTAAGAGAAAGAGTCAGAAACAGAACAAGATATGTTTTAGGTTATAAATATCTAAAGTGGAGAAAAATAAAAAGAAAGATCAATACCTTAAAGTACAGGACAAATACATAAGAAGACAAATGCAAAAAAGTTTACTTGCTTTGATAGAAATCAAGGAAAAAAGAGATAAAGAGCAAAGTCGGTTCAGTGAAATGGCTAAAGTAGAATCATAATTACCATAGGTGGAAGATCGAATGGGAGGTGAGCAAATAGAGCTTGAAGTGCCATGGGAACAGGCACATCAACTCTACCATGTTTTTCATACCATCCCCAGCTGTAGTACAGAGCTTGACATCAGAAAGGTTTCGATAATAGTGTGTTAACAGATAGACAGAGATAGACTGATTCATCACTGTTCTTTCAGAAATAGAACTGAAAGGGAAGAAAATGAGTTGAGCTAAAATCACAGGAGAATGCTGTATTTAGAAATTTTATTTTCTTGTACTTCTGGGTAGAAATTGAAAAGAAGTTCTCAACATTAGGGAATGAAAGTTTGAGTATATAAGAAGTGGCGGGAAGCTAAATTATGAAGGGCCTTCCCAAGTGGCACTAATGGTAAAGAATCTGCCAGCAATGTAGGAGACCTAGGTTTGATCCCCGGGTTGGGAAGATTCCCTGGAGAAGGAAATGGCAACCCCCTCCAGTATTCTTGTCTGGAAAATCCCATGGACAGAAGAGCCTGGAGGACTAAAGTCCATAGTGTTGCAAACAGTCAGATATGACCGACCACACCCTACTACTACTACGTTAGGAAACAAGGTCTAAGACAGTGAGCAAGTATAAGATGAACATTAAGAGTATGGCAGTCTTAGACTTTAATACTGGAGGGCAAGTGGCTAGGTATGAAATAGATAAGAGCCTAAGTAGGATATTTCCAAAGTATTACCTAGGTAAATCATAGATTTTTATACTTATTAACATAGAAGGAGGCAAAGAAATACTAGAAAGCAAGTAGAAAGTAGGAAAGTGGCTAAAGACTGTAAGAAAAATTACAAAACTTCAGAAAGGAGATTTTTTTTTTAATAGCAAGAAAAAAGTTGAGTATTGAGTAATGACACTAAAGTTTAACTTGAAGTTAACATCATCCTTTTATAAGATATTTACGAAGTTAAGAAATTTCTAAGATTAAATATGCCAGATATATTTAAATGAAAAAAGAAGATAATTCTAGGTTTAGCTTTTTTGAGTAAATAAATTAAAAACAAATGTTTAAAATAACTGAAAAGTTCCAAAGACCTTATTCTGTGGTGCTTAAAATAGAGAAACAAAGCCAGAAGGTCTTTGACCTTGTGATAAAGGAAAGATAAAAATCTTGAGAGCTTTAGAAGGTTACAAAGCAAGTATCAGTGGCCTGAGAGCATGAGATGGAAGGGACATTAGTATTTTACATGTATGAGATGGAAAGATATTAGCCCTCAGGATATGGCTATGAAAAGTCAGGGGCTAATTATACAAGGATGAAAATGACTGGAATTGAATGTATCAAATACTTTTTTTTTTTTCATTGAAGTATCAGTTCAGTTCAGCCGCTCAGTCGTGTCCTACTCTTTGCCACCCCATGAATCGCAGCATGCCAGGCCTCCCTGTCCATCACCAACTCCCAGGGTTCAATCAGACTCACGTCCATCAAGTCAGTGACGCCATCCAGCCATCTCATTCTCTGTCGTCCCCTTCTCCTCCTGCCCCCAATCCCTCCCAGCATCAGAGTCTTTTCCAATGAGTCAACTCTTCACATTGAAGTATAGTTGATTTACAAAATTGCATTATTTACATGTGCACAACAAATTTATTCATATCATTTATATTTTTTCTAATTGTTTTCCATTATAGATTATTATAACATTGAATATAGTCCGCTGTGCTATAGCAGGACTTCCCAGGTGATGTTGTGGTTAAGAATCCACCTGCCAATGCAGGAGATACAAGACATGTGGGTTTAATCCCTGGGTTGGGAACATCCCCTGAAGTAGGAAATGCCAACCTGCTCCGGTGTTCTTGTCTGGAAAATTCCACAGACAGAGGAGCCTGGTGGGTTATAGTCCATGGGGTCTCAAATAGTCAGACACAACTGAGTAACTGAGCACATCTGCTATAGTAAATACTTGCTTAGGATCAAAGTACTTTCTAAGCTAATATGTAAGAGAGGTCCTCCACATAGGTACTAAATGGTCCAAATGTTGGCACACATCTTGAAATAAAAAAGACATTAGTAAGCTAGATGCAAGATATGCATGGAAAGTTAGACAAGTTATTAACAGTGAGTGATGCCATCCAACAATCTCATCCTCTGTTGTCCCCTTCTTCTCCTGCCTTCAATTTTTCCCAGTGTTAGGTAGTTAGAATAGGAAAAAGGAGTCCAAAATGGCAGTGCATGCATTGGAGAAGGAAACAACAACCCCCTCCAGTGTTCTTGCCTGGAGAATCCCAGGGACGGGAGAGCCTGGTGGGCTGCCGTCTCTGGGGTCGCACAGAGTCGGACACGACTGAAGCGACTTAGCAGCAGCAAAAGACAAAGAAAGGGAAAAGCCCTTGAAAATGGAACAGAAGAAAATCCACGGGCCAGAGTGAGAACCTCAGGTGAAACAAACACGACCCCTTCCTGGCTAGCCCAATTTTCATAGGGNGCCTGGTGGGCTGCCGTCTCTGGGGTCGCACAGAGTCGGACACGACTGAAGCGACTTAGCAGCAGCAAAAGACAAAGAAAGGGAAAAGCCCTTGAAAATGGAACAGAAGAAAATCCACGGGCCAGAGTGAGAACCTCAGGTGAAACAAACACGACCCCTTCCTGGCTAGCCCAATTTTCATAGGGCAGGCTCAGTGGGGAGGAGACAAAACATAAAAATAGGAAGCTAAGGTAGACTGAGGTCTCTCCTTTGAGATCAGCCCACCCTCATGATTCTATGGTGTGCTGGCCTTTGTTTGCCAAATAAACCTCTGAGCTAAAATGGATCTGTAATACTGGTCCACCCTTTCAAATTTTTTCTGTGGCAAGACAGAACCTAGGAAATAACACACACTCCTGACACCACTGTCAGGATCTTTTCCAAGGAGTCAGTTCTTCGCATCAAGAGGCCAAAGTACTGGAGCTTCAGCTTCAGCATCAGTGTTTCCAGTGAATACTCAGGACTGATTTCCTCTAGGACTGACTGATCTAATTTCCTTGTCCAAGGTCTCTCTCAAGAGTCTTCTCCAATGCCACATTTCAAAAGCACCAATTCTTTGGTGTTCAGTTTTCTTTATGGTCCAACTCTCATATCCATATGTGACTACTGGAAAAATCGTAGCTTTAACTGTACTGACCTTTGTCAGCAAAATAATGTTTCAGTTATGGACATTATAGTATGCCTGGCAGTGTAATCTAAGAGTTTGAGATTCAAACGGTGGTATAACATGAGAATAGAACTCAAGGAATAGGACAGATACTGAAAAGAAAAACTCTGCTTATCCTAAAGGAGTCATTTGCATTGAGGATAAGACAAACTGCACAAAAACTAAATGTTAACTTCATTACAATTAAACTTCAATTTATATTTATTTTCTAGCTTTTCATTCAAAAGTTTAATGTGTACATTTTGTATAAGCCCATGGGTTATTTACTGTGGATGTCTAGATGATTAAGAAATGTCTATATAATTGAGGAGTCAACAAAATACTAGAAACTCATAGTTTATCAGATTTCATAAATGGAAAAGTTTTTTTGTATGTTAATTAATAAACACAAAGTCTATTATCTGTTTACTTAGAATCTGCTAATGGCAGTCATTGCTTTATGAAGTGGAATCAAACCATCTTTCTCTTAAGGAGATAATAACTTATTTGTAAGTAAAATGGAAGAGTAATATGACATGTCATGTAAATGATAAAGACAGAATGTGTTTCAGGAGTTTGCAAAGGGAAATTCAACCATGTTATCTCATTTCCTATAAGCTTTTAAGAGTGCTCTCTTAATAACCACCTTTCACTTATTGTCTTGATAAAAAGGAAAGTTAAATACATTCTAGAGGGATTTTATAAAATGTCTGAGGACAACTTAGAGGGTCTTATAGAAAGCAGAGCATTCTCTGAAGTTTCTCATTCTCTGCCGGATTTGCCCAAAGGAATAAAGACAATTATGATGATAAGCTGTGTCATTATTATTGTAATTTATTGACTGTTAATGGTACACTCAACACAGTAGTAAATAACAAAAGTGAAATGATCATTCCAGCTTCAGGACAGAGGCACATCATAAACACAGATATAGAAGGACAGGGCAAGCCCAACACTCAGTGCCGTTTTAGAAAAACTAAGTGTAGAATAAATTATTTAAACTGACCTAACAAGTATGTTAGACTTAAGAGAAAACACTGAGAAATATTAGTAATTAGTGAAAAAATAAATAGCACTTCAATATTGTGAAACAGTATTAGATCAAATCAACAAGACCTTGGAATACTGTCATAATTTCAAACATGCAGTTCATTCTCATATAAGATCTCACATCATGCATCCTAGGCTTTGATTTGAAATTTATGGTTACCACTATGAAAATGAGCCGTATTATATATTAAACAACTCAGAAGTCCTCAGTGAGGTTGCAGGAAAATGCAAGCAATAAGTTAATAATTATGGAAGAGGTGGGACACATGAGTGCTGTAAAAACAAGAGGACTTAACCAAGTCTGGAGGGGTTGCAAAGATATGGTGTTGTGATTCTGACTTGTAGACTGGGATAGAAAGAAAAAACCTGTCCAGAGAGAAAGAGAATGAAAAATAGAAAAAGAGTGAAAGAAAAGGTATCAAAAGTAGTGAGAATAGAGAGTGGAAACTATCTGGTACATAAAGGCTTTTTTCACTTTTGTCTCAATCATCTGAGGCCCATATGCAATTCTATTTTTATCTTGATTAGATAGCCTAGTACCTTATGACAATTTCATTTTATTTGTTTAAGGATTCTATTAAGGTATAAACAAAGAAACTTCATCCTTGATAATGCTGATATCCACTGATAACCAGAAAAAAATTAATGTCTGCAAAAATTCATAATATTCAAGAAAGGAAAATGATAGTAAGTGTGATGCAGTGAGAAAGGATATATACCTATTAAAGCAGTCTAAAAACATAGTTAATATAAATAGTTGCATTTTAAAATGTGAGATGCCATTAAGAATATGAGCATAAAAAGAAAATAAAGAAAGAGGACTTCCCTGGTGGCTCAGATGGCAAAGTGTCTGCCTATAATCCAGGAGACCCGGGTTTGACCCCTGTGTCAGGAAGATCTTCTGGAGAAGGAAATGACAACCTATTTATGGGAATATGAGCATAGTATTCATCTAATTCTACCATGCAAGTATTTGGGTCAGTTCCTTGAATTTTAGCAGATGGGGGTATTGCATAACAAAATGTTAGTAAATTTTTGAATTTATTACTTTGGGAGCAGCAGAAATTAAATGACAAAAATCTTCAAAAAATGATAGATTTGAAAACCTGGGATAATTTTTCATACTTTTTTGAGAATTTACCCTTTCTACCTAATCTCTATGTGTATAAAACTGATTCATTTTAAGATGTAACTTAAAAATTTTGTATTTTTATTTTTAAATTATTTCAGCTAAAATATTTCTTCTGTGATATCATAAAAATTTACTGTAGAGTTTTTTTCTTTATGAATCTAACTTTTGGTGTTTTATCTAAAAACCAAAGAGATAACAACACCATAAAACAAAACTATCACCAAACTCCAGTTTACAAAGTTTTTCTCCTGTAGTTTCTTCTAGGAGTTTTATAGTTTGCATTTCACATTTAGATCTACAAACCCTCTTGAGTTAATTAATTAATTTTTTTTAGGGCAGTGACCATGCTGTGACATATCGCTATATGTCAAATTGATTCCATGGATCTTTGGCAAAACTAGAATGTTTATGTAAGGATGTCAAGGTAAAAATCATATGAGGCAAATTTAATTAAGCATCCAAAGAAGACTTTGTTCAATACCATTGTGATCGATCAGAAATCCATCTGAGTTCCACTCTGCTGATACTTTTTAAGAACTAGAATAGTTTTTGAGAACTGAGGTGGAAGTGGGGTTGTAGATCATCTTTGTTTGCTAATTGATTATACCCAGAAGATAAATGAATTTTCTTGAATCTTCTTGACAAAATGTAGTTTTACAACTTGGAGTGAGGTATCCATATAAGTTAGGCTTTCCCCTATCAGAATCAGGATTAGAAACAGGGAGGCTACCTTCCTTACTGGTTATATTTCAAATAATGGCCTTCAGATCCTTAATGTTTTAAAACCAACAAGTATTTTAGAGTATCTCAAACTGACAGAGGAAAAATTCACAATTATAAATTTTATAAATTAAATAATCTAAAAAGAGGATAATCAGAGACCTAAAGTCTGGGAAAAAGCCTGTTTAAAGTTTATTTAAACTGAGAAGAATGGTATGGCTTTCTTCATCAAGGACAACGTCAACTGTTGCCCTTTTAAGAAATTAGTACGTTAAACTGTTAGTTCATTTTTTTTCCAAAAACACTAACCTAAATAGGCTAATATTTCATTATGCATTCTTTTTCCAATAATTCCTAAAAAGGAGCAGACTTTCTAAAATACTTGTGATATCATTTCAATTGATAAAACTCCATACTATTAATTTTTAAGAAAGCTTTTTAAAATTTTATCTTGAAAGCCACTGATATTTGATAACTCTTAGTCCTCAAGTCTAACACAGAGAACTAGTGACTACATATTACAAGAAACATAGAATTTAGAGTAGTGTACTAATACATGTCATTAGGTATATCTATAATTTCCACATTTTGCATATTTTGAATTTTCTTTTCCATGCAATTCTCATGAAGGATGTATTTGGACTCTGAGATTTGGGTACAATGTAATGAATTAATAATGAATTATCTCACATAATAATAATATACTGCTTTTTCAATTGAGGTATAATTGATATAAAACATTATGTTAGTTTCAGGTGTACAAAATAGTAATTTGGTATTTATGTGTATTGTGAATGGTCCCTGTAATAAGTCTAATTAACACCCACCATCACATGTTATGGTCTTCTCTGGTGACTCAGACAATAAAGAATAGGCCTGCAATGCAGGAGACCCAGGTTAGATCCCTGGGTAGGGCGGATACCCTGAAGAAGAGAATGGCTACCCACTCCAGTATACTTGTCTGGAGAAGTTCATGGAGAGAGTATCCTGGCAGCTACAATTCATAGGGTCTCAAAGAGTCAGACATAACTGAGCAACTAACACACTACACATTACAAATTTCCTTTTCTTTCAAAAAGAACTTATAAGATTTACTCTCAGTAACTTTCAAATATACAGCATATTAATAGTATTATTAACTACAGTCACCATGCCATACATTACATCCCAAGAAATTATTTAATTTTATAAGTACAAGTTTGTGCTTTTTGACCACCTTCATTCATTTCCCTTGACCCTCACATGTTCTGTTTTGTTTTAATTTCACATAATATAACTCTTCTCTAGATCTTTCCTGGAAATACTGTAGTTCATTCAGTTCCACTGTGAACAAAGTAAACATCTCATCCATGGAGAGAGAAGAAAAGTATATATTACTCTTAAGTTAGGCTTTTCCTCTTTATTTTATCCTTTGGAAATTAATTGTCCTTGATTTAGTCTATGTTCAGTTGCTCAGTTGTGTTGTTCAGCAACACAGAGTCACTTGCTCTGACTCTTTTGCAATCCCATGAACTGCATCCTGCCAGGCTCCTCTGTTCATGGGATTTTCCAGGCAAGAATACTGGAGTGGGTTGCCATTTCCTCCTCAAGGGGATCTTCCCAACCCAGAGATTAAACCCTGGTCTCCTGCTTCTCCTGCGCTCCCAGGTGGATTCTTTAACATGGGACCACCTGGGAAGGTCCCACCCTTTTTTAATTAGCTCTTGGATTTAATTTTAGCAATTCTATGAACAACAACAACAACAAAATAAATGGCTTCATAGACCGAGGCAGAAAATGAAGGCCCAACTGCTGTGGTCTTTTTTCAAAAACAATTGCTGGAAAGGTCTACTAGTATAGGAGGACATTTGAAGTAAAATATATCCTACATTCTGTTTAGCTAAGACCTGTCAAGCAATATGATAGGAACTTTCTTTTATCATTGGTTGAAATCAATGACTTATTCTTGAGCAAAATGGGAAGTCAAACCATAGACAGGATGAAGGAATTATAGTAATAACTTGGAGTAGGGGGTAGAATATTCACCGCTGTCACAATAGTCTTTGGGGAATCAAAAGAAAACTATAATTAGTGATATTATAGGAAGAGGTTGGTAGATAATTCAGGGAAAGCAGAGCTACTCTGCCTTTGGCTGGAGTGAGAAGAGGGGAAGGGGTTGCTGTCAGAGGTCAAAGCCAAGAAGAGGGCTAGTGGGGGCAGGGGTGAGTGTGAGAAGGGTCAGCAATGAAAGACCCTCCTGCCCAACACTTCTTTGCCCAGAGCCAGGGACACCTGAAGATCCTAGCGAGTACCTTCATACCATCATTTGATATTTTAGTGAGCGTAACACATAGCCTATACTGAACAGTCATAATATGTATTATTCTTATCACTGTTGGAAGACAGCTCTCCATCAGCAGCTGTTGAAAATGGGTTTTTGGATCTGAATAAGGAGGTAGCTTGCCCCTGCCTTGAAATGCTAAGTTCCAACCTATATTATTCTATGTCAACCATCGTGTCTTCCCTATGTCCTAGAATATGTTAATTCCTACATGACAAAGTTAGAGATCTTGACAGCAAAATATCCTAAGGGAAAATATAGCATCACATTTAAGAATGAGAGATCTGGAGTCAGGGAGACCTTGATTCATATCCTGCCTTCTTCATCTTTTCCTATATCCTTAAAGGCATTATTCACACTAACTATATGATAACTGAATATATTAAGATTAATTTGATCTTAAAAAATATAGAAAACAGTGTATTTAGTCCCATCAATAACATGATTGGATACTGACTAAGTATTTACAATTCACAGTCTGGATTTTGCAACCAAAAGAACACTGCAGTTTTCCCTATAGCAGCTCTGTTTGGTCTGCTCTGTACTGTTGATGTGTTGGGCTGCACCCCACAGATCTCCCGGCCTGAAGAGAGAGCCCAGCATTAGCGATGAAGGCATCAGTGTTTTAATGAATGAGGAGTCTTACATGTCTGAAGCAATGTCCTGGAGCAACACCTCACTCTGTATGGCCAGTGATGGGAAGGACAAGGCATCAGTCTTTACTTCAGGTGGAAAGGAGGAAATTGCAAGTTACAGTGGGAATTACATCAGTTGGCTGTTTGGTTATCAGAGTAGCTAGCAGAGGGTATTCCTCTCACTGTTTCTTTGTTAAGAACAATCACCAGCTGGTGCTGGGGGTAAGTATGTAAAAAGGTCAGTCAGGTAAGTAGGGTGAAGGTGAAGCAGGCCCTGGTCGAGCAGGGAGTGTACCGAGAACAAGAGAACAGCTTGCTTTCTCAAGGCCATCTTGCGTGGCCTGACCATATACCATGTATGTTGCAGGTAGACCGAGGAAGTGTCATTAAAATTCTCTTCTTGTCACATTATACTACTTTGATTTTCAAAGGAGGAAAATTTCCAGTGATTCATTCTTATCAAATAAGAATTCAAGTGTGATGATGGAATTCACATGATTCTACTCAAATGGGAAATTTTATTGTAAGAGTATATGTTTTAATTTGTCAGTAAGAGTATTGACACCCCAAAAGGCATGGAATCAATGAAGAGAGGCAGATGCATAGTAAAAACCTAACATTCAAGTAAGGACTCAAGGATACAATTCTTATAACCATAAGGCAGCACTTCTTCCAGTAAACTCTTATTATGATCTTCTTGACTGTCATGTCAACATAACATTCTGACTATCTGCTTCTGTTGGAGAAATTACTCAGACAAAGGAAATGGTCTCTTGGCAACTTCTTCTCTTCCTCTCTCCCTACTACTCTGCACAGTATTGCATAGATAAACAGTGTTGTGATAAGGCCAGACATCAATCATATTTTATTGACTCCAAGACACATTTTTACATGCTGATATTTATGAAATCTGACTATATCCCACAATTAATGGTGTACATAAATTCAATGCCAGGGCATATTTTTTTCTTGAGGGCACATTGAAACCTTTGTCTATTAAGGTAGATGACATCTTAGAGTTGATGAAATATAATAGCACATCCTTTGGCTAGTGAAGGAAGGGATCAGAGCACTAGATCACTTAGAGAAATCATGACCCAGAATCTGAGAAAAAGCATCATTATTATCAACAATAAGGACTTCCAAATTTTAAGATGTGACAAAGAATGATGAATAATGAAACACAAATTCTAGAATTCAAGAGACCTGAAGCCTTCAGGCCTAGATTGAAACATTTATTATCAATGTGACAGGAGAAATTTGCTTTAGCTTTTTTGAGTTTCACTTATTATAAATTGGGATGGAATACCTTTAGGGCTACTGAAAGCTCTGGATAAATGTGCTAACTCTGTAACATCGATTACATATTTTAAAATTTCAAATAATTTTCGTGCCATGGTTTTAAAATTGTTAGAAAAATTGTGTTTGTTCTTCTATTTCTCCATTTATAGAGTGAAAAATGGCTGTGGTTCCATTTGGTATGTTACTCTTTACTACATCATTAATGATGCTTCATAAATGTCCTCCTATAACAATGTTTATTTGATCTTGAAATCACCTGAATATATATAATTGCATTTTTGTTGCCTTAATTTCAGTATAACCACTGTAACCACATTGTTTTCTGGCAAATTATTTCTGTTGAAAGCAAAGTTACCTTAACTGAACTTGGTTTAATTGATTTGTTCAATGGAAACACTAAGAATAGCATTTGAAAGGTTTAAATTAGTCTAAAAGTGGTTACAGGAGCTGAGGGATGAAATAATGCCACAATCAAGGCCCTAACTTGTCAAAGCATCTCCACTGGAGATTTCTTTTAAATAAATTCCATTTTTTATTCTCAGGACTATAGAGCCTCTAAATGACAACTGTTCATTCCATCATTAAGTGCCAAGGCATGTATATCATATCCTATATACATCATAATATTAAAGAAAATAACCAACATTCGTGCAATGGTAAATAAAAATTAATGATTCAGACAACTATAAAAAGAACACTGAGCTATTAAAATTGATCTGATCTTTAAGAAATTTCAGCTCAACAGTACATATGCTATTAAAAATAGCAAGATCATAACAAGCAGTCAGAATTTGCATACGTGAATGAAAATGTTCTTAATTACAAAGTACATTCTCTAAATTATTTAGAAACTGTAAATCAGCACAAGAAAGAATAATAAGTTTAAGGAGTAAAATGTTTTAGGGGATTTTCAAATGCAAATGATGCCAGCGACAACAGAAAATTGCTTTTTCCCCCAAATCAAATATTTTATTTGAATAAAATATTGTGGCAGCAATTATTTTTTTTTCTAAATAAATTCAGTGATACCTCCATTCAAATGAGATTCTGTTTTCTGAAAACCTCAAGTGTCCCTGAAACAGAATTGAGTTGAACTGAGTCCAGGAATTTCCAAAATAACAGACACAAAATTTTGCTATTAAATCATTCATTTAACAATTACTTGTCAATAATTTATTACCTGGGAGTCATTATGCAAAACGTTAGGGAAATATTGATGGACAGATCTTGAGATAACTTTCCCATCTAGAAACATAGGCTATACCTACTTTTCTCTGTACTTCTCACAAAGAAAAGCTAAAAGGCCTAGAAAAATATGTGTAAAACAAATTTAAGATTACCCGGAAAGCTGAAGAGATTAAGTCAGGCCAGCTAAGGAATTCAAGATCCAAAGGATGATGGTAATGAGTTCCCTAGATTTTTGTGTAACTTCATGACTGGATCATGAAGAAGTTGGCAGCCTGGAAATGCCAACAGATGTCAACAATGATCCCCTCAAAAGCCTGTGTCTGTGGCCAAAAAAACAGGAAAGAGGCAGCTAAACAAGACAGGGGACTTTTAACCACTTTTTTTCCGGGTGAATACCACAGACCAAGTTGCAATTGCATCCCAGCAAAGGCCAAGTGTTGAACCTAGATTTCCACTCTTGCCGGCTGGAGCAAGATGATTCAACTCACCTGCCAGGGTGATGCTAGAGAAGACTGAGTGGGAGAAACTCATCTCAGCTTGAATAGAAAGCCTCACGACTCCAGTGTCAGCAGAGTCTAGTGGGACCAGTGAGGAGGTGATCCTCTTCCTAGCCCTCTCCCTCACAGCTAAAGATAACGTGCAGATAGTGTCCCACTAGGCAATGGTAGGGTCTGAATTCATACTACAGCCCAGCTGTCACAACAGAGTGCCTCATTTCTAGGTGTCAAAGGAGGCTGAGTCCAAACTTTCACCTTAACTGGCAGTAACAATGTTAGCACTTCCCGCATTTTACCTACCAGGCAATATGAGAAGCCAGCAAAAAAAAAAAGAACAAGACTTAAAGAAGATACAGAGTATTACAGTATGAAAATGTTCAAGTTTTATTGATTATAACTCACTGTAACATGAACAAGGAATATGTCAAACCGGATGGAAAAAGAACCATCAGACTGCAAGAGGATTCAGATATTAGAATTATAGAACAAGAATTTTAAAGCCCTATAACAAATGCATAAATAAATATTGCAAACATGTTTGAAACAAATGAAAAAATAGAAAATCTCAGTAAAGAAATAGAATGTATAAAGATGAGCCAAATGTCCATTTTAGAACTAAATACTGTGATCATAAAATTAAAATAACTCAGTGGATGTGTGTAACAGCAAAATAGAAAGGACGGGGGGGGGAAACAGTGAATTTGAAGAGCACGATAGAAATTACTCAATCTAAATTAATTAAGAGAAAATAGATGAAAAAATAATTAGCAGAGACTCAGAGAGATGTTGGAATATAATAAAAGATTAATATTTGTGCCATCAGAGTCCCAAAAGGAGAGGATATGTGTATGTGTGTGTGTGTGTGTGCATGTATATGCTGAAGAAATAATGGCTGAAAATTTCCAAAATTGGGGCAAAAAACACAAGCCTGTAGAATTTGTTGGTTCCTAGAAATATTCTAATTTCAGATTAAGAATATGGATGTATGGAGGATGGAATAGATAGCAACAAATATAGTAAATATTTGGACAAAACAATGATAGATTATCAGACTAGAAAATAGAAACACATTTCTCAGGGATATGGATATGTGAATCTGACCTTCTAGGTATGGAGGTTAGCAAAGGGAAATGCAAAACAAAAAAAGAAAAGATTAATAAGCAATGAAAATCTTTGGCTTCTATTTGTTACTCTGACACACAAGTGTTTCTGACACCCATGTCATACACATTTTTAATGAAAGATGATGTAGATTCCAGGCTTGAAGTGGAGTGGCTGCAGCTTTTCAGAAGATAGGAGTGGTATAAATGGTTTCAACAGTTCTATGCAGGTCCAATGGTAGCTAGAGAATGAGAACTGGAAGAATAATACACAGAATGGAGGCAACTGACTTTTGAGATGGTAAGTAAAGACTTGTGTAAATTAACTTGTGCTCTAAAATAATAATAACATGGAAAAGACCACTAAATTAATCATTTTTGAATGTGAGCATTTAAACAAACCCACAGAATAAAGTGAAAGTTGTCTCTCAAAGAGAGAATCCTGGACCTCAGTAAGACAGCAGTGTCCATGACACTTACCAAAGACATCCCCCAAAATGAAAACTATAAAACAATATTCCTTATGATTATGGATACAAAAATTCCCAGCAAAATGCTGCTGCTAAGTCACTTCAGTCGTGTCCAACTCTGTGCGACGCCATATACGGCAGCCCACCAGGCTCCCTGTCCCTAGGATTCTCCAGGCAAGAACACTGGAGTGGATTGCCATTTCCTTCTCCAATGCATGAAAGTAAAAAGTGAAAGTGAATTCGCTCAGTCGTGTCCGACTCTTCGCAACCCCATGGACTGCAGCCCACCAGGCTCCTCTGTCAATGGGATTTTCCAGGCAAGAGTACTGGAGTGGGGTGCCGTTGCCTTCTCCACAAAATGCTAACACACTGCTGCTGCTGCTAAGTCACTTCAGTCGTGTCCGACTCTGTGTGACCCCATAGACGGCAGCCCACCAGGCTCCCCCATCCCTGGGATTCTCCAGGCAAGAATACTGGAGTGAGTTGCCATTTCCTTCTCCAATGCATGAAAGAGAAAAGTGAAAGTGAAGTCGCTCAGTCTGTCCAACTGTTAGCGACCCCATGGATTGCAGCCCACCAGGCTACTCCGTCCATTGNAGGAGTTGCCATTTCCTTCTCCAATGCATGAAAGAGAAAAGTGAAAGTGAAGTCGCTCAGTCTGTCCAACTGTTAGCGACCCCATGGATTGCAGCCCACCAGGCTACTCCGTCCATTGGGTTTTCCAGGCAAGAGTACTGGGTTGGGGTGCCATTGCCTTCCCCGGCTAACACTAAATTTAGTAATATATGAAAAGGATTATAGAATGTGACCAAGTGGGACTATCTCACAAACGCAGAATTTTTTGATTGGCTCACATATGAAAATCAAAATAATGGAGTATATTATAGTATATTATAGAAAAGTATAGTATAGTAATAGAAAAAAGTATAGTATATTAATAGAAAAAGCATAAAATTACACTCATTTCATTATTGGCAGGAAAAAGTTTTGACAGATCTAAGCTTTTTCCATTAATAAAACATTTAATGACCAGGTTGTTGCTGTTCAGTCACTGTGTCATCTCCAATACCTTGAGAATCTGTGGACTACAGCACACCAGGCTTCCCTGTCCTTCACCAACTCCAGGAGCTTGGTCAAACTCATGTCCACTGATAGGTGATGCCATCCAACCATCTCATCCTCTGTCATCCCCTTCTACTCCTGCCTTCTGTGTTTTCCAGCATTAGGATATTTTCCAATTAGTTGGCTCTTCATATCAGGTAGCCAAAATATTGTAGCCTCAGCAACAGCATCAGTCCCTCCAGTGAATGTTCAGGGTGATTTCCTTTAGGATTGACTGGTTTGATCTCCTTGCAGGACAGGGGACTCTCAAGAGTCACCACAATTGGAAAGCATCAATTCTTTGGCACTCAGCCTTCTTTATGGTCCAACTCTCACATCCAAACATGACTACTGGAAAAAGCATAGCTTAGACTATATAGACATTTGTCAGCAAAGTAATGTCTCTGCTTTTTAATATGCAATGTTTGTCAAAGCTTTTCTTCCAAGGAGCAAGCGTCTTTTAATTTCATGGCTTCAGTCACTGTCCTCAGTGATTTTAGAGCCCAAGAAAATAAAGACTTTCACTGTTTTCATTGTTTCAGCATATATATGC
Organism: Oreotragus oreotragus; assembly: GCA_006410675.1. Taxonomy (NCBI): domain Eukaryota; kingdom Metazoa; phylum Chordata; class Mammalia; order Artiodactyla; family Bovidae; genus Oreotragus; species Oreotragus oreotragus. The sequence continues at coordinate 435,678 of SJYX01022201.1, forward strand.
ATGAAGTTGCTGGACTAGATACCAAGATCTTGGCTTTTTGAATGGAGTTTTAAGTTAGCTTTTTCACGCTACTCTTTCATATGTATCAAGAGGCTCTTTAGTTCCTCTTTGCTTTCTGCCTTAAGGGTGGCATCATCTGCATATCTGAGGTTGTTGACATTTCTCCCAGTAATCTTGACTCTAGCTTGTGTTTCATTCAGGCCAGAATTACATAATCATGATGTACTCTGCATATAAGTTAAATAAACAAGATGACAATATACAGCCATGACACACTCCTTTCCCAATTTTGAACCAGCCTGCTGCTCATGTCTGGTTCTAACTATTGCTTTTTGACCTGCGTACAGGTTTCTGAGAAGGCAGGTAAGGTGATCTATTAATCCCATTTCTTTAAGAATTTTTCAGTTTGTTGTGATCCACACAGACAAAGGCTTCAGCATAGTCAGTGAAGCAGAGGTAGATGTTTTTATGAATTCTCTTGCTATTCCTAAAATCCAGTGGATATTCATAATTAAATCTCTAGTTCCTCTGCCTTTTCTAAATCCAGCATGAACATCTGGAAGTTCTTCATTCCTGTACTATTGATCCCTGGCTTGGAAGATTTTGAGCATGACCTTGCTAACATGTGAAATGAGTGCAATTTTACCAAAATTGTGTGGTAGTTTGAACATTATTTGGAATTGCCTTTCTTTGGGATTGGAATGAAAACTGACCTTTCCCAGTTCTGTGGCCACTGCTGAGCTTCCCACATTTGCTGACATATTGAGTGTAGAACTTTAACAGCTTCATCTTTTAGGATTTGAAACATTTCAACTAAAATTCCATCACCTCCACTAGCTTTGTTCATAGTGATGCTTCCTATAGTCCATTTGAATTCACAATTGGACATCATGTTCTAAGTGAGTGATCACACCATCATGATTATAAGGCTCTTTTTTGTATAGTTCTTCCATGTATTCTTGCCACCTCTTCTTAATAGTTTCTGCTTCTGTTAGGTCCATATGGTTTCTGTTCTTTATTGTACCTATCTTTGCATGAAAAGTTCCCTTGGTACCTCTAATTTTCTTGAAGAGATCTCTAGTCTTTCCCATTCTAATTCTTTGCACCGATCAGTGAGGAAGGCTTTCTTATTTCTCCTTGCTATTCTTAGAAAATTCTGCACTTAGATGGGAATATTTTTTCTTTCCTCTTTTGCCTTTCACTTCTCTTCTTTTCTCAGCTATTTGTAAGGCCTGCTCAGAAAACCATTTTGTTTTCTTGCATTTCTTTTTCTTGGGGATGGTTTTGATCACCACCTCCTGTACAATGTCATGTACCTCCATCCATAGTTCTTCAGACACTCTGTCTGTTAAGATTTAATATCTTGTAAGTGTTTGTCATTTCCACTGTCTAATCATAAGAGATTTGATTTAGGTCCTTCCTGTATGGCCTAGTGGTTTTCCCTATTTTCTTCAATATAAGTCTGAATTTTGCACAAGAAGTTTATGATCTGATCCACAGTCAGCTCCCAATCTTGTTTTTGCTGACCGTATATAGCTCCTCCATCTTCAGCTTCTAAGAGTATGATCAATGTGATTTCAGTATGGACAATCTGAAATTGTCCTTGTGTACAGTCATCTCTTATGTTTTTGGAAAAGTGTGTTTGCTATGACCAGTGTGTTCTATTGGCAAAACTCAGCTAGCCTTTGCCCTGCTTCATTCTGTATTCCAAGGCCAAACTTGCATGTTACTCAAGGTAGCTCTTGACTTCATATTTTGCATTCCAGTCCCCTCTAAAGAAAAGAACATCTTCTTTGGATGTTAGTTCTAAAACATCTTACGGGTCTTGATAGAATTTTTCAACTTCTTCAGCATTTACTGTTTGAAGAATGTACTAGGATTACTGTGTTCCTGAATGGTTTGCCTTGGAAACAAACTAAGATCATTCTGTCATTTTTGAGATTGCCCTCAAGTACTGCATTTCATACTCTTCTTTTGACTATAAGGGCTACTCCATTTCTTCTAGGGTATTGACCCTAGAAATATATATATAATTGTCATCCAATTTAAATTTACCTGTTCCCATCCATTTTAGTTCTGATTCCTAAAATGTCAATGTTCACTCTTGCCATCTTCCTTTTGACTGCTTCCAATTTATCTTGATTCATGGGCCTAATATTCCAAGTTCCTCTGCAATATTGTTCAGATATTTGAGCTCTCTGAATCATACAGCAAATTCCCACTGGATAACTATTTTACATATGGTAATGTATAACTTTTGATACTATTCTTTCAATTAGTCCCCCTCTCTCTCTTTTCTTCCACTATGTCTACAAGTCTCATCTACATGTCTGTTTCTTCAGTGCTGCTCTGCAAAAAGCTTAACCAGTAATATATTTCCAGATTCCATACATATGCATTAATATACAGTTTGCTTTTCTCTTTCTGACTTACTTCACTCTGTATAATAGGCTTTAGGATCATCCACCTCATTAAAACGGACTCAAATGTGTTCCTTTTTATGACCAAGTAATAGTTCGTTGAATATATATATATATATATATATATATACACACATATATATATACCAGCAATTCTCTATCCATTTGCCTTTCAGTGGACATCTACATAGCTTCTAGGCCCTAGCTACTGTAAATAGTGCTTCAGTGGGGGTACATGTGTCTCTTTAAATTATAGTTTCCTCAGGGTATATGCCAAGTACTGGGATTACTGGTTCATATGACAGCTTTATTTCTAATTTTTTAAGAAATTATTATTCTGTTCTCCACAATGGCTGTATCAATTTACATTCTCACCAACAGTGCAAGATGGTTGCCTTTTCTTCATATCCTCTTCAGCATTAATTTTGAGAGAGTCAATTCCTAGGTAGCTTTTAAGAAGTCTGGGGTCCCCAAGGAGGAGAAAAGTGGGATCCTTGAGAAAGAGAAAGGGGTCTGAGGCTCTCAAGGAGAAAAGGACAAAGTTTTTTCCTATGTTGTTTTGTCTTAGTCAATATAACAGTGGATCTTTCTTGAGGATATATTTCTCCTTAACAAGAACCTTCTGACTAATCTTGTCATCTTAAAACTTGTATACTGTGGGAGTGGGTCTGGTAAGATCTTTCTATAGGTAGTTCTAATCCTGTTATTTTAAGATGTATGTTGTGGGAGTGGGTCTCATAAAAGTGTATACAGCTTTTCTAAGACTAGAGAGTGGGGCACTCTTCATCCCCTTCTGATGTCTATGTCAGAAGCTTTCTCAGAAGCCTTTTCATCAGTTCAGTTCAGTTCAGTCGCTGAGTCGTGTCTGACCCTTTGC
>SJYX01022204.1:0-12036 GCA_006410675.1 Oreotragus oreotragus
TGGATGGCATCACTGACTTGACTGATGTGAATCTGAGTGAACTCCGGGAGCTGGTGATGGACAGGGAGGCCTGGCGTGCTGAGATTCATGGGGTCGTACATGACTGAGCAACTGAACTGAACTGAACTGAATACTAGGATGTGATTATTTCTAGGTCCTTTCAGTGGACAGAACTAGGAAATTTTGGTTTTTACAACATAATTTTATACTGACACCATCAGTTTAAATATAATATTAAAAGGGTTTTTTTTTTTTTGCCACACCGTGCAGCATGCAGGACTGAACCTTGTAGTGGAAGCATGGAGTCCTAACCAGTGGACCTAGAGAATTCCCAAAAGAGTTTTTATAAAATGGTTTTTAAACATGTATTTCTCTTCTCTAAACTGAAAGTTTTTTAGCTCTTAGAAACATTGACATATTTCTTGATTTGCTTTATTCTATAATATTCATAAAATAATTACAGAATATAATATTACTACTAATGAAAAAAGTTGAATTCATTTTCACTCCATTCCTCTCAACATTTACAGTAAGAATATTAATATTGTGTTCAAAGTCAGTGGGAAGATTTGTTCTAGTTTACCTTTCCCTGAAGATGAAACATTTTCAGGATCTCAACCTTAAGATCTCATTTCCAATTTCTAACCCAGGACAACCTTTGTGCTAAATCTGGGGCCTGTGTGGTAAAAACCCATTTGTTACTGAGACTGGCAAAACATATCAGCATTACCTAGCTCAGGCTTACCACTCAGCTTTTTAGTTTCTTCTGTATTTTTGGCCCCTAGGGATTTCCCTTCTAGTATTCAGCTATGCTTTTTTTCTTTTCGGCCATGCCGTGTAGTCTGTGGGATTCTTAGTTCCCAGACCAGGGGTTAAATCTGGGTCCTTGGCAATGAAAATGGAGTCCTACCACTGGACCGCCAGGGGATTCCTTGGCTATGCATTTAAAATGATGTATATCATTTTCATTCTATATTTGTAAGCATTTTACATTAGAAATGTAATGTAAAATTTACATTACATTTAAATGTAAAATTTTTTAATCTGCCATATTGCTTGAAAAGGAAGCCCTTTTACAGATGAAGAGAAGTAAAGTATCTTGTTCAAGTTATTAGCAGAATCTGTACTAGGACCTAAGTGTTTTTTAGTACACTTGTTTTCATGTCATTCTATAATTTTATTTTGTTTTAGGCTTAATTGAACAATGATGAAGTATAAAACTATACAAGTGGGATGGTATATAATCTATAATTCAAAGAGTGTGAATTTATAATATACATTTTTGAGATGAGCAAAAAATTACCATGATCACTAGAAAATGGGCTTCAGGCAAAACTTACAGATTCAGTGATAAAGGTAAAATTCTCATAACTGAAAATGCAACATTGTTTATATTATTGAACTAATATGTATCTATGACTCCAGAATCAATGATTTACTTTCTAAATGAGATGGAGAACACATGTAAAGCTTTTATGTTTTTTCTCAATATAGCTCATTAAGGGTTATATTATTAAAGACAACCTGGTTCCCTTCCAAAGATATGTTACTTAGAAAATTTCTCTTCTTGCTCTCAAGTCTCCTGGTCTTAAAAATCCTCTTCAAGTGAATGGGATGATCCTACTCAAGACTATTCCTTAAAGAATGTTAGCAAATTAGATACATACTTAGCCATATACATACTGTTGTATTAAGATGTCCAAGAGAATTTAGAATAAATATATGTATATGGATACATGTAAAGAAAATTGTTCATACTTATAGGCTCTGATTCCTCAAAACCTTCATGGTATTTACTCTCTGATATACAGTGGCATTCATACAGTTTTGTTCTTAATTTTCACTTTCTTAATGAGTTTGTAGCCAATATTTTATTAGTACTTAAATGTTAACAAGACTTTCAAGTTTCCTATCCATAGTAAATAGACATACCTTTTCTTTCATGTTTTCAAAAGCTCCTCCTTGGGCCAGTACAGTATTGGACTGCAAATCAAAAATGAATCCTGATGAATCTGAAAGAATGAGAAGAAAAAAATATATTCAACAGGGTCCAAAACTAACATAACAGCCTGCAAAATGTAAGGGCCAAGACTAGCTGCTTTTCTCCCATAAACAGCTAATAACTAAATAGAACTTGTTATTTTGCAAATTCTATTATATAACTGATAACTACCTTTGCATTCTAATTGTGAAATTAAATTTGATTTTAATAGAAATTGTCACAGCTTGAGAAAAATATTGAAATCAATTATATTAGACTGTACAGTAATCCTTGATATCTTTAACTATCCTAATATAAAAGGCCCTCTAAAAATACTGTAAGTAAATAGCTCCTCAAGGTAAAATTTAACACTAACAAATCTGAATATGTGAGAATGAAAGCTTCTAAACATTAATAATAACAACACATAAAAGTACTTTCCATCTTTTAGACTACAACACACACACATCACATTCTTAAGACTATGAATTTCATAAATATATTTGTGTTCCCAATATAATATATGAAAAGCAATGTACCAGTGTTTATATTAATAGCATAAATGGGAAACTTAGTTCAATGTAAGAAATTATAGAAAAGAGTTTGCACTTAGAAAGAAGAGGCTATCTGTGAATTTAATCAGTTTCTTTACCCGTGACTATGTGATCAACAAATTACCTCAGCTTTTACACTTGAAAACTTTGTTTTACTCTAATGAGATGTGATCCTAGGAAATAGCTAGAGTGCTTCTCAAATTCTGATGTGCATACTTATCACTGGGGGAATCTCAAGTTAAATAGCATGTTCTGATTCAAGAGTCTGGTGTGTGGCCTGAGATTTTTACTCTGAAGTGGTATCAACGTTACAGATCCAAGCTATCATACTTGGGAATACTTTGGGGGTTCAAATTTCAACAAAGCAAGAAAAAGGGGAAAATTTGAGAAGAGGCGTTGCTATAGTCTGAATGTTTATATTTTCACCTCCAAATTCATACGCTGAAATCCTAAAGTGATGGTATTAGTAGGTGAGGCCTTCGAAGAGCAGAGTTCTCCTGAATGGGATCAGTGCTCTTATTAAAAAGATTCCACAGAGACATCTGGCACCATGTGAGGACACAAAGAGAAGTCTGCAACCCAGAAGGCCCTCGCTAGACCATGCTGGCACTCTGATCTCAGATTTCCAGACTCTGCTGCTGCTGCTAAGTCACTTCAGTCGTGTCCGACTCTGTGTGACCCCATAGACGGCAGCCTACCAGGCTCCCCCATCCCTGGGATTCTCCAGGCAAGAATACTGGAGTGAGTTGCCATTTCCTTCTCCAATGCATGAAAGAGAAAAGTGAAAGTGAAGTCGCTCAGTCTGTCCGACTGTTAGCGACCCCATGGACTGCAGCCCACCAGGCTACTCCGTCCGTTGGATTTTCCAGGCAAGAGTACTGGGGTGGGGTGCCATTGCCTTCCCCGTTCCAGACTCTAGAACTGTGAGAAGGAAATTTCTATTGTTTATAAGCTCCTCAGTCTGTGGTATTTTGTTGAGCAGTCTGAACAGAAGATGGGAGTATAAAACATAGAGTAATATTTTAGTACACTTTCCAAATTCTTTTAGTATTATTACAGATGTGTTTTAATTAAAGCCTCTTTTATAGCTCAATCTTTATCCTGTGTTTTATATAATGCCTCCTAGCTGCTGCAGAAGACTGATAATTTATGTTAGAATGACAATAGTATTTTGTTTCTAAAAGTAGAAAAGAGGATATGACTAGATCCTGTGTCATTCCAAGAGAAAGTACACTTGCCAATTACCATTGAATTGTGAACCAACTTTTAACATCTGTAATACTGGCAGTTTCAACATTGTTACCCAAAGGAAAAATCAGGTTACATTTACACAAACTCAATACTTAAAGCCTGAATTTTCTAGATGATGACCTAATATGGTTAACACTGAATTATCTTTATTAACTGCAAAGAAACATAGTATATACAGATGAAAATTTTACACAGCCAAAATACTATTGAGCAACCTTTTCAGAATGGCCTTTGGTTATCCAGATGATATAACTTGACTGCTGTTAAGTACAGCTGACCTTTGAACACTGCCCAGGTCTACTTATACACAGATGGTTTTCAATGCTAAGTACCACAGCATACACAACCTGCAGTTGGTTGAATCCACGGATGCAGAACTGTGGACACTGAGGCCCGCTGGAAGGATTTTCCACTGCACTTAGGGGTCAGCACCTTTAACCCCCGTATTATCCAAGGGTCAACTCTACTCTCTCTCAAAGACACATTAATGAGCACTGAGATGATACAAATAGCATCAGTAATCTTAGCAAAGAATCCAACCACCAATCTCTTTTAGGGAAAGGTGCTTAAATGCTCAGTTGTGTTTGACTCTGTGACACTATGGACTGTAGGCTACCAGGATCCTCTGTCCATGGGATTTCCCAGGCAAGGATACTGGAGTCAGGTGCCATTTCCTTCTCCAGGGGATCTTCCTACCCAGGGATCAAACCCATATCTCTTACATCTCCTGCACTGGCAGCAGATTCTTAAGAGGGGATACTTAATTTTATTTTTTTTTCTTTTTATTTTAATTGGAGGCTAATTACAATATTGTAGTGGTTTTGGCCACACATTGACATGAATCAGCCATGGGTGTACAAGTGTTCCCCATCCTGAACCCCCCTCCCACCCCATCCCATCCCAAGAGGGGATACTTAAAACAGCATTTAGGGCCTATATTTAAATAAGCTATTGGTATCACCAACTTCTTATACATCATCTAACACCTTTTATTTTTTTCCGTTTAACAACATGCTAGATGAAATGAAGCGCAATGAAAACAAAGGGTAGTTCTGCAAACACTTTCAGTGATCACCTCCCCCAAATTAGCATATTATTAGAGTTTATCTGGCATACCAGTTGGGAGAATGATTAAAAATACATACAGAAGCTATTTCAGTCAGGATCTCAGCAGGAAACAGCACATTGAAACTGGGAAATGTGAAGAGAGTTTAATGAAGGGACTATTTTCGAAGGTGCTGGTAGGGAGTAGGGAAACCACAAGAGAGAGCACAGTACTCCTTGGCTAAGAATAGCCACGTATATTGCTACTGGAGGTTTTAAAGACGGTAAGGAGGGAGCAATTACTGGAATCCGGAGACAGAGGCCTCTTTCATCTTTGTTTCATCTGGTGTGGAGATGGCCATAGGATAACAGTCCTTTAATCAGAGGACACAGTAAGCCCACAGTGACCCTTCAGGGAAAGACTAGGGGAACAGATACTCCTATCTCACTCTCCTCCCTGCCTTTGGTCTCCTGCGTTATGCTGCTCAACAGCCAAACTCAACCAGAAGCCCAAGGCAAGAAACCTGTAGTCTGACTTGCAGTCTGGACAGGTCAGCCTCCCAGGGTACAAATGCGCATTTTGTATTTATATTCTAAATCATAAGTTTGCCAAAATGGGAAAACAATAATTTAACATCTTAACTTGTCTATTCACCAGCTAATATTGTCTCTTTACTTACACTAACAAATTCAAGTAGATTAAAAAAAACCCTGATTCAATGAACTGGAGCTTAAGTGCCTCTCAACATTATAGGGAAAATAAATTTTAATTCCCACCAACAATATTTAGTGATATAACCGTTCTCCTATTTTTTTTTATGCAAAGAAAGCCTAAGATTTACTTAATTCCACTGTTACTTAATTCCATCCTTTTGTACCTACCCTATGATAGAAGATCATAAATCTTTAAAGAAAAAAACTGAAGTTAAATATTATACTCAGGCAAGATTCATAAAGGATAGGAGGAACCCTTGAGATTATCATCTATTTCATTCTATCAGGAACCACCTCACAAGTTCCTTGGAATTATTTCAAATATCACACATTTAGGAACATTTTGCGGGCTTCCCTGATGGCTCAGATGGTCAAGAATCCGCCTGCAATGCAGAAGACCTGGGTTTGATCCTTGGGATGGGAAGATGCCCTGGAGGAGGAATAGCTCCCATTCTAGTATTGTTGCCTGCAGAATTCCATGGAGAGAGGAGCCTGACGGGCTATAGTCCAGGGGTCGCAAAGAGTCAGACACGACTGAGCGGCCAACACTAGTTTTAGTGGATAAAGTATGCTATTTACAGCACCACTGACATATTTGTAAACATTAGAAAACATACTGTTTTCACTGGCTTCAAAAATCAGGCAAAACTTGTTTCAACGAGGACAACATAGAAATACCTCAGTCTGACTATCACATGTATCAAATCAGACTTGAACAAGTTTTCTTTTTTTTAACTGAGGTATAATTGACACACGCATATATAACATTACGTAGTTTCAGGTATGTAGCATGATTCGATATTTGTATATACTGTGAATTGATCACAAAAAGTCTAGTTAATTATCTATCAACATACACAGTTAAGGGAAACTTTTTTCTTGTGATAAGAACTTCAAGATATATTCTCTCAGCAACATGTAAATATGCAATACGGTATTATTAACTAGAGTCACCATGCTATACATTATATTCCTAGGACTTATTTACTTTATAATTGGAAGTTTGTACCTTTTGACCCCCTTTACCCACCTGGCCTTCCTCCCACCCAACATTTTTGATAACTATCAATCTGTTCTCTGTATCTATGAGCTCTTTTCCTCTGTAAGTTTTAGATCCCACATATAAGTGAGAGGATACGGTTTGTCATTCTCTGACTCGTTTTACTTAGTATAATGTCCTCAAGGTCCATCTATGGTGTCACAAATGGCAAGATCTTCTTTTTACGGCCGAATAATATTCCATTGTATAAATGCACACCACATTCTTTATCCATTCTTCCACCATATGAAGACACTCAGGTTGTCCCTGTATCTTGGCTATTGTAAATCATGTTGCAGTGACCATGGGGGTGCATGTGTCTTTTCAAGTTCCAGAAGCTGAACTGATGAATAGTTCTATATTTCCTGGCCAACACTTGTTATTTCTTGTCTTTTTAATAATAACTATTCTTACAGGTGTAAGGTAGTATCACATTATGGTTTGGACTGCATTTTCCTGATTAGTGATGTTAAGCACCTTTTTATGTGTCTGTTGGACATCTATCTCTATGTCTTCCTTATAATTGAACACATATCTCAACAAACTTTGAAACACAGTCTAATTGTTTTTAATTAATAATTTAACCTGAAGACCATACTATATTTTCATAATTAATTTGGTTAAAAGTTCTGATTATATTCACAACTCTGAGGATGGCAGGAAGAAAGGCAGGCAAGCAGGAAGGGACAGAGGCAAGTGGGAGGGAGGAAAGGAAGAGAGAAAACAAGTATTGGTGAGGATGTGGAGAAAGTGGAACAGTCATACATTGCTGGTGGGAATGTAAAATGACACAGCTGCTATGGAAAGCTATATGGTGGCTCCTTAAATAACTGAAGATATAATTATCATGATATAGCAATTCCATGCCACTCTAATGGCAGAAAGTGAAGAGGAACTAAAGAGCCTCCTGATGAGACTGAAGTCAAGTCAAGTTGCTCAGTCGTGTCTGACTCTTTGCGACCCTGTGGACTGTAGCCCACCATGCTCCTCCATCCGTGGGATTCTCAAGGCAAGAATACTGGAGTGGATTGCCATTTCCTTCTCCAGGGGATCTTCCCGACTCAGGGATCGAACACAGGTCTCCCGCATTGCAGGCAGATGCTTTAACCTCTGAGCCACCAGGGAAGCCTTAGGGAAGATGAGAGTGAAAGAGGAGAGTAAAAAAGCTGGCTTAAAACTCAACATTCAAAAAACTAAGATCATGGCATACAGTCCCATCACTTCTTTGCAAACAGATGGAGAAAAAGTGAAAACTGACTGATTTTATTTTCTTAGACTCCAAAATCACTGCAGACAATGACTGCAGACACAAAATGAAAAGACACTTGCTCCTTGGAAGTAAAGCTAGGACAAATCTAGACAGTATTAAAAAGCAGAGGCATCAGTTTGCTGAAAAAGGTCTGTATAGTCAAAACTACAGTTTTTCTAGCAGTCATTTACAGATTTGAGAATTGGACCATAAAGAAGACTGAGCACCGAAGAACTGATGCTTTCAAATTGTGGTGTCAGAGAAGACTCTTGAGAGTCCCATGGACTGCAGGGGATCAGATCAGTCAATCCTAAAGGAAATCAACCCTGAATATTCATTGGAAGGACTGATGCTAAAGCTAAAGCTCCAATACTCTGGCCACCTGATGCGAAAAGCCAACTCACTGGAAAAGACCCTGATGCTGGGAAAGACTGAGGGCAGGTGGAGAAGGGGTGGCAGATGATGAGATGTTAGACAGCATAACCATGAATCTGAACGAACTCTGGGAGGAATGAAGAACAGGGGAGCCTGATATACTGCAGTTCATGAGGTCGCAAAGAATGGGACACGACTTAAAGAGACTGAACCACAACAACAAATGCACATACTAGACCCCCACCATAACAAACGAGGAGTTTATTAAAAGCTTTACCACTTGGCGTTCTACCTAAAAATACTTAGCAGAATTAATATTATGAAGGCATGGTAAGGCTCCCTGAAAGTACCCAAGCGAATTCAATCTGATTATCAATGAGAAGATTGCTTCTTTCATGGAAAAGCCTGTCCCCCCAAATTCCTGGCTGCTTACGGTAGAGAGCAGCATAGCAGGAGCTTCCCAGGCATGGAGTAGGTCTAAGGATTCTCACAGGGGTTACTGAATGGGTGTCTTTGAATTTAACAACTAAAAACCTATTGTTTTAGATTGTTTATGTGTTTTTTCACTGACACGATGGTAAATTATTGTATTATCTTATCTGACAAGCAAAGAGAAAGATGGAAATATGATCCCTTCCAAAATACCTTCTCTTAACTTTACAATGATGAGAAAAATCGGTTATGGTACTATTCTGTACCCAAAGCCTGCAGTAAGAAACCTACTGCAGAATCAAAGACCGAGTCCAAGTTTTATGCTATCCATTAGCGCTGTAACTCATCGAATATACTAGTTCTCAAGTTGCATTATTTCAACAAAAAGGCGGTATATCATGTTCCTTCCAAGGATCTCAGATTTTTGTTATTACTCCCTGATATTCCTCATACATACATGAAACAAGCTGGATAACAAAATTATTCACATTTCACCATGGCCAAAGACAGACCATACATTTAAGAGGCAATTAAATGCAGATAAGACCAAGGGTGAAGAACCCTAGACAACCTAACAAGTATGATAATCACTTGTCATATTTTCTCAAACTATCAGCTCCCTCTTAAAAATTAAAAAGCAAACTCAAAAGCAGAGGCAATGTACCAGAAGTGTTATCTCATGAACAAGTAAAGAATCTGAAGTTCTCCTTAGTACTCAACCACGTAAAAGAAAATAATTAGCCTCTTGCAATTGCTTTTTCTCATGCCAATTTTGAGAATAATCCACATGGTGAAGTTCATTTCCTTCACATGAACTAATGGCATGCATAGGGATGGGGGTTATATTGTACAAATGTGAGTGCAAGGAAAAGAATACTGTCACAGGCACTACTGCTAAAGCCTAGGAGTGTATTCACAACTTCAAAATTGAAGCTGCCACCAGCTTTAGCTTCCTAGGTGGTAATTCTTTCTTCTGTCAACTTACCACCTAAACTTGGAAGAATTATGATTGTTTTGTGTAAGAGATTAAGATACCAATTTTAAAAGGTGGGGGGATTATGTATAAATAAAGGGAAATCAGGCTTAGAAGGGAAGCACATCAGAGATGGGAAATTAAGAAAGGCAACTGTGTCAAAGTGCCATTTTGTAAGATTTCTAGTTTGCTCTAAGTATTTCTACTATAGTGTACTGTTGTAGCTTTCTGAAATGCTAACACTTTTTAAATATATTAAATTGTTAAAAGTTATTTAAGAAACCTCTATCCTAGTTGACAATGGCCTAACACAAAAAATACTGGTTAGTAGGTTGTAAGGAGTCTCATCAACTGGTCTTCTTAGCCATTTCAGATAATTAATGTAGCTTAAATGTCCAGAAAAACCCACACTTCAACACCCGATCTGCTAAGTGGGCCTTTCATGAAAGAAAACAGCCTTCTACCTTTCTGTTATTTCTGCTGGCATTTATCATCTAGTCTTTTGTTTTGTTTGTTTATTTTTTGCCCTTGTTGTAAGACTTGTGGGACCTTAGTTCCCCCCAAGCAGGGACTGAATGAATGAATGAACCCACACCCTTGGCGGTGAGCATGAGTTCTAACCACTGGACCAGCAGGGAATTCCTAAGCAAGTCATCTAGGCTTAAAAGCCGATTAATTTTTTTTCTTTGCTCCTCTGAGTGTTTCTTCAACTACATTCTGATGTATTTTGTGCCTCTTTTCATAGACATTTACATTGGGAAATTTCCTAACATCTAGAATAAGTTCTGATTTTTTCAAGGTAGAGCTTGATGGAAAGTCATGGTTTTTATTAAGCAAGAAATTAAATTCTACTTTACTCTTACTAGTAGATTTTCCCAGGTTTCGAGCAGATGCAACAGAATAAGCTTCTATTTTTTAAGGTCCAAAAGTTCTTGAATGGTCTCATTATTTAAAAGGTTTGCTGGTTGAATGGAAGACAGGAAATTCAGTCCACCACCTTTCAAAATTTTCTTAGTGATATATTCTAGAGAATAGCCAGGAGGCAGTAATATTGATTTTAATGTCCAACCTCTTCTGTCTCAATTCCATCTCTCATTAGTCTGGAAATAGTATTCCCATATATGAAATAAAATACATAATTTAAAAGATTATTTCCTTTTCCATACTGTCCTTCAGACTCTCAGAATCCTGCCGACTGTTTCAAAAAAGAAACTCAACTTTGTAAGTTGAAAAAATTAAAGCACTTAAAAACTATGATTAAAAAAAAAAGAACTCAGCTAAATCTTCAATGACTAAGATCAGTACATGTTATTTGCTGATTCTACATTATCTCTGAACTAATATTTTATTTGCAAAACTTTGTACAGAAATCCACAGATTACATGACTTCAAATAGCTATTTAGAAAATTATGAAGCCACATGGCAATTATTTTGATATCTGCTTATAGCCAACTTTCAGTTTTTTGTTTTTTAAGGAAAGTGGCACTAAAATAGAATAAAAGGTAAAACATCTAGCTAAATGTTTCTTTATTTCCAAGTAGTGAGAAGGACTGACTGTGTTTCATCTTTCCACTTGTTAATCTCTTCCTGACCTTTGTGAAAGTAAAAAATAAACTGTGGTGTGTCTAAAAGATGGATAGCCAGTAAAAATGTGTGTGTGTGTGTGTGTTTATGTGTATGTATAATCAAGGAAACTAGAAAATCCAAAAAATCAGAAAATCAGTCTGTGAATAAATCAAGTCTTCTAATATGCATCTATGTGAGCTGAGTCTGAAGAAAAACATTACGTCTGAAGAAAAACATACTTTCCCCTACTAAGGGCCTATTTTTAGTCTCTCTTACAAGTCAAACCCTCTTTATAGGTTTTGCTAATATTTCTCTAGTTAATGGCTCTTCTATTTTATGGGATCATCAGTCTTGGATGTCCTTACAATATATGCCATAGTTCTGGGTTTAAGACAGGAACTGGGTGAGTTGAACGCATAGGTTTTTATTTTTGTTTTTTAAACTATTTTTTGCTCCTCATGGTCCTTCAGATTTTCAAGAATTCTGTCAGCTAATCCAGGAAAGAAACTCAATTCCATAAGTCAAAAAAATTAAAACACTTATGAACTATGATGTTTAAAAGTAAAACAATCTCTTTAACAAGTGGTGCTGGGAAAACTGGTCAACCACTTGTAAAAGAATGAAACTAGATCACTTTCTAACACCACACACAAAAATAAACTCAAAATGGATTAAAGATCTAAATGTAAGACCAGAAACTATAAAACTCCTAGAGGAGAACATAGGCAAAACACTCTCCGACATAAATCACAGCAGGATCCTCAATGATCCGCCTCCCAGAATACTGGAAATAAAAGCAAATATAAACAAATGGGATCTAATTAAAATTAAAAGCTTCTGCACAACAAAGGAAACTA
>SJYX01022204.1:28050-57149 GCA_006410675.1 Oreotragus oreotragus
GTGGGCTGCAGTCCATGGGGTCGCTAACAGTCGGACAAACTGAGCGACTTCACTTTCACTTTTCTCTTTCATGCATTGGAGAAGGAAATGGCAACCCACTCCAGTATTCTTGCCTGGAGAATCCCAGGGATGGGGGAGCCTGGTGGGCTGCCATCTATGGGGTCACACAGAGTTGGACACGACTGAAGTGACTTAGCAGCAGCAACCATTTCTAAATGTATGTTCAGTTGTATCAAGTGCATTCACATTTTTGTGCAACCAACATGCAGTCTTTTCATCTTGCAAAATTAAAACTTCATAATCTATTGAACAACACCCCATACCCCCAGCCCCTAGCAACTACCATTCTTCTATTTTTCTGAATTTAACTAATCTAGATACCTCATACAGGTGGAATCATATAATATTTGTATTTTTGTGATGGGTTTGTTTCACTTAACATAATATCTTCAAGGTACATTTGTGTATCTAGTTTCCCTAGAGATCACGTCTGTTCAGTTGAGTCGTTTAGTCGTGTCAGACTATTACTGACTTGCACAATACTGATATTAATTAGTAGCTTTACCTTCTTCCTTGACAAAGCAAGAAAGCTTATGTCCCTCCAAACTTATGGGTCATTGATTTTGTATTATCCTTTATGCATATTTAAATACTAATAAGAAAAAAGCCTCTTGATGAAAGTGAAAGAGGAGAGTAAAAAAGTTGGCTTAAAACTCAACATTCAGAAAAC
This sequence comes from Oreotragus oreotragus, assembly GCA_006410675.1. NCBI lineage: Eukaryota > Metazoa > Chordata > Mammalia > Artiodactyla > Bovidae > Oreotragus > Oreotragus oreotragus. The sequence continues at coordinate 28,781 of SJYX01022204.1, forward strand.
GAAGATCATGGCATCTGGTCCCATCACTTCATGGGAAATAGATGGAGAAACAGTGTCAGACTTTATTTTGGGGGCTCCAAAATCACTGCAGATGGTGATTGCAGCCATGAAATTAAAAGACGCTTACTCCTTGGAAGAAAAGTTATGACCAACCTAGCTAGCATATTGAAAAGCAGAGACATTACTTTGCCAATAAAGGTCCGTCTAGTGAAGGCTATGGTTTTTCCAGTGGTCATGTATGGATGTGAGAGTTGGACTGTGAAGAAAGCTGAGTGCCGAAGAATTGATGCTTTTGAACTGTGGTGCTCGAGAAGACTCTTGAGAGCCCCTTGGACTGCAAGGAGATCCAACCAGTCCACTCTAAAGGAGATCAGTCGGGGGTGTTCTTTGGAAGGAATGATGCTAAAGCTGAAACTCCGGTACTTTGGCCACCTCATGTGAAGAGCTGACTCACTGGAAAAGACTCTGATGCTGGGAGGGATTGGGGGCAGGAGGAGAAGGGGACAACAAGAGGATGAGATGGCTGGATGGCATCACCAACTCGATGGACATGAGTTTGAGTGAACTCCGGGAGTTGGTGATGGACAAGGAGGCCTGGCGTGCTATGATTCATGGGGTCGCAAAGAGTCAGATGCGACTGAGGGACTGAACTGAACTGAAGACATTCTTATTATTTTTATACAACCAATATTCATTTAGATTTGCCCATAAATTTGTGGTTTTCATTGCTGTTCATGCCATCCTGCATCTCCAACTGGGTCATCCTTCTTCTCTATTCAGAATACCTTTAGAGTTTTCCTCAGTGGATTCTGATAATGACAATTTCTGTTTTATTTTGGGGGGTTTTGTTTCTGTTTAAGCCATTTATTTTTTCTCTATTCCAGAAGGATATTTTCACTGCAGATGATGTGTGTAGAACTGTAGACTGGCAGCTATTTTTATTCAGCCCTTTGAAGATATCATTCCTCTGTCTTCTTTTGTTCCTGTTGAGAAACTTAGCTCATGTTATTCTTTCAAGAGAGTAAGATTTTCAAGATTTCCAGTTCTATGTTAAATTTCTCCAAGTATTCTTTATTTCCTTGAACACTTTAAGAATATTTAAGTCCATTTGGGATAAGTCCAATATTTGGGTCTCCTGTATGTCATTTCTGTTTCTATTGCTTCTTGTTCCATACTGTTATTGTTTCATTGCCTCATGTTTCTAATTATTTTTCTTTGTGTACTAAACACTCACAAATTTTTTAAATTTATGGTAAAAGTAATTTGTGAGGTTCTCTTCTTCCAAAGAGGATTTGTTTGTGAACCTATATTACCTCAAACCTATCCTAGAGCAAAGGAGGATGACAAGGGCCCCTTAATACCCCAGAAGACCCTTTTCATCAACTGCAGTCTGCCTGGCCCCAGGATTTGTCAGCATTCAGCTTCTCAGTTACTCTATTCTCTCAACTTCATCCAAGCCCCTTGTATGAGTTATCAAGAGTGGTCAAATTCATAGACAAAATTAGGATGGTGGATGTCAGGGGTTGGGGGAAGGGATAATAGGGAGTCACTGTTCAATGGGTACAGAATTTCAGTTTTACAAGGTGAAAAAAAGTTGAGGTGGGGAGGGGAAGAGAGAAATATACCAGCAGCTCTGTATAAGACAAAAGGTACCAAAGGAATTAAGTGATAGCATATGGTACCACAGGATAAAGAAATGGTCAAATATAATCAACTATGAAATTCAAGTCAGCTATTTTAGTGTTTTAGAGGTTTAAATATCAAATGTGGAAGTATTTTATAGCTGAATAGTTTTACAAAGGAGAAAAGAGGAAGAGAGAGAACTAAATATAAATGCAAGATGAAGTCAACCAAAAAAGTATACTACTTATGAATTTGCTCTTATCTTTGTAATCTGATATAGTCAAGACACTGACAGGCAAACAGTTTTCACATCTAGAACAGTCAGTATTAGCAAACCTGTTAAAAAGAGTCTAGTATACCACTCTTAAGATAGTGATTTAAAAAAATTGTTTTAATCTCTAGGATGATTTTGATACATAGTTAAGTTTGGAAGATAAAATCATCTGATAAATCAGTACTCTTAAAATATAAAATACAATTACAATGCTTGGTCTCACCCTTCTCTAGTCTCTAAAGGCTCTTTGAGACAGAATTAGGAATAATGTAAGATATACTAATAACCTGGGAGAATCACAACTAAGCCTATATTCCCAACCTTGGGTTACCCCTAGAGCTGGCTTTCTGTCATCCAGCGCTGAATTCAGTGATGAGTCAGGAAAAGGTAAAAAACTATGCATATCTATCCCACTATAAATTCACATTGTAAATTTAATAGGGTCTCAAATATTTGCCATGGGTTCTACTCACAGGTTCTTTTGTTTATCTCATGATTTTCAATATTTAGATGTCCAAAAAGCAGTACACAAAAACCAAGGGTAAGCCCACAGGAGATTTCTGGCAGAAACATTTTTTATCTAGTTAACTAGTAAGCCACATGAGTCAGTAGACTTAACTTAGTGCTAGTCAAACAATCCATAATAACTAATCATTTTCAATTTCTAATCCTTTGAGCCCCAGTGCTTTTATAAAATACAATAAAAACTGGGTGAAGGGCTAAGATGGAGTGAAACTGTTAGCCGCTTCAGTTGTGTCCGACTCTTTGGGACTCCACGGACTGGGGACTCTTGCCCCACAGAATTCTCCAGGCAAGAATACTGGAGTGGGTGTTCATTTCCTTCTCCAGGGGATCTTTCCAACCCAGGGATCAAACCCAGGTCTTCAGCACTGGAGGCAGATTCTTTACCAGCTGAGCCACCAGGGAGGCCCAAGAGGTGGTGAACAGGCTGGCAAATCCTCTCCTTAAAACATAGGAATGAAATTGAATAAAACTGCCAAGGACAACCATTTCAGGGCTATGGAAATCAACCAAAGGCACACAACAAATTATTGAGAACCTGCTAGAGCCTTATATCAGAAGAGTGGAGTCTGCACCCTTCTTGCCTAGGACTGCTCCCATTCTATTTCCACCTGCTGGGGAACAATAGCTTCTATTAGGGCAGGGAAGGCCATGAAAACAACAGCTTTATTCCCAAAGAAAGTGGCCTTGATCGGAAAGGAGGGCAAAAACCTCTGTCAGCTACAGTACAGAACTCAGTAGGAAATGAAAAACTCGCTGCTTTGCTCCTCTGAATTTGGAGTCTTAGTTGACTGAGTGATAAACAAACAGAAAATTTATCAGAGAAATCCTATACATGAAAGAGCCATAGTAACGCTAGAGAGAGAATTCTCTGGCAGTCCAGTGGTTACAACCCCATGCTTTCACTGGTTGGGGAACTGAGATCCTGCAAGCAGTGTGGTGCAGCCAGAAAGAAAAGTTAAATAAACTCTCTACACATCCCTAATTCAATGAGAAACTATGCATGTGCACTGGGGAGACCCAAGAGGCCAGTGGGAAGTAAAAGTCAAAGTCAAACTGAGAACTGTCTGAACTCAATGTGCTCCACACAAATCAGTCAGCAGAAGATAAAAGTCTATAGGTTTGAGATGTCTTGAGCACAACCTCAGTCCAAATCACTGGCTGACCACTAAACACTGAAGACTCAGGCACAACCCTCTAAAAAGCAAAGTTAAAAAATAAAAATTAGAATTGAAAAATGTGCTGATTAGTGAGTATACACATGGAGGAAGCAGATTCTTCATCACATTCAGACTGATTTTTTAAAATACCCTCAGAAAATTAATACAAACCCAGAGTTAATACAATATATGATCTAAAGTATCTACTTTAAAGTAAAAGTCAAAGTCAAACTGAGAACTGTCTGAACTCAATGTGCTCCACACAAATCAGTCAGCAGAAGATAAAAGTCTATAGGTTTGAGATGTCTTGAGCACAACCTCAGTCCAAATCACTGGCTGACCACTAAACACTGAAGACTCAGGCACAACCCTCTAAAAAGCAAAGTTAAAAAATAAAAATTAGAATTGAAAAATGTGCTGATTAGTGAGTATACACATGGAGGAAGCAGATTCTTCATCACATTCAGACTGATTTTTTAAAATACCCTCAGAAAATTAATACAAACCCAGAGTTAATACAATATATGATCTAAAGTATCTACTTTTAAAAAAAGTTTTAAAAGAAGAAAGATTCACTCATATACTGGAAAAAACTCAAACACCAGCCAATAGAAACTTATTCTGAGAAGGTTAAGTGAATAGACTTAAAGACTTTAAAACAGCTAATATAACCATATTCAAGGAATTAAAGGAAAATATGTCACACTGACTCAGCAAACAGAGAATCTCAGTAGAGAAACAAACGACACTGAAAATACAATACCCAAATGAAAAATTTACTACATAGACCTAACAGCAGATCTGAGATGGCAGAAGAATCAGCGAACTTTAAAAGAAATCAACAGAGCTTCCCTGGTGGCTCAGTGGTAAAGAATCCACCTGCCAATGCAGGAGGTAGAGGTTCAATCCCTGGTCCAGGAAGATCCCACATGCTGAAGGACAACTAAGCCCATGAACCACAGCTACTGAGCCACAACTACTGAATCCCAACAGGTCTAGAGCCTGCAATTTGGAGTAAGAGAAATCATTCCAATGAGAAGCTCATGCACCACACCTAGAGAGAAGCACCCTCTCACTGCAACTAGAGAAAAGCCCAAGAGCAATGAAGACCCAGCAGAGACAAACAAATAAATAAGAAATCGATAGAAAGTAAACAATCTGAAAAGTAGGGGGAAAAAAAAGCAAGAAAAATGAACACAGCCTCAGTTACCTCTGGGATAACACCAAACTTGCCAATATACATATACTAGGATTTCTAGCAGGAGAGGCAAGAGTAAAAGCAGCAGCAAAAAAAATTTGATGGAATTCCCAAGAGGGCCATACCAAGCTGTATAACAGTCAAGCTGTTAGAAGACAAGGAGAAAATCTTACCAGCAACAGAAGAAAAATGCCTCATCATAAACAAAGAATATTATAACATATTCACTGGAATGGCATATTCTAAGGGCTAAAGGAAAAAAAAAAAAAGTCAGAGAAGAATTCTATATCCAGTACAACTATTTTTCAAAAATGAAGGTTAAAATACAAACATTCCACAGTTTTAAAAAGGCTGAAAGAATCTACTCCTGTCAAGTACGCCCTTCAAGAAAAAACTAAAGGAAGTCCTTCAAGCTGAAAGGAAATGAAGCCAGATAGGAATTCAAATCCAGAGGAAAGAATTAAGGGTACTCAAAATGGAAAATACTTGGGTAAATATTAGAGATTAGGTATATATATTTTTTCTCTTCTCCAATTTCTCCAAAAAGCATAAGATTGTTAAAGCAATAAATAACATAATATTGTTAAAATTAAATATATAATTATATCTATATAGATATAATATATGTGAAAACAGTAGTACAAAACAGGAAGAGAGGAAATGAGGCTATACTGGAACAAAGTTACTATATTTTACCAGAATTAAGTCAATAATAGCCTGAAGTAGCTTGTGATAAGTAAAAGGTACATATAAAAACCTAGAGCAATCACTAATAAAATAACTTTTTAAAATGGCTTTAAAAATCAGAAGAATTAAAACACACTAAAAAGTATGTTTAACACAAAAGAATGCAATAAAGGAGTAATAAAGGAATAAAAATGAGACATACAGAAGACAACAAATGGCAGGCATGAACCATACTGATAATTATTTTAAATGTAAAGGATTAAATAATCAAAAGGTAGAGTTGTTAGAGGGGTTTCCAAGGTGGCGCTAGTGGTAAAGAACCCACCTGCTAATGCAGGAGATATAAGAAACAGAGGTTTGATCCCTGGGTTGGGAAGATCCGCTGGAGGAGGGCATGGCAACCCACTCCAGTATTCTTGCCTGGAAAATTCCCATGGACAGAGGAGCCTGGTGGGCTACAGTCCATGGGGTCACAAAGAGCTGGACGCTACTGAAGCCACTTAGCATGCACATATGCAGAGTTGTTAGACTAGATAAAAAGCAAGATCTACCTATATAGTGTCTGCAAGAGATATCCCTGAGATTCCAAGACATAAACAGATTGAAAGTAAAGGATGAAAAATATATTTCTTCCAAATGGTAACTATAAGAGAGCTGGAATAGCTATATTACCAGCATAAAAACTAAAACTTTAGAGACAAAAATATTACTAGAGATAAAAAAAATATAATGATAAGAAAATAAACATATCAGCAGTATATAACCAATTATAAATCTATATAATTTTAGAAGTCTTAAAATATGTGAATTAAAAACCAGAATAGAAAGGAATAATACCAATTCAACAATTACAGCTGAAGATTTCTATACTCTTCTCTTAGTAAATGACAGAACTAAACAGAAAATGAGTAAGGATATAGATGACTTGAACATCATGATCACCCAACTTGATCTAACTGACATATATAGAATACTCCACCTAACAGATCATACATATTCTCTTTAAGCACACATGGCATATTCTTCAGAACAAATCATACACTAGACAAACACAAGAACAGAAAACTGCAGACCTCTCTCATGAATACAGGTGTAGATATTTATTACAAAATATTAGAAAACAGAGAACAGTAACATAGCCAACTATGACCAAGTGGGATTTATACCAGGAATGCAGAATTGGCTTAACATATGAAAGTTAATATAATGCTCTATATAAATAAAGGACAAAAACACATGATCATAACAATAGATCAGAGTTTCTCAACTTCAGCAGTATTGACATTTTAAGCCCACAAATCTTTGTTGTGAAGGGCTGTCCTGTGTACTGTAGGATGTTTACAGCACCTGGACCCACACCCACTAAACGCCAATGGCACCATGGCCCAAGTTGTGACCAATAAAACATGTCTCCAGACATTGCCAAATATCCCCTAGGGGCAAAATCACCCCCATTTGAGAACCACTGGAATAGATGCATAAAAAACATATGACAAAATCAGAAATACATTCATGTAAAAACTCAGCAAGGTAAGAAAAGAGAGGACCTTCTTCAAACTGATAGAGGGCTTCCAGGAAAAACCTACAGCTAATATCATGAACTGAAAGTGAAAGTTGCTCAGTCGAGTCTGACTCTTTGTGACCCCATGGACTCTACAGTCCATGGAATTCTCCAGGCCAGAATACTGGACTGGGGAGCCTTTCCCTTCTCCAAGGGATCTTCCCAGGTCTCCTGCACTGCAGGTGGATTCTTTACCAACTGAACATCATACTCAGCAATAAAAGATGAAACGCTTCTCTCAAAGGGTGAGAATGAGGCAAAGCTGTCTGCTCTCATACTTCTTTGCAACAATGAACTGGAAGTTCAAGCCCATGCAGAAAGCAAGAAAAAAGAAATATAGTCATCTAGAACGGAGGAGAAGAAGAAAACCAACTTTATTCATAGAGGACATGACACTGTATATTGAAAACCTAAGTTAGCTACCAAAAACTACTTAACAAATAAGTGAGTTTAACAACAACAAAATTCCAATGTCCCATTCACAGCAGCATTAAAAAGAATAAATTACTTAGGAATAAACTCAACAAAGAAATTGCAAGGTCTGTGCACTTAAACCTGTACAACATTGCTGAGAGAAAGTAAGATCTAAATAAATGTAGAGATATGCTACAGTCATTAACTGAAAGATTCAATATTACAAAGATAACCAATTCACCACAAATCTATTGATTCAATGCAGTCACTATCAGATTCCAAGCAGATATTTTTGCATGAATTGATAAGCTGAGTCTAAATTTCTATGGAAATATAAAAGAACCAGGATAGCCAATAAAGCTTTGGAGTGGGAAAGGGTTGGAGGACTCACTCTGTCATCGTTCAGTCACCAAGTTGTGTCCAACTTGTGATCCCATCGACTGTAGCCCGCCAGGCACCTCTGTCCATGGGATTTCCCAGGTGAAAATACTGGAGTGGGTCGCCATTTCCTTCTCCAGGGGATATACCCAACCCATAGATCAAACCTGCGTCTCCTGCATTGGCAGGTGGGTTCTCTACTGCTGAGCCACCAGGGAAGATCAGATTCACTCTACATCTTATTATTCTACACTTTAAGAAAAGATAAAGTGGGTTTTATCAAAGTTAAAAACTTTTATTTTTAAAAAGACACCACTGGGAATTCCTGGTGGTCCACTGATTAGGAGTTTTAAGAACTAGGTTCAATCCCTGATCAGAAAATTAAGACCCCACAAGCTGCACAGCAGGGGAAAAAGAAAAAGAAACCATTAAGAAAATGAAAAGATAAGCCAGACTGGGAAAATATATTTGCAAATCATATACTTGATAATGCTCAGAATAAAAAATACTTACAACTCAGAAAGAAGACTTATAATCTCTGATAATAACTATAAATAAGGTATAACCCAAAAAAAAGGTAATGCCAAAGAATGCTCAAACTACCACACAATTGCACTCATCTCACACACTAGCAAAGTAATGCTCAAAATTCTCCAAGCCAGGCTTCAACAATACGTGAACCGTGAATTTCCAAATGTTCAAGATGGTTTTAGAAAAGGCAGAGGAACCAGAGATCAAATTGCCAACATCTGCTGGATCATGGAAAAAGCAAGAGAGTTCCAGAAAAACATCTACTTCTGCCTTACTGACTATGCTGAAGCCTTTGACTGTGTGGATCACAATAAACAGTGGAAAATTCTGAAAGAGACGGGAATATCAGACCACCGGACCTCCACCTTGAGAAACCTGTATGCAGGTCAGGAAGCAACAGTTAGAACTGGACTTGGAACAATAGACTGGTTCCAAATAGGAAAAGGAGTATGCCAAGGCTGTATATTGTCACCCTGCTTATTTAATTTCTATGCAGAGTACATCATGAGAAAGGTGGGCTGGAAGAAGAAAAAGCTGGAATCAAGACTGCCAGGAGAAATATCAATAACCTCAGATATGCAAATGATACCATCCTTATGGCAGAAAGTGAAGAGGAACTAAAGAGCCTCTTGATCAAAGAGGAGAGTGAAAAAGTTGGCTTAAAGCTCAACANTAGAACTGGACTTGGAACAATAGACTGGTTCCAAATAGGAAAAGGAGTATGCCAAGGCTGTATATTGTCACCCTGCTTATTTAATTTCTATGCAGAGTACATCATGAGAAAGGTGGGCTGGAAGAAGAAAAAGCTGGAATCAAGACTGCCAGGAGAAATATCAATAACCTCAGATATGCAAATGACACCATCCTTATGGCAGAAAGTGAAGAGGAACTAAAGAGCGTCTTGATCAAAGAGGAGAGTGAAAAAGTTGGCTTAAAGCTCAACGTTCAGAAAATGAAGATCATGGCATCTGGTCCCATCACTTCATGGCAAATAGATGGGGAAACAGTGGCTGACTTTATTTTGGGGGGCTCCAAAAACACTGCAGATGGTGATTGCAGCTATGAAATTAAAAGATGCTTTACTCCTTGGAAGGAAAGTTATGACCAACCTAGATAGCATATTGAAAAGCAGAGACATTACTTTGCCAACAAAGGTCCATCTAGTCAAAGCTATGGTTTTTCCAGTAGTCATGTATGGATGTGAGAGTTGGACTGTGAAGAAAGCTGAGCGCCAAAGAATTGATGCTTTTGAACTGTGGTGTTGGAGAAAACTCTTGAGAGTCCCTTGGACTGCAAGGAGATCCAATCAGTCCATCTAAAGGAGATCAGTCCTGAGTATTCATTGGAAGGACTGATGTTGAAGCTGAAACTCCAATACTTTGGCCACCTAATACGAAGAACTAACTCATTTCAACAGCCCAATATTGGGAAAGATTGAAGGCAGGAGAAGGGGATGAGATGGTTGGATGGCATCACCGACTCAATGGACATGAGTTTGGGTAAACTCTGGGTTGATGATCGACAGGGAGGCCTGGCGTGCTGTGGTCCATGGGGTTACAAACAGTCGGATACCACTGAGTGACTAAACTGAAGTGAACCCTTAAAAATCATGAATCATTCAGGATGGGGAATATGTGTACACCCATGGCGGATTCATGCTGATGTATGGCAAAACCAATACAATACTGTAAAGTAATTAGCCTCCAATTAAAATAAATAAATTTATATTTTAAAAAATCATGAATCACTATGTTGTACACCTGAAATTTATATAATATTGTAAATCGACTATATCTCAATTTAAAATTTTTGCAGGTTAGGGGGGAAAAGACCTATAACCCGATTTGTAAAAATGAATAAAGAATTTAAATAGACATTTCACCCAAGAAGATACAAATGGCTAATAATCACATGAAGAAACAGTGAACATCGTTGACTATCAAGGAAGTACAATCAAAATCACATTAAGAAAGTACAAATCAAAACCAGAATGAAATATCCTTACACACCTAGGTTAAAAATAGCTATATTTATAAAAACAGCTATAATGAAAATGATACCATACCAAGTGTCAGCAAGGACAAGAAGCATTCAAAACCAACACTATTGCTGGTGGGATTGTAAAATGGTCAGCCACTTTGGAAAACAGTTGGCATGGTAATTTCTTTGAAAGTTCAACGATTCTGCTCCTAGGTATGTCCCCAAGAGAAACAAAAACATATGTCTACACAAAGACTTGTAGGCAAATGCTCATAATTTATAATTATTCATAACAGCCACAACTGGAACTAATCCAAATGAATAATTACCTGGTAAGTGGAGAAGACAAAATGTGATATAACTTGTGGTATTATAATATAATAAGAAATAAATATTTTGGTCTTCATCCTTAACTCCCGCTAATGCTCCTAAAACCTTCAAAACTCCCTAAGCAATGAAGATGCTAGGAGCATCTCGTTGTTCTAATATTTGGTATTCGACTCCAGTTCCTAATAGAGACTGTAAATGCCTTGAAATTTCCTGGTTGACAGGAACATCTTTAGTTCTAACAAACCATTTTTGGGCTCCTGGAGAGCTTCAGGAAGGGGGCTTTATCACCAAAAAGATCAACCCATGATCAGAGGCTTGGAATATTCAGCCTCACTCCCATCTGTTGGGTAAGGGAAAGGAGAGGAATTAGAAGTAAGGGTTAATACTTGATCACATTTATGTGACAAAACCTTGAAAAAAAATTCTGTAAAGTATGGGGTTCAGAGAGCTTTCAGGTTAGTGAGTGCATGGTGTGCTGGGAGAGTAGCACACCTCAGCTTCATGGCGACAGAAGTTCCTGCACTGGGGGCCCTTCCAGATCTTACCCTATATAGCCCTTCATCTGGCCGTTCATCCGTATTCTTTATAACATCCTCTACTATGTATATAAACCAGTAAAAGTAGGTAAGTGGTTTCCCTTACTTCTGTGAGCATTAGAGCAAATTACTGAACCTGAGAAGGATGGTTGTAGAAATCACCCATTTGTAGTCAAGATGGACTGAGGGTGGATAACTTGGGAACCTGATCCTCGTGGACTGGTGCCTGAAGCGGGAGCAGTCTGGGGGACTGAGCCCTTAACCTGTGGGATCTAACACGAACTCCAAGAAGATAGTATCAGAATTGAATTGGACGTAGGGACACTTGGCTGGTATCAGAGAATTGGTCAATATGGGAGAACTATCCACAATTCTGGTCACACAAGTATCATGAGTAGCAAAGTGTAAAAGAAACACTCTGCGACTTTTTATAACCTTAATGCTACTCAGCAGTAAAAGGTGGCAAGCTACTGATACATTCAAAAACAACAATGAATCTCAAAAACAGCATTAAGAAGCCAGACACAAAACCATACTGGATTACTCTGTTTATTAGAAATCTCTAGAAAAGGCAAAACTGAAGACAGAGAAAGTAGGTATGTTTGCCTGGGAAAGTAGGAACTGATTGTAGACAGGTAACTAAGTATACCTTTAGGGGTGAGGAAGGTGTTTTAAAATAGGATTGTGGCAATGGTTGCACAACTGTATACATTTACTAAAAACAGGGAATTCTCTAGCAATCCAGTGGTTAGGACTCTGAACTTTCACTGCCGAGGACCTGGGTTCAATCAATCCCTGGTCAGGGAACTAAGATCCCATAAGCTGCACAGCATGGCCAAAATTAAAAAAAAAAAAAATTTTTTTTACTAAAAGTAATAAAACTGTACATTTATAATAGATGAGTTTTATAGTATTTAAATTATACCTCAATAAAACTGCCTTGAAAGGGTCTGGATGTTACAGCACTGTCAAACCACTATAAAAGAGTTTCTAAACACTCCATTTTAAAGTATTTCTTTAGTTCACAGACCACAGTTTGAGAAGCACTGATCTTATTGACTTCTGCTAGGTGTTGGGCTAAAAGGCTTGGAGCAATCAATGGTTGTAATTAAAATTCACCTTAAGCCATACAAGTTTAACTCCACTAAATAGTTCATTAAGAAATTCACAAGTGTTACTGACAAAGGAAAATATGGAAACATGGTCTACTGTGGAATAAAAACATAACTCGTTACAAAATGACACTTAATAAAAGAGTTGTCTCTAGAGAACAAAAGCTACCATAGTATCTATCTTTTTAATGTATTATAACTAAATTGATAACGTCAGTATAATTATTAGACTACTAAAATTAAAAGACGCTTGCTCCTGGGAAGAAAAGTTATGACCAGCCTAGACAGTACATTAAAAAGCAGAGACATTACTTTGCCAACAAAGATCTATCTAGTCAAACCTACGGTTTTCCCAGTAGTCATGTACGGATGTGAGAGTTGGACTATAAAGAAAGTTGAGCACCGAAGAATTGATACTTTTGAACTGTGGTGTTGGAGAAGACTCTTGAGAGTCCCCTGGACTGCAACGAGATCCAACCAATCCATCCTAAAAGAAATCAGTCCTGAATATTCATTGGAAGGACTGATGCTGAAGCTGAAACTCCAATACTTTGGCCACCTCATGCGAAGAATCAACTCATTTGAAAAGACCTTGATGCTGGGAAAGATTGAAAGCTGGAGGAGAAGGGGACAACAGAGGATGAGATGGCTGGATGGCATCACCGATTCAATGGACATGAGTTTGAGTAAACTCCACGAGCTGGTGATGGACAGGGAGGCCTGGTGTGCTGCAGTGCATGGGGTCACAAAGAGTAGGATACAACTGAGCGACTGAGCTGAACTGAACTGAAAACCCAAAACAATGTAATTTTAAATATATAAATGAATTAAATGAGATAGAATTTTATAAGAATTTTGTATTTTTTTGGTTCAAATATCTGAACCTATATATATTAAAAACCAATATATATATATAGGTTATATATAAGTATATATTTGTTTCAGAGAAAGTCCTAATGACGTAAAAGCTTTCTTTTGTTTCAACTAAGTGTATATGCAGGCTATGTTTAGTTGAAATTTGTTGGCATTTAATGCCTATGATGTGATCTAAATCTACATTTACTGTATAGTAACTGGACACTAATTATAAAAAGCAATGATACTTTTAGATATATAGGTTATATATAAGTATATATTTGTTTCAGAGAAAGTCCTAATGACGTAAAAGCTTTCTTTTGTTTCAACTAAGTGTATATGCAGGCTATGTTTAGTTGAAATTTGTTGGCATTTAATGCCTATGATGTGATCTAAATCTACATTTACTGTATAGTAACTGGACACTAATTATAAAAAGCAATGATACTTTTTTATAGCTGTGGAACAACATAGAGATGAAATAAACAAAGACTCTAGTTTTTAAAAGGCCAAAGCAATCTGCTCAAGTTTACTTTTTTGGGAAAAATTAAATGCTAAACTTTTTAGATGAAAATTTTAAAACTTTTCAGTTGAAAATCTCACTCCCTTGAAGAGTTCAGCTTCTTTAGTAACCTAACCATTCTTTAGAGCTCAGATATTCTTTACACAGGTTTGCTATACAATGAAACTATAGCTTTCAAAACCACAAGCAGCTCTGGTATATTGTTTTCTTATAGTGAGGTTTTTGATTTGCCAAGTCAAAACTAAGAAGCTTAAAAGCATTTCCTTCTATTTAAATGTCCATCAACAGACGAACTGATAAAGAAGATGTGATACACACACACACCCACATACCCCCCACCACCACTGGACTACCACTCAGACATAAAAAAGAAAGAAATCCACACCAGCAAGGATAGATTTGGACCTAGAAATTATCATATTAAGTGAACAGAGGAAAACAAACATCATATGATACCACTTATATGTGGAATCTAAAAGAAATAAATGATACAAATGAACTTATTTATATAAAACAGAAAACAGACTCACATACCTAGCAAACAAAACTTATCAAAGAGGACAATGGTGGGGAGGGATAAATTAGGAGTTTGGGATTAACATATATCCACTAGTATATCTAAAATAGGTAAACAACAGGGAACTATATTCAATATCTTATAATACCTTATAATGGAAAAGAATAGTGCATATATGTATACATACATATCTGAATCAATTTGCTGAACACCTGAAACTAATGTAACATTGTACACTAACTATGCTTCAATCAAAAAAAAAATTAAGCATTCCCTTCATATTTAGCATGTGAGACCTGGATCTATAGCTTTGTTTTGAATTAAAGAACATCAACTTTAAATTGAAAATTAAACTAAATGGGGGGGGGGGAATCTAGGATAGCTACAGTCATTCTTTTAACAAATATATTCCAGTTATGTGTGACAGTTTTAAGCGCTATTTGTCCCTCTACATTTTCGCAGGTCTTCTTGGAAAGCTGAAAAAGTGTAGTCTCTGTTGTCCCTTCCTCTGTATAACTACTTTTGATATTTCTTGACTCTCTGCAATTTATACTTTACACAAAAAGCTAGAGTCACAATCCCAGAAGGAAAGCTAAAGAAGAATCAGTGACTAGAAGCATTTACTCGTTTCATTTCCTGTCTCCAAAGAAACATCAACTCACATGATATAGAATATCCTGCAGTTAAGTCATATCCTACCTCTATAACATATGTTCACTCTCCAAAAAGTACACTTTCAAGATGTGTTTGGATTTCCTGAAATTATATTACAATTTAATGTTTATAAGAGTAGAAAAGCAATTGTTATATGAATTCCCAAACTAGTAACACAAAAAGCTATAATCTAATACCCAGCTAGTTAAAGGGACAACAGATAATGTTGTGAATGTTCCATGCTCTTCTAAAATTAACTGCAGTCACGACTAAAAGATAAGTTATAACCATCAGTAGTACTGCACCAGGTGAGCAAAAGTATAACACCACTCAAAACACACTAAGAGAACTTTTTTAAAACTATGTACAGATAGAAATGGTGATAATGACTCTACAACTATGCTTTTAACAATTAATGCCCATATGGAATCTTACCCTTCTGGTTTTGTTTCCTAGACATTGCAGGTTTCTTTAATCTCAAAAAATGCAGAAGAAAAGTATTATTTTGCCTTGTCTTGGTTCTGACTGTAGTTATCTTTGATTTAAAAGGAGGCGACCAAAGGCTGTAGTTGGAGGTGATAAATATAAAATCCTGGTTATTTGAAATCCTGTTCACTAGCCGTCAATCTCTTTTTCTTCTCTCACATCAAATTTGTGTCAAGAAATATCATTGCAGACATTCATGTCTCTTTTTCCAGGGAGATTCTAGGGGGAAAACAAACATACACACATATTCACTATGACAGTAACAGCTGTACAAAAATTTTAACAGATATCCACATGCTTTATTTTATACTTTTTCTAAATGAAACTAGTTATTAAAAGAAAACTACTCGAAGATTTCCTTGTTGGTACAGTGGGTAACAGTCTGCCTGACAATGCAGGTACATGGGTTCAATCCCTGGTCCAGAAAGATTCCATGTGCTACAGAGCAACTAAAGCCCCTGAGCTACAACTACTGAGCCCGCATGCCGCAACTACTGAAGCCCGTGCGCGTCGAGCCTGTGCTCCGCAACGAGAAGCCACCACGAGAAGAAGCCCACGCACCTCAACAAAGAACAACCCCCGCTCTCCACTACTAGAGAAAGCCTGCGTGTAGCAAGAAGACCCAGCGCAACCAAAAATAAACAAATTATTTTAAAGAGAGAGAGAGAGAAAAACCAGAGTATTCACTTGTTTAAAAAAAAAAAACTACTCTAGAAAGAATACAGTTGTAAGAAGCAATATTTTAATACAACATTGTAAATCAACTATAATTCGATTTTTTAAAGTTTCTCAAAAAAGAAATCATTGTAAACCTTTTCTTAAAAAAGCAATAATTAGCTCCTTAAGAAATTTTAATCTTATAATCAAACTATCTTCTCAGTTCAGAAAGCATGCTTTCTTATTCTTCTTGTGTCTTTCTCAAAAATCTTATCTCCATCTCTACTTCACAAACTAAAATAGTTACTTCTTATCACTCCCTAAGATCTCTCTTACCACCTGCTCTTCCTATATAAATCAAGGGTCTTTTCTCTTCCTCTATAATTTCCTTTATCTAACCCTTCCTCAGGTTTCCCAGCTCAAATATAGTTGCAAGACATTTGGAGGGAGGGTGAGAGGGAAAAGGAGAGAATAAAGGGAATTTAATAAGGAAAACTGAAACATCAGAATGTGGATTAGTCAGTACTATACAAAGCTTTTATAAACTGCAAATATACAAATGCCTTTTTCCTCCCTTATTACTAAACATTTAATACACACATGTCCAAAATTTCTGGGTAAAGAAAGCATGAGGAGGATCATGGAAATCTTATACCTAGAAAGCTGATAGGAAAAAAAAAACACAAAACTTTATAAAATGTAAGCCAAGAAGGAAATAAGAGTAAACTTATATGAACTATTTTTTCAGTGTGGAGAATAAAAGGGATAAGTCACAAGTAAGTTTAAAAAAAAATGCATCAAGAGTAAAAGCCTGTTCTCAGAGTCACTCTGCTGTGCACCTGAAACTATCACAACATTGTTAACTGGCTATATGCCAATATTCCAGTGGTCATGTGTGGATGCGAGAGTGGGACTGTGAAGAAGGCTGAGCGCACAAGAATTGATGCTTTTGAACTGTGGTGTTGCAGAAGACTCTTGAGAGTCCCTTGGACTGCAAGGAGATCCAACCAGTCCATTCTAAAGGAAATCAGCCCTGGGATTTCTTTGGAAGGAATGATGCTAAAGCTGAAACTCCAATACTTTGGCTACCTCATGCGAAGAGTTGACTCATTGGAAAAGACTCGGATCCTGGGAGGTATTGGGGGCAGGAGGAGAAGGGGATGACAGAGGATGAGATGGCTGGATGGCACCACCGACAAAATGGATGTGAGTTTGAGTAAACTCCGGGAGTTGGTGATGGACAGGGAGGCCCAGCGTGCTGCGATTCATGGGGTTGCAAGGAGTCAGACACAACTGAGCGACTGGACTGAACTGATCCTCCAATATAAAATAAAGTTTTAAAAAAAGGATAAATGTAAAATAAAGACTTCAGAGCAAGAGCCTCTTAGGGAATTCCCTGACAGTCCAGTGGTTAGCACTGTGAGCTTTCATTGCCACGTGCCTGGCTTCGATCCTTGACTGGGGAACTGAGATCCTGCAACATACAATCAATAAAAATGACACAGCAACTATCAAACCTCCAGTAACAAAAGAGAAAGACAATGAGAGAAAATAAATTACCATGTAGCAGATAGCAGAATAAGAACTGCTGCTGCTGCTGCTAAGTCACTTCAGTCGTGTCCGACTCTGTGTGACCCCATAGACGGCAGCCCACCAGGCTCCCCCATCCCTGGGATTCTCCAGGCAAGAATACTGGAGTGGGTTGCCTTTCCCTTCTCCAATGCATGAAAGAGAAAAGTGAAAGTGAAGTTGCTCAGTCCTGTCTCTTATACACATCTAGATGTGTATAAGAGACAGGCCGAGGACCTGGGTTCAATCAATCCCTGGTCAGGGAACTAAACCTGGGATTCTCCAGGCAAGAATACTGGAGTGGGTTGCCTTTCCCTTCTCCAATGCATGAAAGAGAAAAGTGAAAGTGAAGTTGCTCAGTCTGTCCGACTGTTAGCGACCCCATGGACTGCAGCCCACCAGGCTACTCCGTCCATTGGATTTCCAGGCAAGAGTACTGGGGTGGGGTGCCACTGCCTTCCCCAGAATAAGAACTAAACCTGGAAAACAATATAACCCCCCAAATTAAAGATTTTTCATTGAATACTTATTTGAATACTTTAAATAAGAATTTAGATTAAATAAAATAAGAGCTAGGAAATAAAGGAAAGAATGAATAAGGATAAACAGAATGAAAAGAAAGATGACTGCAAAGCTAAGAAAATCTGAAAAACAAAATACCACAATTATAGATTTAATAAGGTATCAGAAACAGAACAGATTCAAATGAAAATAGAATGAATGGGATGGAGAAATGGGATGGCTTCCATAATAATAATAATAAAAACATAAAAGAAGTTAAAGCAATTAGAAGATAAAAATGATCTAATCTAAGGATAATTAGAATCAATATAACAGACTCCAAAAACAGAGGACTCAATAAAGGGATCAGAAAAAACATTCACAGATGAAATACAGGAAAATTCCTTTGAAATAGCGATCAGTATCGTTCCCTCCCCACTACCAATCCATCAGAAGAAATCCTCTCTGTTCTATCTTTTACATACACCAGAACTGGCCCACTTCTTACCATCTCCATGCAACCACCTTTGTCCAAGACACAATCATTTCTCACCAGGATTGCTATAATTAAGACTATAACAGTCTCCTAGCTGGCATCCTGGGTCTGCTATTCTGCCACTCTCTAGCTTCTGTTCCACATAGCTGTTTTAAAATTACAAGACATTGTGTCCCAACTATGCCGTTCAAAGCCCTCCAGCAGCTCCTCATTTCATTCAAAGTAAAAGCCAGAGCCCTCAGAGTGGCTTAAAAGGTCTTCTCTGCTCTAACACCCCGTCCGCATACACCCTTTCTCTCTCTGACCTCACATCCTGCTACTCTTCCTCTCAGGTATTCTATACCAGCCACACTGGCCTCTTTATGGTCCATTTTATAACTTAGATATGTTCTCACCTTAAGGCCCTTAAGGTGTGGCCTCTGCCAGCAATGTTCTTCCCTAGATAGCTACATGGAATATTTCCTCACCTCCTTTAGGCTTTTTCTCAAATGTTACCTTCTCTGCAGTTATTCATAAGAAACTGCTGAACTTGGAGTGAGAACAGAGGGAGTCTGTGGCATTACTGTCTAAAGTACTCCCATCCCCAGAGGTCAGTGGGGAAGCTGGTTCTACCAAGGTGGTAAAAACCAGCAGCTTCACTGACAAAGAAGGCTTTACTTAAAGCAAAGCACAGAAAAAGCCCATGCCTATCCTATCCACATTGTCAGTAAGAGTTTGCATTCTTGGGGGCAAACAGAAAAGCAAGACCAAGGGCTCCGATAGTCTACGGTCGCTGTCACGTTAGTGCAAACAATGGGGCAGCAAACTAGTCAGAAATTAAAAAAGGAAATCTGGAGAAGAAACTATAAAGGACCTCAATAAATGTCTACACACTCACACACCAGGAGCCTGCATACACAGGCAGAAAAGACACAAAAGGGCCTGGTGGAAGGTAAAAGTTAGGGCAGACTTTGAAATGGTCTGAACTTTGAAGGAGAGTCCTCAAACAGATAAAGATCAGCAGAGAGCAGAAGTCTTACTCGGTATTTAGCACAACAGCTAGCACACTATTTTGCAATCTCTGACCAATTATTAACTGACCACTAAGCAATGTGAAGAAGGCTGAGCACCGAAGAATTGATGCTTTTGAACTGTGGTGTTGGAGAAGATTCTTGAGAGTCCCTTGGACTGCAAGGAGATCCAACCAGTCCATTCTGAAGGAGATCAGCCCTGGGATTTCTTTGGAAGGAAAGATGCTAAAGCTGAAACTCCAGTACTTTGGCCACCTCATGCAAAGAGTTGATTCATTAGAAAAGACTCTGATGCTGGGAGGGATTGGGGGCAGGGGGAGAAGGGGACGACAGAGGATGAGATGGCTGGATGGCATCACTGACTCGATGGACGTGGGTCTGGGTGAACTCCGGGAGTTAGTGATGGACAGGGAGGCCTGGCGTGCTGCAATTCATGGGGTCGCAGAGTCAGACACAACTGAGCGACTGAACTGAACTGAACTGAAGCAATGCAGATGCAGGTGTCACTCCAGGAAGCCAGACACAAAAATTAAAACAGAAATTAAAACAACAAAAAACTGAGCAGATATCAGCAGTCACACACCACACAGAAAAATTCCACAGATTTAGCTCAGGCAAGTTACTTTAAAAACAACAATAATAACAAAGCAACAACAACTCTCAAAAGGGAAAAAAAGTCAGAATCCAAAACTGCTACAATATATTATGTAAGATGTCCACAGTTTCAACAAAAATGTGTAAGATGTAAAAATGCAAGAAAGTATGACCCAAACTGAGAAGGGAAAAAAGACCCCATGTGATTGAAAATATCCCTGAGTAGACCCAATGCCAGCCTTAGCAAACATAGACTTCAAAGTGCTTTAAAAGACTAAGGAAAATTATAAGAACAATGCCTTAAACAAATAGAAAATCTCAACAACAAAAAATAATTATAAAAAAGATGAAACAAAACCCCAGAGTAGAACACTGAAGCAGAATAAAAAATAAACCTGAAGAGAGAGTAACAGAAATTACCTAATCTGAAAAGAGAGAAAAGAATAAAGAAAAACAAACATAGCCTTAAAGACCTGTGGAACAATGTCAAATGTACCAACATACTTGAATTACGAGTTCCAGAAGTGGAAAGGATGTAGAGACAGTGAGCAAAAATTATACGAACTGGCTTTTACAATTAACCTACACTTTAAGAAGCTAAATGAACCATGACGACAGAAACACAGAAATCCATGCCTAGATATATAGTAAAACTGATGAAAGCCCCAAACAGAAAATCTTGGGAGAATCGTTTTACAGGGACACAAAGACATAACTAGTGGCTAACTTCTCATCAGAAACAAGGGAGGCCAGAAGGCAATGAAATAACATATTCAAAATGCTGAAAGAAAATACTGTCAAGTAAGAATTCTGTATCCACAGATAGCTAATAAACACATGAAAAGATGCTCAACACTGCTCATTATTAGAGAAATGCAAATCAAATCTACAATGAGGTATCACTTAACACTGGTCAGAATGGCCACCATCAAAAAATCCACTAACAATAAATGCTGGAGAGGGTATGGCGAAAAGGGAACCCTCTTGCACTGTTGATGAAAATACAAATTGATAAGAGCCACTATGGAGAACAGTGTGGAGATCCCTAAAAAAACTAGGCATAAAACTACCATATGACCCAACAATCCCACTATTGGACATATACTCTGAGGAAACCATAACTGACAAAGACACATGACCCCACTGTTCACTGCAGCACTATTTACAACAGTTAGGACATGGAAGCAACCTAGATGTCCACTGACAGGGGAGTGGATAAAGAAGCTGCGGTACACATATACGACGGAATGTTCACTTCAGTTCAGGTCAGTCGCTTGGTCGTGTCCGACTCTTCGCGACCCCATGAATCGCAGCACGCCAGGCCTCCCTGTCCATCACCAACTCCCAGAGTTCACTGAAACTCATGTCCATCGAGTTGGTGATGCCATCCAGCCATCTCATCCTCTGTCGTCCCCTTCTCCTCCTGCCCCCAATCCCTCCCAGCGTCAGGATCTTTTCAAATGAATCAACTCTTCGCATGAGGTGGCCAAAGTACTGGAGTTTCAGCTTCAGCATCAGTCCTTCTAATGAACACCCAGGACTGATCTCTTTTAGGCTGGACTGGTTGGATCTCCTTGCAGTCCAAGGGACTCTCAAGAGTCTTCTCCAAACCACAGTTCAAAAGAATCAATTCTGAACTAAATAGACATTTCTCCAAAGAAGACATATGGATGGCTAACAAACACATGAAAAGATGCTCAATATCACTCATTATCAGAGAAATGCAAATCAAGACCACAATGAGATACCACTTCACACCAGTCAGAACGGCTGCGATCCAAAAGTCTGCAAGCAATAAATGCTGGAGAGGGTGTGGAGAAAAGGGAACCCTCTTACACTGTTGGTGGGAATGCAAACTAGTACAGCCACTATGGAGAACAGTGTGGAGATTCCTTAAGAAATTGCAAATAGAACTGCCTTATGACCCAGCAATCCCACTGCTGGGCATACACACCGAGGAAACCAGAATAGAAAGAGACACANTATTTTTTTAAAAAAGAACGTCGTGCAATCTGAGAATTAGTTTCTTTTTTTTTTTAATGCTTAACATTATATTGCGGAGACTCATCTGTATTGTTGCATACAGTTGTAGTTGACTCATTTTCTCTACCATATAATGCTTCAGTTAGTGGATATATCACAACTTTATTTCCTGTTGATGACATTTGGGTTGTTTCCATTTCTTACTGTTACAAATTCTACATGTTTTCTGGAGTACTGTGAGCAAGAATTTCCCTTGATACTTAGAAAAGTAGTTTTTAGGTAATTACATTGATAAATATTCTACTTTATAAAATAATGCCTATATTCCAGAGAAGTTATACCAGTTGTGTATTCCTATCAGCAATAGATCAGAGATGAGATCCTTTTCATTATGAGAGAATTTAAAATTATAACCTTAGTTACTTTTAGCAATGTAGGACAATTTGCATTTTCCATTTTTTACATGTATTTGGTGATTTGTGTTTTTAAGAAATTTGTTACCTAAGTTTTCAATTGTATTGACATAAGGTTGTTTGTATTTTTGTCTTATATTTTAATGTCTGTAAGATCTACAGTTTTCTTTTTTAAATTCCTGATACTGATATTTGTGCTTTTTTCCCTTCTTTTTCTTCTTCTCTTAGGGATTTCTTGCTGGGTCAAGAAATCAATTTTTCTTTCATAATTTTTTTTCTTATTAAATTAAAAATTTTTTAAATCATGATAAAATATACATAAAATTGAGCAGTTTAACCAATTTAAAGTGTGCAGTTCAGTGATGGTAAGTACATTCACATTATTGTGCAACTGTCACCACCATTCATCTCCAAAACTGTTTCATCTCCCCAAATTGAGACTCTGTACCCGTTAAACATTAATTCCTAAGTCTTCACCCCTACAGCCCCTGGCAACTTTGTCTCTATGAATTTGACCACTCTGTAAGTAGAATCATATAAGTAGATTCCCATGTAAGTAGAATAGATTCTCATATAATACCTCATCTAATTAGAATCATACAGTATTTGTCTTTTTTGTGGCTGGTTCATTTCACTAAGCATTACATCCTCAAGGTTTATCTATTGAGAATGGATAAAGGTTTTTTAGTGTGTGTCAAGTATTGGCACATAGTTGTTCAATCACCCAGCTGTCTCTGACTCTGAGACCTCGTGAACTGCAGCACACCAGGTCTCCCTATCCCTCACCATCTCCCAAAATTTGCCCGAGTTCATGTCCATTGTATCGGTGATGCCATCCCGCCCTCTCATCCTCTGACTCCTTCCTCTCTTTCTGCCCTCAATCTTTTCCAGCATCAGGGACTTTTCCGATGAGTCAGCTGTTCGCATCAGATGAGCAAAATACTGGCGTTTCAGCCTCAGCATCAGTCCTTCCATGAGTATTCAGGGTTGATTTCCTTAAGGTTGACTGGTTTGATCGCCTTCCTGTCTAAGCGGCTCTCAGGAGTCTTTTCCAGCACCACAGTTCAAAGGCATCCGTTCTTTGGCCATCTGCCTTCTTTACGGTCCAGCTCTCACAACTGTACGTGACCAGTGGGAAGACCATAGCCTTGACTATATGGACCTTTGACAGCAGAGTAATGTCTCTGCTTTTCAACACAGTGTCTAGGTTTGTCATAGCTTGCCTGCCAAGAAGCAGACCCCATCTGATTTCATGGCTGCAGTCACCATCCCAGTGATTTTAGAGCCCAAGAAGAGGAAATCTGTCACTACTTCCATCTTTTCCCCTTCTATTTGCCATGAAGTAATGGAGCCAGTTGCCATGATCTTAGTTTTTTTAGTGTTTAGTTTTAAGCCAGCTCTTTCACTCTCCTGCTTCACCCTCATCAAGAGGCTCTTTAGTTCCTCTTCACTTTCTGCCACTAGAGTGATATCATCCATATATTTGAGGTTTTTGATGTTTCTCCTGCCTATGTTGATTCCAGCTTGTAACTCAACCAAGCCCAGCATTTCTCATGATATGCTCAGCGTATAGGTTAAACAAACAAATCTTGAGCCAATCAGTTATTCCCATACAGGGCTCAAACTGTTGCTTCTTAATCCACATACAAGTTTCTCAGGAGACAGGCATGATGTTCTGGTATTCCCATCTCTTTAAGAGCTTCCCACAGTTTATTATGATCCACACAGTCAAAGGCTTTGGCCTAGTCAATGAAACAGAGGCAGATGTTTTTCTGGAATTCCCTGGCTTTCTCTATGATCCAGCGAATGTTGGCAGTTTGATCTCTGGTTGATCATCCTCTGACTCCTTCTTCTTCTTCTCCTCCTTCTTCTTCCAATGCAGCTTGGACATCTGAAAGTTCTTGGTTGGCATAATGCTGAAGGCTCACATGCAAGATTTTAAGCATGACCTTACTAGCATGGGAGATGAGTGCAGTTGTCCAGTGGTTAGCACATTCTTTAGTGCTACCCTTCTTGGCACATAGTAAGTTATCTTAATTGCTTTCTAATTGATCAGGTTTTTAAGTTCGCAGGTGTATTTAGAAATCACTTTTTCTTTGTGCATGGGATTTCCCTTTATAGAGTAGAGTCAGTGAATAAAGCTCTTAATTGCCGTATTTTGTTATTGCCTCACAGCTGCCTCCATTCCCTGTGTTGCTTGTGCATCTGTGCTTTGGGGAGATGGAAGGAATGGAGTTTATATGTGTGTGGAGAGGATGAGGATTAAATGATCAGTATTGTTTAAAACCATTATTGAAGAATTTATACAGCTGAGGATAATTTGGCTTGATTAGGCTTGGGTTACAGCCACCTGCGTGAGGAGGAGGAGGCTATAGACAACTCTCACCACCCAGCTAGCAGTGAAATAGGAAGAGACAAACGTGTGTATTGCCTCTCTGCTCCTTTGAGCCCCCTCTACTCCCACACTACAGCTGCCACTGATGACTAATGTTTAGCAATTTGGAGGCTCATGTGCCTTTAATAGTAAGAGGAGTTGTGATATCACGTGGTTTCTGATTTTCCACTTAGAATGTATTCTAAATTTCCAGAAATATTATTTTGTTCCAATTCAGTGTTTACATTTAAAAAGAGGAATTTATTGGTTTTTCTAAATGAAAATTCCATTTTCCAGAATAAAATTTGTGGTGATCAGCTTTATAATTATGGGAGTTTGGGGGTTAGAATGTTACATGGATTGGAAAGTTAGTGCCAGTGAATAAAGACATTTGTTGAGAAAACAGACTTACGGAAATGTCAGCTTTTGACCTAAGGACATCATCTCCTTTGTTGCTAATTATTTTTTAGAGTATATCAATGCATTACTTTGTGTCTCTCTGCTTTTTCATATTCCTTTATAAGGCTAATGAGAATATTTATTGGCAAACTGATGATATATTGTGGAATAAGAACTCTGGATTGTTTTCTCATAACCAAAACTCTTTAAGTCAGGAAAAATGTTCCTATTTGAAACTCCCCATTTTCTTATTTTGGGTTGTTATTCTGCAGGTCTAGAGAGTTAGTGCTTGTAGGTTCTTAGTGACACATTTCTTGAATCCGTTGGTTGGATTTCTAAGTTGAAATAAACATTGTTTAGGTTAAACTGGGAGTTTTCAGCTTTGGTTTAATTTGCTGGGAATGAGTCTTTTAAAAAAAATATTACAATTGTTTTGAAGAGATAATATGCTTATATGTTTCAGTGCAAGAAATACATAAAAGGTTGATTGAAACATATAAAAAGGGTGATTAAAAAGTCTTTCTTAACCTTTCTTTCCTGTTTTTTCAGTTTCTGTTCTTCAGTGGATCATCACTGTTGGCTAGTTTCTTGCTTATCCTTTCAGATACACAATATTTATGTATATATGATAGTATAAATTATTCTCTCCATCATTTACTTAACAATATATCTTATATCAATATATAAAAGGATGTTCTCTTTCCTTAAAAATACTTGTATAGTATCTCATTGTGTGAATAAACCATAATTTATCAAACTAGTGTCCCACTGATAGACATTAAGCAAATCTATCAGTGCCATTTTTCCACCAACATTGCTCACTTTGCACGTCTGTGTCACATTTTGGTAATTCTCCCAGTATTTCGAATGTTTTTATTATTGCTTTATTTGTTATGGTGATCTGTTTTTATTATTGCTATATTTGTTATGGTGATCTGTTATCAGCGATTTTTGATGTTACTACTGTAATTGTTTTAGAGTGCCACAAACCATGCCGAAATGAGAGAAAAACTCAATCGATTTTGATTGACCCACCGACTGACCATTCTCCTACCTCTCTTCCCTCTCCTCAGGCTTCTCTTATTCTCTGAGACACAAACATTGAAATTACAGGCAGACTTTGCTTTATTGTGTTTCACTTTATTGTATTTCACAGATATTGCTTTTTAATTTTTTTTTAAACATATTGAAGGTTTGTGGCAACCTCGCATTGTCAGATGATGGTTAGCATTCTTTTAGCAATAATGTATTTTTAAACTAAAGTACATACTTTTTTTTTTTGACATAATGCTATTGCACACTAAATAGACTACAGTATAGTGTAAACATAACTCTATATGCATTGGGAAACCAAAAAATTTCTGTGACTTGCTTTATTGTGATGTTCACTTTGTTGCAGTGATCTGGAACTGAACCTGCAATCTCTCCAAGGTGAGCCTGTACCTATAAAATCACAACATTCCATTTCCCTCTCCCTCTAGTCTCTGGCTAACCACCATTCTCCTTTTTGTTTGTGTGGATTTCAGTACTTTAGATACCCTATGTAAATGGAATCATACAATATTTTTCTTTTTTATGACTGACACTTCATTTGGCATAATATCCTCAGGGTTCATTTATTTTGTGGCATGTATTAAGGTTTCCTTTTTTTTAAAAGCCAAGTAATATTCCATTGTATATATATGGAACACATCTTGTTTACCCAGTCATCTGTCGCTAGACATTTGGGTTGTTACCATCTCTTCTCTATTATGAATAATGCTACAGTGAACATGGATGTGCAGATACTTCTTCAATATCCTGCTTTAATTTCTTTTGGATATATACCCAGAGGTGGGATTGCTGGATATAGTAGTTCTATTTTAAAATTTTGAGAAACCTTCATATTATTTTTCACAGTGGCTACACCATTTTATATTCCAACCAACAGTGCACAAGTGTTCCAATTTTTCTACATCTTCAACAACACTTATTTTCTGGTTTTCTGTCTGTGTGTGTTTTGTTTTGTTGCTGTTGTTGTTTTTGTTCTCAGCCATCCTAATCGATACGAGGTGATAACTCACTGTGATTTTGATTTGTGACATCACTTTAGCTATGAGTGATGTCAAGCATCTTTTCATGTGTTTGTTGACTGTTTGCTTATCTTCTTTGGAGAAACGTCTATTCAGGTTGTTTGTCCATTTTTAAGTTGGGTCATTTATTTTTCTGTGTTAGGTTGTAGGGGTTCTTTATATATTTTGATTATTAAACCCTTATCAGATACATGATTTGCTAATATTTTCACTCCATTGATTATGTTTGATGTACAGAAGTTTTTAATTTTCACGTGGTCCAGTTTGTCAATTTTGGTTTTTTTGGCTGCTTTTGGTTTTTTTTTGCCAGCGTCAGTGTCGTGAAGCTTTTCCTCTGTGTTTTCTTCCAGGAGTTTTAGATCTTATGTTTAGGTCTTTAATCCCTTTTGAGTTGGTTTTTGTATGTGGTATAAGTTAAAAGCCCTGTCCTTCACCATCTCCCAGAGTTTGTGGAAACTCATGTCCATTGAGTTGGTGATGCCATCCAACTATCTCATCTTCTGTTGTCTCCTTCTCCTCCGGCACTCAATCTAGCATCAGGGTCTTTTCCAATGAGTTGGCTTTTTGCATCAGGTGGCCAAAGTATTGGAACTTTAGTGTCAGTCCTTCCAATGGATATTCAGGACTGATTTCTTTTAGGATGGACTGGTTGGATCTCCTTGCAGTCCAAGGGACTCTCAAGAGTCTTCTCCAGCACCACAGTTCAAAAGCATCAATTCTTTGGCGCTCAGCCTTCTTTATAGTCCAACTCTTACATCCCTACATGACTACTGGGAAAACCATAGCTTTGACTAGATAGACCTTTGTCGGTAAAGTAATGCCTCTGCTTTTTAATATGCTGTCTACATTAGTCATAGCTTTTCTTCCAGGGAGCAAGCATCTTTTAATTTCATGGCTGCAGTCACCATCTGCAGTGATTTTGGAGCCCCCAAAAATAAAGTCTGACACTGTTTCCACTGT
>SJYX01022204.1:57185-67914 GCA_006410675.1 Oreotragus oreotragus
AAAAAAAAAAAAAAAGCATCAATTCTTTGGTGCTCAGCTTTCTTCACAGTCCAACTCTCACATCCATACATGACCACTGGAAAAACCATACCCTTGACTAGATAGACCTTTGTTGGCAAAGTAATGTCTCTGCTTTTCAATATGCTGTCTAGGTTGGTCATAATTTCCTTCCAAGGAGTAAGCGTCTTTTAATTTCATGGCTGCAGTCACCATCTGCAGTGATTTTGGAGCCCCCAAAAATAAAGTCTGACACTGTTTCCACTGTTTCCCCATCTATTTCCCATGAAGTGATAGGAACAGATGCCATGATCTTCATTTTCTGAATGTTGAGCTTTAAGCCAACTTTTTCACTCTCCTCTTTCACTTTCATCAAGAGGCTTTTTAGTTCCTCTTCACTTTCTCCCATAAGGGTGGTATCATCTGTGTATCTGAGGTTATTGATATTTCTCCCAGCAATCTTGATTCCACCTTGTGCTCAGCCATAAAAAGGAACAAATTTGACTGCATTCTAATAAGGTGGATGAACCGAGAACCTATTACACACAGTGAAGTGAATCACAAAGAGAAAGATAAATATTGTATTCTAACGCATATATATGGAACCTAGAAGGATGGTACTGATAAACCTATTTGCAGGGCAGCAGTGGAGACAGACATGGAGAAAAGACTTGTTGACACAGAGGGGGAAGGGCAGTGGGACAAACGGAGAGAACAACACTGAAACATATGCACTGCCATATGTAATTTAGACAGCTAGCGAAATTTACTGTATGAGGCAGGGAGCTCAAATCAGTGCCCTGTAATAATCTAGAAGGGCAAGATGGGGACGAAGGTGAGACACAGGTTCAGGAGGGAGAGGACATACCTATACCTATGGCTGATTCATGTTCATATATTGCAGAGGCCAACACAATATTGGAAAGTAATCATCCTCCAATTAAAAATAAATTAAAAAAAAAAGAATATTGTATCTAGATAGCTAAACTGTCTTTCAAAAATGACGATGGGGGTTCCCTGGTGGCTTAGTAGTAAAGAATCTGCCTGCCAATGCAGGAGACACGGGTTCAATCCCTGATTCGGGAAGATTCTACATGCCGCAGAGCAACTAAACGCATGTGCCACAACTATTGAGCCTGTGCTCTAGAACCCAGGAACCGCAACTCCTGAGCACACTGGCTGAAAGTACAGCAGCCTGCACATCCTAGAGCTCATGCTCCACAACAAGAGAAGTCACCACAATGAGAAGCCTGTGCACCACAGCTAGAGAGTAGCCCTGCTGGCCTAACTAGAGGAAACCTGTGCAACAAAGAAAACCCAGCACAGCAAACATAAAAATAAAATGATTTTATAAAATGAACATGAAACAGAGACATCCCCAATAAATTAAGAGAACCCACTGACACCAGAGGGTAACTTGAATCTACACAAAGAAATGAAAAGTACTGGGAAAAGGAAATATATGGGTAAATATAAAGGAATGTATTCTAAAAATTTTATTCTCTTGGGACTTCCCTGGTGGTCCAGTAGTTAGGACTCTACACTTCCAATGCAGGGGATGTGAATTTGATCCCTGTCTGGAAAACTAAGATTCCACATGCCATATATATATATATATATATATATATATATATGTGTTCTCTAAAATTATTTAAAAGATTGTATAAAGCAGTAATAACACTATTGTTATGTTTATAACAAATATAATATATATGACAATTACTGTACAAAGGAGGGAGTAAGAAATGCTATCTTACAGAATTAAACTAGNATATATATATATATATATATATATATATATATGTTCTCTAAAATTATTTAAAAGATTGTATAAAGCAGTAATAACACTATTGTTATGTTTATAACAAATATAATATATATGACAATTACTGTACAAAGGAGGGAGTAAGAAATGCTATCTTACAGAATTAAACTAGCATTAATCTAAAGTAGACTGTGATAAATTAATGTGCATTTTCACATGTCTAGAGCAAGCACTAAGAAAATAACTCACCACTTGGAAGCCTTTGTATTTTAAATTATTTCCTTCTTTTAAATTGACCACATTAGCAATTTCTACCTTGCTTAGTATACAGACAACTGTCTTCACTAAACAAAATATACAGCATCAGGTATTTCTCCCTGAAAAACAATGTTGAGTTTCTACTGAGGTTTTTTCTAGTTGTTGTGATAGGGGCTAACTATTCTTTTTATTTTCTGGAGAACAAATACAAACCCATAAAGTTTATAATATAAAGAGTGGTATTTCAAAAGTTTGGAGACATAAAGGGTAGTTGATTTAAAATTTTAAAAAGGAAAAGAAAATAACTCAAAGACAGCAAAAACAAAAGACAACAGCAAAACAAAATAATTAAAATCATACACTTAAAAAAAAATCTATGAGCTATTTAAAATCCTAAAAGATGATACTGTGATTAAAAAGAATGCATTTGAATCAGTTATAATGAGGTGGATGAAACTGGATGGAGCCTATTACACAGAGTGAAGTAAGTCAAAAAGAAAAAGACCAATACAGTATATTGACGCATATGTATGGAATTTAGAAAGACTGTAACCATGACCCTATATGCGAGATAACAAAAGAGACACAGATGTAAAGAACAGACGTTTGGACTCTGTGGGAGTAGGCAAGGGTGGGATGATTTGAGAGAATAGCATTGAAACATGTATATTGCCATATGTGAAACAGATCGCCAGTCCAGGTTCGATGCATGAGACAGGGTGCTCAGGGCCAGTGCACTGGGATGACTCCGAGGGCTGGGATGGAGGGGAAGGTTGGAGGGGGATTCAGCATGGGGGACACATGTACACCCATGGCTGATTCATGTCAATGAATGGCAAAAGCCACTACAATAGTATAATTAGCCTCCAATTAAATTAATTTTTTAAAAAGATGATGCTGTGAAAGTGCTGCACTCAATATGCCAGCAAATTTGGAAAACTCAGAGTGGCCACAGGACTGGAAAAGGTCAGTTTTCATTCCAATCCCAAAGAAAGGCAATGCCAAAGAATGCTCAAACTACTGCACANGCACTCAATATGCCAGCAAATTTGGAAAACTCAGAGTGGCCACAGGACTGGAAAAGGTCAGTTTTCATTCCAATCCCAAAGAAAGGCAATGCCAAAGAATGTCCAAACTAATGCACAATTGCACTCATCTCACACACTAGCAAAATAATGCTCAAAATTCTCCAAGCGAGCAACAGCACATGAACCATGAACTTCCATATATTCAAGGTGGATTTAGAAAAGGCAGAAGAACCAAAGATCAAATTTCCAACATCAGCTGGATGATCGAAAAAGCAAGAGAGTTCCAGAAAAACATCTACTTCTGCTTCATTGACTATGTTAAAGCCTTCAGTTGTGTGGATAACAACAAACTATGGAAAATTCTTCAAGAGATGGGAATACCAGACTACATTACCTTCCTCCTGAGAAATCTGTATGCAGGTCAAAAACAACAGTTACAACCGGATATGGAACAACAGACTGGTTCAAAATTGGGAAAGAGTACACCAAGGCTATATATTGTCACTCTGCTTATTTAACTTCTACGCAGAGTACATCATGTGAAATGCCAAGCTGGATAAAGCACAAGCTGGAATCAAGACTGCTGGAAAAAATAGCAGTAACCTCAGATATGCAGATGACACCACCCTATGGCAGAAAGCAAAGAGGAACTAAAGAGCCTCTTGATGAAAGTGAAAGAGGAGAGTGAAAAAGTTGGCTTAAAACTCAACTTTCAAAAAAATAAGATCATAGCATCTGGTCCCATCACTTCATAGCAAATAGATGGGGCAACAATGGAAACAGTAAGAGACTTTATTTTCTTCAACTCCAAAATCCTCGTCCCCATCTTGCCCTTCTAGATTATTACAGGGCACTGATTTGAGCTCCCTGCCTCATACAGTAAATTTCGCTAGCTGTCTAAATTACATATGGCAGTGCATATGTTTCAGTGTTGTTCTCTCCGTTTGTCCCACTGCCCTTCCCCCTCTGTGTCAACAAGTCTTTTCTCCATGTCTGTCTCCACTGCTGCCCTGCAAATAGGTTTATCAGTACCATCCTTCTAGGTTCCATATATATGCGTTAGAATACAATATTTATCTTTCTCTTTGTGATTCACTTCACTGTGTGTAATAGGTTCTCGGTTCATCCACCTTATTAGAATGCAGTCAAATTTGTTCCTTTTTATGGCTGAGCACAAGGTGGAATCAAGATTGCTGGGAGAAATATCAATAACCTCAGATACACAGATGATACCACCCTTATGGGAGAAAGTGAAGAGGAACTAAAAAGCCTCTTGATGAAAGTGAAAGAGGAGAGTGAAAAAGTTGGCTTAAAGCTCAACATTCAGAAAATGAAGATCATGGCATCTGTTCCTATCACTTCATGGGAAATAGATGGGGAAACAGTGGAAACAGTGTCAGACTTTATTTTTGGGGGCTCCAAAATCACTGCAGATGGTGACTGCAGCCATGAAATTAAAAGATGCTTGCTCCCTGGAAGAAAAGCTATGACTAATGTAGACAGCATATTAAAAAGCAGAGGCATTACTTTACCGACAAAGGTCTATCTAGTCAAAGCTATGGTTTTCCCAGTAGTCATGTAGGGATGTAAGAGTTGGACTATAAAGAAGGCTGAGCGCCAAAGAATTGATGCTTTTGAACTGTGGTGCTGGAGAAGACTCTTGAGAGTCCCTTGGACTGCAAGGAGATCCAACCAGTCCATCCTAAAAGAAATCAGTCCTGAATATCCATTGGAAGGACTGACACTAAAGTTCCAATACTTTGGCCACCTGATGCAAAAAGCCAACTCATTGGAAAAGACCCTGATGCTAGATTGAGTGCCGGAGGAGAAGGAGACAACAGAAGATGAGATAGTTGGATGGCATCACCAACTCAATGGACATGAGTTTCCACAAACTCTGGGAGATGGTGAAGGACAGGGCTTTTAACTTATACCACATACAAAAACCAACTCAAAAGGGATTAAAGACCTAAACATAAGATCTAAAACTCCTGGAAGAAAACACAGAGGAAAAGCTTCACGTCACTGACGCTGGCAAAAAAAAACCAAAAGCAGCCAAAAAAACCAAAATTGACAAACTGGACCACGTGAAAATTAAAAACTTCTGTACATCAAACATAATCAATGGAGTGAAAATATTAGCAAATCATGTATCTGATAAGGGTTTAATAATCAAAATATATAAAGAACCCCTACAACCTAACACAGAAAAATAAATGACCCAACTTAAAAATGGACAAACAACCTGAATAGACGTTTCTCCAAAGAAGATAAGCAAACAGTCAACAAACACATGAAAAGATGCTTGACATCACTCATAGCTAAAGTGATGTCACAAATCAAAATCACAGTGAGTTATCACCTCGTATCGATTAGGATGGCTGAGAACAAAAACAACAACAGCAACAAAACAAAACACACACAGACAGAAAACCAGAAAATAAGTGTTGTTGAAGATGTAGAAAAATTGGAACACTTGTGCACTGTTGGTTGGAATATAAAATGGTGTAGCCACTGTGAAAAATAATATGAAGGTTTCTCAAAATTTTAAAATAGAACTACTATATCCAGCAATCCCACCTCTGGGTATATATCCAAAAGAAATTAAAGCAGGATATTGAAGAAGTATCTGCACATCCATGTTCACTGTAGCATTATTCATAATAGAGAAGAGATGGTAACAACCCAAATGTCTAGCGACAGATGACTGGGTAAACAAGATGTGTTCCATATATATACAATGGAATATTACTTGGCTTTTAAAAAAAAGGAAACCTTAATACATGCCACAAAATAAATGAACCCTGAGGATATTATGCCAAATGAAGTGTCAGTCATAAAAAAGAAAAATATTGTATGATTCCATTTACATAGGGTATCTAAAGTACTGAAATCCACACAAACAAAAAGGAGAATGGTGGTTAGCCAGAGACTAGAGGGAGAGGGAAATGGAATGTTGTGATTTTATAGGTACAGGCTCACCTTGGAGAGATTGCAGGTTCAGTTCCAGATCACTGCAACAAAGTGAACATCACAATAAAGCAAGTCACAGAAATTTTTTGGTTTCCCAATGCATATAGAGTTATGTTTACACTATACTGTAGTCTATTTAGTGTGCAATAGCATTATGTCAAAAAAAAAAAGTATGTACTTTAGTTTAAAAATACATTATTGCTAAAAGAATGCTAACCATCATCTGACAATGCGAGGTTGCCACAAACCTTCAATATGTTTAAAAAAAAATTAAAAAGCAATATCTGTGAAATACAATAAAGTGAAACACAATAAAGCAAAGTCTGCCTGTAATTTCAATGTTTGTGTCTCAGAGAATAAGAGAAGCCTGAGGAGAGGGAAGAGAGGTAGGAGAATGGTCAGTCGGTGGGTCAATCAAAATCGATTGAGTTTTTCTCTCATTTCGGCATGGTTTGTGGCACTCTAAAACAATTACAGTAGTAACATCAAAAATCGCTGATAACAGATCACCATAACAAATATAGCAATAATAAAAACAGATCACCATAACAAATAAAGCAATAATAAAAACATTCGAAATACTGGGAGAATTACCAAAATGTGACACAGACGTGCAAAGTGAGCAATGTTGGTGGAAAAATGGCACTGATAGATTTGCTTAATGTCTATCAGTGGGACACTAGTTTGATAAATTATGGTTTATTCACACAATGAGATACTATACAAGTATTTTTAAGGAAAGAGAACATCCTTTTATATATTGATATAAGATATATTGTTAAGTAAATGATGGAGAGAATAATTTATACTATCATATATACATAAATATTGTGTATCTGAAAGGATAAGCAAGAAACTAGCCAACAGTGATGATCCACTGAAGAACAGAAACTGAAAAAACAGGAAAGAAAGGTTAAGAAAGACTTTTTAATCACCCTTTTTATATGTTTCAATCAACCTTTTATGTATTTCTTGCACTGAAACATATAAGCATATTATCTCTTCAAAACAATTGTAATATTTTTTTTAAAAGACTCATTCCCAGCAAATTAAACCAAAGCTGAAAACTCCCAGTTTAACCTAAACAATGTTTATTTCAACTTAGAAATCCAACCAACGGATTCAAGAAATGTGTCACTAAGAACCTACAAGCACTAACTCTCTAGACCTGCAGAATAACAACCCAAAATAAGAAAATGGGGAGTTTCAAATAGGAACATTTTTCCTGACTTAAAGAGTTTTGGTTATGAGAAAACAATCCAGAGTTCTTATTCCACAATATATCATCAGTTTGCCAATAAATATTCTCATTAGCCTTATAAAGGAATATGAAAAAGCAGAGAGACACAAAGTAATGCATTGATATACTCTAAAAAATAATTAGCAACAAAGGAGATGATGTCCTTAGGTCAAAAGCTGACATTTCCGTAAGTCTGTTTTCTCAACAAATGTCTTTATTCACTGGCACTAACTTTCCAATCCATGTAACATTCTAACCCCCAAACTCCCATAATTATAAAGCTGATCACCACAAATTTTATTCTGGAAAATGGAATTTTCATTTAGAAAAACCAATAAATTCCTCTTTTTAAATGTAAACACTGAATTGGAACAAAATAATATTTCTGGAAATTTAGAATACATTCTAAGTGGAAAATCAGAAACCACGTGATATCACAACTCCTCTTACTATTAAAGGCACATGAGCCTCCAAATTGCTAAACATTAGTCATCAGTGGCAGCTGTAGTGTGGGAGTAGAGGGGGCTCAAAGGAGCAGAGAGGCAATACACACGTTTGTCTCTTCCTATTTCACTGCTAGCTGGGTGGTGAGAGTTGTCTATAGCCTCCTCCTCCTCACGCAGGTGGCTGTAACCCAAGCCTAATCAAGCCAAATTATCCTCAGCTGTATAAATTCTTCAATAATGGTTTTAAACAATACTGATCATTTAATCCTCATCCTCTCCACACACATATAAACTCCATTCCTTCCATCTCCCCAAAGCACAGATGCACAAGCAACACAGGGAATGGAGGCAGCTGTGAGGCAATAACAAAATACGGCAATTAAGAGCTTTATTCACTGACTCTACTCTATAAAGGGAAATCCCATGCACAAAGAAAAAGTGATTTCTAAATACACCTGCGAACTTAAAAACCTGATCAATTAGAAAGCAATTAAGATAACTTACTATGTGCCAAGAAGGGTAGCACTAAAGAATGTGCTAACCACTGGACAACTGCACTCATCTCCCATGCTAGTAAGGTCATGCTTAAAATCTTGCATGTGAGCCTTCAGCATTATGCCAACCAAGAACTTTCAGATGTCCAAGCTGCATTGGAAGAAGAAGGAGGAGAAGAAGAAGAAGGAGTCAGAGGATGATCAACCAGAGATCAAACTGCCAACATTCGCTGGATCATAGAGAAAGCCAGGGAATTCCAGAAAAACATCTGCCTCTGTTTCATTGACTAGGCCAAAGCCTTTGACTGTGTGGATCATAATAAACTGTGGGAAGCTCTTAAAGAGATGGGAATACCAGAACATCATGCCTGTCTCCTGAGAAACTTGTATGTGGATTAAGAAGCAACAGTTTGAGCCCTGTATGGGAATAACTGATTGGCTCAAGATTTGTTTGTTTAACCTATACGCTGAGCATATCATGAGAAATGCTGGGCTTGGTTGAGTTACAAGCTGGAATCAACATAGGCAGGAGAAACATCAAAAACCTCAAATATATGGATGATATCACTCTAGTGGCAGAAAGTGAAGAGGAACTAAAGAGCCTCTTGATGAGGGTGAAGCAGGAGAGTGAAAGAGCTGGCTTAAAACTAAACACTAAAAAAACTAAGATCATGGCAACTGGCTCCATTACTTCATGGCAAATAGAAGGGGAAAAGATGGAAGTAGTGACAGATTTCCTCTTCTTGGGCTCTAAAATCACTGGGATGGTGACTGCAGCCATGAAATCAGATGGGGTCTGCTTCTTGGCAGGCAAGCTATGACAAACCTAGACACTGTGTTGAAAAGCAGAGACATTACTCTGCTGTCAAAGGTCCATATAGTCAAGGCTATGGTCTTCCCACTGGTCACGTACAGTTGTGAGAGCTGGACCGTAAAGAAGGCAGATGGCCAAAGAACGGATGCCTTTGAACTGTGGTGCTGGAAAAGACTCCTGAGAGCCGCTTAGACAGGAAGGCGATCAAACCAGTCAACCTTAAGGAAATCAACCCTGAATACTCATGGAAGGACTGATGCTGAGGCTGAAACGCCAGTATTTTGCTCATCTGATGCGAACAGCTGACTCATCGGAAAAGTCCCTGATGCTGGAAAAGATTGAGGGCAGAAAGAGAGGAAGGAGTCAGAGGATGAGAGGGCTGGATGGCATCACCGATACAATGGACATGAACTCGGGCAAATTTTGGGAGATGGTGAGGGATAGGGAGACCTGGTGTGCTGCAGTTCACGAGGTCTCAGAGTCAGAGACAGCTGGGTGATTGAACAACTATGTGCCAATACTTGACACACACTAAAAAACCTTTATCCATTCTCAATAGATAAACCTTGAGGATGTAATGCTTAGTGAAATGAACCAGCCACAAAAAAGACAAATACTGTATGATTCTAATTAGATGAGGTATTATATGAGAATCTATTCTACTTACATGGGAATCTACTTATATGATTCTACTTACAGAGTGGTCAAATTCATAGAGACAAAGTTGCCAGGGGCTGTAGGGGTGAAGACTTAGGAATTAATGTTTAACGGGTACAGAGTCTCAATTTGGGGAGATGAAACAGTTTTGGAGATGAATGGTGGTGATAGTTGCACAATAATGTGAATGTACTTACCATCACTGAACTGCACACTTTAAATTGGTTAAACTGCTCAATTTTATGTATATTTTATCATGATTTAAAAAATTTTTAATTTAATAAGAAAAAAAATTATGAAAGAAAAATTGATTTCTTGACCCAGCAAGAAATCCCTAAGAGAAGAAGAAAAAGAAGGGAAAAAAGCACAAATATCAGTATCAGGAATTTAAAAAAGAAAACTGTAGATCTTACAGACATTAAAATATAAGACAAAAATACAAACAACCTTATGTCAATACAATTGAAAACTTAGGTAACAAATTTCTTAAAAACACAAATCACCAAATACATGTAAAAAATGGAAAATGCAAATTGTCCTACATTGCTAAAAGTAACTAAGGTTATAATTTTAAATTCTCTCATAATGAAAAGGATCTCATCTCTGATCTATTGCTGATAGGAATACACAACTGGTATAACTTCTCTGGAATATAGGCATTATTTTATAAAGTAGAATATTTATCAATGTAATTACCCAAAAACTACTTTTCTAAGTATCAAGGGAAATTCTTGCTCACAGTACTCCAGAAAACATGTAGAATTTGTAACAGTAAGAAATGGAAACAACCCAAATGTCATCAACAGGAAATAAAGTTGTGATATATCCACTAACTGAAGCATTATATGGTAGAGAAAATGAGTCAACTACAACTGTATGCAACAATACAGATGAGTCTCCGCAATATAATGTTAAGCATTAAAAAAAAAAACTAATTCTCAGATTGCACAACGTTCTTTTTTAAAAAAATACACTAGACAATATATTATTTAGACACACATATACACCTGATAAAACTATTTTTTGAAAAGGCTATGGAAAGATAAAAAAAAAAAAA
>SJYX01022204.1:72758-84873 GCA_006410675.1 Oreotragus oreotragus
AGTGATTTTGAAGCCCCCCAAAATAAAGTTTGACACTGTTTCCACTGTTTCCCCATCTATTTGCCATGAAGTGATGGGACCGGACGCCATGATCTTTGTTTTCTGAATGTTGAGCTTTAAGCCAACTTCTTCACTCTCTTCTTTCACTTTCATCAAGAGGCTCTTTAGTTCTTCTTTACTTTCTGCCATAAAGATGGTGTCACCTGCATATCTGAGGTTATTGATATTTCTCCCGGCAATCTTGATTCCAGCTTGTGCTTCTTCCAGCCCACGTTTCTCATGATGTACTCTGCACATAAGTTAAATAAACAGGGTGACAATATACAGCCTTGACGCACTCCTTTTCCTATTTGGAACCAGTCTGTTATTCCATGTCCAGTTCTAACTGCTGCTTCCTGACCTGCATACAGGTTTCTCAAGAGGCAGGTCAGATGGTCTGCTATTCTCATCTCTTTCAGAATTTTCCACAGTTTATTGTGATCCACACAATCAAAAGCTTTGGCGTAGTCAATAAAGCAGAAATACATGTTTTTCTAGAACTCTCTTGCTTTTTCAATGATCCAGCCGATGTTGGCAATTTGATCTCTGGTTCCTCTGTCTTTTCTAAAACCAGCTTGAATATCTGGAAACTAATATTATCTACTAGATAAAGCTAAAACTTTAACTGTAAACAAATTTACTTATTAAAATAACAAATGAGAAATCAAACTCACCAAAGCTGAGATGCTATATTTAAAAAAATATGCCCCCAAAAAAGAATATGTCTCTGGTGCCATACTGGCTCTTATTGTTAACAAAAGGGCAGCACAGTTAGCCTATACCAGCATAGTCTGGTTAGTGCAATGAAGGTTTCAAAGAAGACAGATGTTGAGAGGACTATTTGAGGCTCAAGAACCAAGGTCTGAATACCACTGAACTGGAAAAACCATGGTGTGCGTGCTATTGGTCTGAAAAAGAAGAAACATGCTTTTGCTAATATATTTGCCTTGAGAGTTAAAACTTTCTCTAAAACAAAGTATTCAAAATTTCTTTCTGGAATCTTATACAAACGAGGGATTTCTGAAATAACAAAATTCACGTTATACATCAGCATCTAGTTAGACTGAATTTAGGCATAATGGCTTATTCGAATTCTTTAAAAGCGTTGATCAAAAGCATTAGAGAGCCCTCAGTGATAGTACTTTAAAGCTTCTCATTTCATTCATTATTCAGCTAATACCACTGAATGCCTGTTACATTCTAAGCCTTGTGGGAGTGTAACTGGGAGGGTGCTGTTTCAGATTCAGGGGGAAATTATGGTATATTAGAATGCAAGGGTTTAATGAGAGAGTAGGTGGTAGAAAAGTGGCAGGCAAACCCCTTACCTATTCAACCAAGAAGTCTGACAATAAAGGAATGAAAGAAACAGAGTATCAGCCAGAGTTTTAGCAAGGGCAAGCAAAAGGGGTTTTCCCCTCAAGAGTTTATCCCTTAAAAAGGAAGGTTTTTTGAAAGAGGAGGAGGAGAGAACCCTCATACATTGTTGATAAGAATGTAAACTGATGTAACTGTTATGGAGAACAGTATGGTAGTTCCTTAAAAAACTAAAAATTGAGCTACTACATGATCCTGGAATTCCACTCCTGGTCATATACCCGGAGAAAACCATAAACCAAAGATGCATGCACCCCAACGTTCACTGCAGCACCATTTGCAATAGCTAGGACACAGAAGCAACTTAAATGTCCATTGACAGAGGAATGGATAAAGGAGATGTGGTACACATACACAATGGAAGGTTACTGAGCCATAAAAAAGAATGAAATAATGTCACCTGCAGCAACACGGATGAATATGTAGATTGTCATACAGAATAAAGTCAGAGAAAAACACCATACGATATTGCTACTATGTGGAATCTAAAAAAAGATGGTACAAATGAAGCTATTTACAAAACAGAAACAGAGTCACAAATGTAGAGAACAAACTTATGATTACTAGGGAGGGGAAGAATGGAGACGGATGAATTGGGAGACTGGAATCAACATATACACAATACCATATATAAAATAGATTAGGGTTTACTACCGCACATGGAATTCTTCTCAGTGCTCTGTAATGAGATGTATAAGAAAAGAATTTTTTTAAAGAGTTGATAATATGTATATGTTTAAAAAAAGAAGGAAAACTCAAACATACAACAAAGAGAGTAATACTTAAAGGAAAGGTAATATCAAAGATAATACTAACCCTATTTTCAGATACAGTTAATCTTCCTTTGATGCACAATATGTGCTAGGATAAGTGCTAAGCAATTTCATACACATTATTTTATTTAATCCTCAAAACAACCTTGTGAAACAAAAGAAACGTACTAAATAAAAAAGAAAAGAAAATATACACCTCTGTACAGAGATGGAAGAGGCAAGATGAAGGAGGTCATACCAAATGACTCCAATTGTTTCCATAATGGAAACTAGAGGAGAGAAGGGAGGGAGGCTTGAAGGTCCAAGAGCAAGAGATAAGAAAACTAATACTGTCTACCATGCACTATTACATCATTTATATACAAATTTCAAATTTCATGTAATCCTCTTTAGTATTTATTAGTTATTTAACTGAAGAACTTAAAACTGTGAGAATTCCCTAAGAACTAACAGCTGGTAAACGCTAGGGTGATGATTCAAACCCAGGTCTATGAGACCACAAATCTATCTTTCTACTATAGCACACTGCTGCATCAATATCAGGAAAGTGAAAGAGAATAAACACAAGAGGAATAAAAAGGTCATGAAACAGCAAAGGTTCAGTTACAAACAGCGTGAATATGGAGTAGATAATGCCATCCCTATGCCCTCTCGGCAAGGTTCAACTGCCGAATTAAAAAGTATTTAACATTGGGAAATTACTAAAGTTGTAATAATATATACTTTTAGGAATTAAAATTGGGCAAGAGACTTCCACCTTCCTTCAAATTACTACCATTACTCTTTACTAACTGAATATCTACAAAATATTAGGCATTGGTAGTCTCAATGAATTTGCTACCTAACTATTCAAAGCTACAGTTTAAGTACTGGCCAATGGTCCAAAATTCAACACTAACCTGAACAAGTGTTCCAGCGTTGCTCAAAATACCAGAAAATATCCATCTAAGAATAGCTTAGTGTTCTTTCACATTGAAGACTGACTTTATTTACAAGTAATGGGAGTTAAGTCCCCAAGACTAACAGACATAGGACTGTCATAAAAAAGTGAGAATACAGATCCATGTACTATGTCCTTCTATGACAAAGTGTGAGAGACCTCTTAAGATCACCTGGTATCCATCGTCAATGGAAAACTGTGTGTGTGCTTAGTTGCTCAGTCATGTCTGATTCTTCGAGACCCTTTGGACTGTAGCCCACCAGGCTCCCCTATCCATGGTATTTTTTCAGGCAAAAATACTGGAGTAGGTTGCCATTTCCTCCACCTGGGATCTTCCGGACCCAGGGATCGAACCTGCATCTCCTATGCCTCCTGCATTGCAGGCAAACTCTATCCACTGAGCCATCAGGGAAGTCCATATTTATTTTGTCCTTTTATGACAAATTATAAGAGACTTTGAGATACCAAGAAGATCACCTGGTATCTTCAATGGAAAACTGGGCACTGTGTAACAGGCACCTTTCCTAGTTACCTGATTCTACAAGGTTTGCATTCTTCATGGCCTCTGAGCTGTTTTACAACNTTGTCCTTTTATGACAAATTATAAGAGACTTTGAGATACCAAGAAGATCACCTGGTATCTTCAATGGAAAACTGGGCACTGTGTAACAGGCACCTTTCCTAGTTACCTGATTCTACAAGGTTTGCATTCTTCATGGCCTCTGAGCTGTTTTACAACTGTTAAGCTGTACTTCAATGACAGCAATACAAAGGATTCATGTCCATACACTTACAAACAAACTCCGTCCAGTGAGGGAGGAATCATTCCCCCCATCCCTATGCATAGGCCAGTTCTGCATAGATCTGTAAATTCATTTTAGCATACCTGATCCTATACACATACAGTACTTTGAATTCTCCTTTATCTTTCTGGTTTTACCATTAATTAATGAATTAAATAACATATTTTACATGTGTTCATTTTACATTCATATAAAAGTCAAGACTATCCTTTAACAATGAATTTTATACAACTCATTATATACCACGGAAGACGAAAATTTTAATGCAAAAGTGCAAGGGAAAAGAACATCATTTTACACTAATATACTTAAGGAAGGCCAGACAAAATTTAGGCCCTGTCTCTACCCAGTTCTGAAATTTTAAGACTTTAAGAAGCACAGTCATTGTTCTAAGAAGCATAGTCATTGTTGAAATTGATCGTTCTTAAAAGAGTCTATAATTCACAAAAGAATTCCTTGAAAATTACAGTTCCAGCTGCTTTTTTCTCCTAATGCATAGTGTAAACAAAGGACTGTCTCAAGAACAGANTGATTTTGAAGCCCCCCAAAATAAAGTTTGACACTGTTTCCACTGTTTCCCCATCTATTTGCCATGAAGTGATGGGACCGGACGCCATGATCTTTGTTTTCTGAATGTTGAGCTTTAAGCCAACTTTTTCACTCTCTTCTTTCACTTTCATCAAGAGGCTCTTTAGTTCTTCTTTACTTTCTGCCACAGAGATGGTGTCACCTGCATATCTGAGGTTATTGATATTTCTCCCGGCAATCTTGATTCCAGCTTGTGCTTCTTCCAGCCCACGTTTCTCATGATGTACTCTGCACATAAGTTAAATAAACAGGGTGACAATATACAGCCTTGACGCACTCCTTTTCCTATTTGGAACCAGTCTGTTATTCCATGTCCAGTTCTAACTGCTGCTTCCTGACCTGCATACAGGTTTCTCAAGAGGCAGGTCAGATGGTCTGCTATTCTCATCTCTTTCAGAATTTTCCACAGTTTATTGTGATCCACACAATCAAAAGCTTTGGCGTAGTCAATAAAGCAGAAATACATGTTTTTCTAGAACTCTCTTGCTTTTTCAATGATCCAGCCGATGTTGGCAATTTGATCTCTGGTTCCTCTGTCTTTTCTAAAACCAGCTTGAATATCTGGAAACTAATATTATCTACTAGATAAAGCTAAAACTTTAACTGTAAACAAATTTACTTATTAAAATAACAAATGAGAAATCAAACTCACC
Organism: Oreotragus oreotragus; assembly: GCA_006410675.1. NCBI lineage: Eukaryota > Metazoa > Chordata > Mammalia > Artiodactyla > Bovidae > Oreotragus > Oreotragus oreotragus. The sequence continues at coordinate 77,929 of SJYX01022204.1, forward strand.
AAAGCTGAGATGCTATATTTAAAAAAATATGCCCCCAAAAAAGAATATGTCTCTGGTGCCATACTGGCTCTTATTGTTAACAAAAGGGCAGCACAGTTAGCCTATACCAGCATAGTCTGGTTAGTGCAATGAAGGTTTCAAAGAAGACAGATGTTGAGAGGACTATTTGAGGCTCAAGAACCAAGGTCTGAATACCACTGAACTGGAAAAACCATGGTGTGCGTGCTATTGGTCTGAAAAAGAAGAAACATGCTTTTGCTAATATATTTGCCTTGAGAGTTAAAACTTTCTCTAAAACAAAGTATTCAAAATTTCTTTCTGGAATCTTATACAAACGAGGGATTTCTGAAATAACAAAATTCACGTTATACATCAGCATCTAGTTAGACTGAATTTAGGCATAATGGCTTATTCGAATTCTTTAAAAGCGTTGATCAAAAGCATTAGAGAGCCCTCAGTGATAGTACTTTAAAGCTTCTCATTTCATTCATTATTCAGCTAATACCACTGAATGCCTGTTACATTCTAAGCCTTGTGGGAGTGTAACTGGGAGGGTGCTGTTTCAGATTCAGGGGGAAATTATGGTATATTAGAATGCAAGGGTTTAATGAGAGAGTAGGTGGTAGAAAAGTGGCAGGCAAACCCCTTACCTATTCAACCAAGAAGTCTGACAATAAAGGAATGAAAGAAACAGAGTATCAGCCAGAGTTTTAGCAAGGGCAAGCAAAAGGGGTTTTCCCCTCAAGAGTTTATCCCTTAAAAAGGAAGGTTTTTTGAAAGAGGAGGAGGAGAGAACCCTCATATATTGTTGATAAGAATGTAAACTGATGTAACTGTTATGGAGAACAGTATGGTAGTTCCTTAAAAAACTAAAAATTGAGCTACTACATGATCCTGGAATTCCACTCCTGGTCATATACCCGGAGAAAACCATAAACCAAAGATGCATGCACCCCAACGTTCACTGCAGCACCATTTGCAATAGCTAGGACACAGAAGCAACTTAAATGTCCATTGACAGAGGAATGGATAAAGGAGATGTGGTACACATACACAATGGAAGGTTACTCAGCCATAAAAAAGAATGAAATAATGTCACCTGCAGCAACACGGATGAATATGGAGATTGTCATACAGAATAAAGTCAGAGAAAAACACCATACGATATTGCTACTATGTGGAATCTAAAAAAAGATGGTACAAATGAAGCTATTTACAAAACAGAAACAGAGTCACAAATGTAGAGAACAAACTTATGATTACTAGGGAGGGGAAGAATGGAGACGGATGAATTGGGAGACTGGAATCAACATATACACAATACCATATATAAAATAGATTAGGGTTTACTACCGCACATGGAATTCTTCTCAGTGCTCTGTAATGAGATGTATAAGAAAAGAATTTTTTTAAAGAGTTGATAATATGTATATGTTTAAAAAAAGAAGGAAAACTCAAACATACAACAAAGAGAGTAATACTTAAAGGAAAGGTAATATCAAAGATAATACTAACCCTATTTTCAGATACAGTTAATCTTCCTTTGATGCATAATATGTGCTAGGATAAGTGCTAAGCAATTTCATACACATTATTTTATTTAATCCTCAAAACAACCTTGTGAAACAAAAGAAACGTACTAAATAAAAAAGAAAAGAAAATATACACCTCTGTACAGAGATGGAAGAGGCAAGATGAAGGAGGTCATACCAAATGACTCCAATTGTTTCCATAATGGAAACTAGAGGAGAGAAGGGAGGGAGGCTTGAAGGTCCAAGAGCAAGAGATAAGAAAACTAATACTGTCTACCATGCACTATTACATCATTTATATACAAATTTCAAATTTCATGTAATCCTCTTTAGTATTTATTAGTTATTTAACTGAAGAACTTAAAACTGTGAGAATTCCCTAAGAACTAACAGCTGGTAAACGCTAGGGTGATGATTCAAACCCAGGTCTATGAGACCACAAATCTATCTTTCTACTATAGCACACTGCTGCATCAATATCAGGAAAGTGAAAGAGAATAAACACAAGAGGAATAAAAAGGTCATGAAACAGCAAAGGTTCAGTTACAAACAGCGTGAATATGGAGTAGATAATGCCATCCCTATGCCCTCTCGGCAAGGTTCAACTGCCGAATTAAAAAGTATTTAACATTGGGAAATTACTAAAGTTGTAATAATATATACTTTTAGGAATTAAAATTGGGCAAGAGACTTCCACCTTCCTTCAAATTACTACCATTACTCTTTACTAACTGAATACCTACAAAATATTAGGCATTGGTAGTCTCAATGAATTTGCTACCTAACTATTCAAAGCTACAGTTTAAGTACTGGCCAATGGTCCAAAATTCAACACTAACCTGAACAAGTGTTCCAGCGTTGCTCAAAATACCAGAAAATATCCATCTAAGAATAGCTTAGTGTTCTTTCACATTGAAGACTGACTTTATTTACAAGTAATGGGAGTTAAGTCCCCAAGACTAACAGACATAGGACTGTCATAAAAAAGTGAGAATACAGATCCATGTACTATGTCCTTCTATGACAAAGTGTGAGAGACCTCTTAAGATCACCTGGTATCCATCGTCAATGGAAAACTGTGTGTGTGCTTAGTTGCTCAGTCATGTCTGATTCTTCGAGACCCTTTGGACTGTAGCCCACCAGGCTCCCCTATCCATGGTATTTTTTCAGGCAAAAATACTGGAGTAGGTTGCCATTTCCTCCACCTGGGATCTTCCGGACCCAGGGATCGAACCTGCATCTCCTATGCCTCCTGCATTGCAGCCAAACTCTATCCACTGAGCCATCAGGGAAGTCCATATTTATTTTGTCCTTTTATGACAAATTATAAGAGACTTTGAGATACCAAGAAGATCACCTGGTATCTTCAATGGAAAACTGGGCACTGTGTAACAGGCACCTTTCCTAGTTACCTGATTCTACAAGGTTTGCATTCTTCATGGCCTCTGAGCTGTTTTACAACTGTTAAGCTGTACTTCAATGACAGCAATACAAAGGATTCATGTCCATACACTTACAAACAAACTCCGTCCAGTGAGGGAGGAATCATTCCCCCCATCCCTATGCATAGGCCAGTTCTGCATAGATCTGTAAATTCATTTTAGCATACCTGATCCTATACACATACAGTACTTTGAATTCTCCTTTATCTTTCTGGTTTTACCATTAATTAATGAATTAAATAACATATTTTACATGTGTTCATTTTACATTCATATAAAAGTCAAGACTATCCTTTAACAATGAATTTTATACAACTCATTATATACCACGGAAGACGAAAATTTTAATGCAAAAGTGCAAGGGAAAAGAACATCATTTTACACTAATATACTTAAGGAAGGCCAGACAAAATTTAGGCCCTGTCTCTACCCAGTTCTGAAATTTTAAGACTTTAAGAAGCACAGTCATTGTTCTAAGAAGCATAGTCATTGTTGAAATTGATCGTTCTTAAAAGAGTCTATAATTCACAAAAGAATTCCTTGAAAATTACAGTTCCAGCTGCTTTTTTCTCCTAATGCATAGTGTAAACAAAGGACTGTCTCAAGAACAGAGTTTCATCATTTCAGACACACTTAGAATCTTTTGTATGAACTACTTTTGTTAATTACAGTCACTAAAAAAGATAGTTACTCAATCAGTAAAAACCTCTATGGGAAAAGAATCTGAAAAAGAATAGATATATGTACATGTATGACTGAATCACTTTGCTGTACACCTAAAACTAACACAACATTGTAAATCAACTAGACTCTAATATAAAATAAAAACTAAATTTAAAAATACAATAAATAAATTTATATTCAATTTTTTAAAAGATGGTACATCTTCATATTAAGGTAAAAACCTACATGTGACAATTGCTTTCCTGATCCAAAAGATTTTTTTTTTTTGCCAGTCAACAACTGTACAATCATAAAAATATTAAATATATATGTTGTTTCAAAATAACAGTTGTCTTCTATTGGTGTATGTCACAAGAAAAATTAAATATTTTTTAACTAACTTGATTCAAATAAACAACCCAAAGAAGCCAAAGCCAGAAATCAATACACAAACCAAACATTAAATCAACAACGTATTTTAAATTCATAATACAGGCGGAAAAGGCATATCTAATCCTCAGATCTTCTGGCTTTCTAAGTCCAAAATTTAAAATAGCTCTAAAACCAGTGTAATCTCCATGGAATTACTGGTTTCACAAGGCAGCTTTTATCCTCACTCAGGATCAAACTAATCCCCTGACACTCTCAGGAAAGAAAGAGTAAAATCAAGTTGTACCAAAAATCTTTATACTCAGCACTCATTCAGATCTTCAAAACCACTTTTATGGCTTATACCATGCCAGAAAAATATTACTCTAGCAAGTAATTATTTTGTACAAAAATGAATAATTTAAATTTGAAATAATTTGCTTCCCATGTCATTCATAAATCCATGCTACTATAATTCTTCATATGAATGCATAATATACGCAGCATATCATGCATTAAATATTCTTAAAGATAAGTTCTCCAGTGGAAATTAGTTAAGTAAATACTAGCCAATTTAAAAGCAAGAAAAGTTAACTCTTCCTTCTCTCCCCCTCCATCTTGACTCCCTCCAAACCAGCAGGAATCTTTCAGGTGCTAATGTGTGTCAATTAGAAGAAAAGAGAATGGGGATAAACAAAACAACTGGAAAAGGTACAGAATGCTATGACCCAAATGAGATGTTTCCCTTCCAAGTTGCAACTGAAGTTAAACTACAGTGAGAAGTCTTCACCATTTTCAGTAGTCCAAAATAAGGTAGGTCTTGTCCTCCTCCTTGGGAATGTAATTCATTCCAAAACTTTCTTTTCCAACTCTTCCATAGAGCATGTGCTTGTAGGATTCTATTAAATCTTTGTAAAGGTATTTTTTAAATACCAAGTAAAAAAAAAAAAACTGAATTATTTAAAATAAAAGTTAACAGGCTTTTCTCTGTATCCTCAATTCAACAATGTATAGATCAGGAGACCAAGGGAGAAAAAAAACAAACCAGGTAAGTCATTAAATACAGTCATTTCTTCTTCCCCTAGTGGGAGGAGCAATATAGTAGGCAGCTATTTATTTAACAACTTTCTATTCACTAAGCCACCTTCCTTTTTTCACATCATCAGAGAATTTGGGTAAATTCCCTCATGATGCACAAATTCAGAGCGAAAAGTAAACAAAGAAGCAACACTGGGGAAAAAAAGAAAACAAATAGAACACAAAGATGCGATGTTCACGACTGAGCGACTTCACTCTCACTCTCTTTTAATCTAGACAGAAAAAATAACACAATAACCTCTACAAATATATACCATAAAATATCCCAAATTTTCCAAATATTTTATCTCCAGGGCCAAATCACTACAGTAAGGTTTACGAGTAAAGTCTCCTCAGATGGGTTCAGACAGTAGAGTGGTTCCAGACACTATTCCTTCATCCTATTCAGTTTCTTACAACCTGCTTTACCACCTGGTTTAGAGTCCTCAAAATTTAAAATTCTATCACCTGCCCCTTTTTCAAAACCTCCCTTAAAGGTATTCCAGCAGGCATTAAGAAGGCTAGCTAAACTCAATTGAAAGTGTAAATGACACACGGGTACACATACTCTTTAACCTTTGGAAAAATTTACTCATCAATTCAAACAAATCTCAGTGGTAGAACTTTTTAACAGTTTGGGAGCTTTTTTNTCAAAACCTCCCTTAAAGGTATTCCAGCAGGCATTAAGAAGGCTAGCTAAACTCAATTGAAAGTGTAAATGACACACGGGTACACATACTCTTTAACCTTTGGAAAAATTTACTCATCAATTCAAACAAATCTCAGTGGTAGAACTTTTTAACAGTTTGGGAGCTTTTTTTCAATTTTCTTGTTTCTTCTGTTTTCTCCTTGAGATGGAGGTACCATTATACCTGCTGCTGCTGCTGCTGCTGCTGCTGCTGCTAAGTCACTTCAGTTGTGTCCAGCTCTGTGCGACCCCATAGACGGCAGCGCACCAGGCTCCCCCGTCCCTGGGATTCTCCAGGCAAGCACACTGGAGTAGGTTGCCATTTCCTTCTCCAATGCATGCAAGTGAAAGTGAAAGTAAAGTCACTCAGTCGTGTCCGACTCTTAGTGACCCCACGAACTGTAGCCCACCAGGCTCCTCCGTCCGTGGGATTTTCCAGGCAAGAGTACTGGAGTGGGGTGCCATTGTGTTCTCCGACCATTGTGCCTACTCTCATACAAGAGAGAGCCCAGGCCCTGTCTCTACTGAAGCAGAGACGGTTTGTAATGGTGAACAAGAGCTCCTTCCATAGCTCTTGACAAATCCATTCTTGAACATTAAACCATGTGAGGTGCTCTCCTACCTCCACCATCCCCATGAACAGGGAAGAGAAAGCCTGCTCTAACGAAGCGTGACCCACTATCTGCTAGCTTCCAAATTTTTTGATAGGTGTATGGGTGGGGCATTTTGCATTTTAAAACAGGTCTGCAAATTCTCTAATCTTCAGTTCAGTTCAGTCGCTCAGTCGTGTCCGACTCTTTTCGACCCCATGAATCGCAGCACGCCAGGCCTCCCTGTCCATCACCATCTCCCAAGTTCACTCAGACTCACGTTCATCCAGCCATCTCACCCTCTGTCATCCCCTTCTCCTCCTGCCCCTAATCCTTTCCAGCATCAGAGTCTTTTCCAGTGAGTCAACTCTTCGCATGAGGTGGCCAAAGTACTGGAGTTTCAGCTTTAGCATCATTCCTTCCAAAGAAATCCCAGGGTTGATCTCCTTCAGAATGGACTGGTTGGATCTCCTTGCAGTCCAAGGGACTCTCAAGAGTCTTCTCCAACACCACAGTTCAAAAGCAGCAATTCTTCGGTGCTCAGCCTTCTTCACAGTCCAACTCTCACATCCATACATGACCAC
>SJYX01022206.1:26139-37803 GCA_006410675.1 Oreotragus oreotragus
ATCCCTCCCAGCATCAGAGTCTTTTCCAATGAGTCAACTCTTCACATGAGGTGGCCAAAGTACTGGAGTTTCAGCTTTAGCATCATTCCCTCCAAAGAAATCCTAGGGCTGATCTCCTTCAGAATGGATTGGTTGTATCTCCTTGCAGTCCAAGGGACTCTCAAGAGTCTTCTCCAACACCACAGTTCAAAAGCATCAATTCTTCGGCCCTCAGCTTTCTTCACAGTTCAACTCTCACATCCATACATGACCACAGGAAAAACCATACCCTTGACTAGACAGACCTTTGTTGGCAGAGTAATGTCTCTGCTTTTCAATATGTTACCTAGGTTGGTCATAACTTTTCTTCCAAGGAGTAAGCGTCTTTTAATTTCATGGCTGCAATCACCATCTGCAGTGATTTTGCAGCTCCCCCCAAAATAAATTCTGACACAGTTTCCAGTGTTTCACCATCTATTTCCCATGAAGTGATGGGACTAGATGCCATGATCTTTGTTTTCTGAATGTTGAGAGAAATGCAAATCAAAACCACAATGAAGTACTATCTCACATTGGTCTGAATGACTGCTAGCAAAGATCTACTAACAATAAATGCTGGAGAGGGTCTGGAGAAAAGGGAACCCTCTTACACTCTTGGTGGAAATGCAAACTAGTACAGTCACTATGGAGAACAGTGTGGAGATTCCTTTAAAAACTGGAAAGAGAGCTGCCTTATGACCCAGCAATCCCTCTTCTGGGCATATACACTGAGGAAACCATAATTGAGAGAGACACATGTACCCCAATATTCATCACAGCACTGTCTATAACAGCTAGAACATGGAAGCAACCTAGATGTCTATCAGCAGACTAATGGATAAGAAAGCTAGGTTGCTTCCATGTCCTAGCTATTATAGACAGTGCTGTCTATAATATTACTCAGCTATTAAAAAGAATGCAATTGAATCAGTTCTAATGAGGTAGATGAAACTGGAGCCAAATATACAGAGTGAAATAAGTCAGAAAAAAAATACAGTATATTAATGCATATATATGGAATTTAGAAAGATGATAATGATGACCCTATATGTGAGACAGCTAAAAAGACACAGAGATAAAGAACAGACTTTTGGACTTTGTGGGAAAAGATGAGGGTGGGATGAATTGAGAGAATATCATTGAAACCTGTATAGTACCATATGTAAAACAGATCACCAATCCAGGTTCGATGCATGAGACAGGGTGCTCAGGGCCAGTGCACTGGAATGACCCTGATAGATGGGATGGGGAGGGAGGTGGGACGGGGTTTCAGGATGGAGGACACATGTACACCCACGGCTGATTCATGTCAATGTATGGCAAAACCCACCGCAAACTTGCAAAGTGATTACCCTCCAATTAAAATTAACTAATTAATTTTAAAAAAATTAGACAAGAAGGGAGATAAGACAAAAGATATTCAATCTATGGTCACCCTTTTAAGGCTAAGTTTTCAATTCCAGTAATTATTAAAAGGTGTTAGAGAATTTTTTCTATTTAGTGAAGCCTGTCCCTGAACTCATCACAGAAAGGAAGATCTTGCTGATACAGGCCAGTATTTCCTTTTGTGAATATATAACATGATTATATGGTTTGGGTGTCATATTTTTAAACTACTTATATAATAAATCTTCACAAGTAGTTTGGTTGCAACAAACTATAATTATGAGCTAGAACTATTTCCAGACAAATTTTTTAAAGCAAATTAATAGCTCTCTTCTATATTTAAGAATAAAGCTGAGATGAAATGTTAAAAAAAAAAGAAGAAGCCTTGCTTTTATAGTTAAATAATTAAATTTTGTAATAAGTCAATGTAATTGGCTTGGGGCACAGCTTCAGCTAACTTGTCTAGCATTGCTCCAGGAGTATTTACAACATGAATCAGGTCAAATGCATGGTTTTTAGAAATTAATAAAAATTAAAACTACTGTGGCTTTAATCGGGGATTTCCTGGTAGCTCTGCTGTTAAAGAACCTACCTGCAATACAGGAGTCCCTGTTTCGATTCCTGGGTTGGGAAGATCCCCTAAAGAAGGGATACGCTACCCATTCTAGTAGTCTTGGGCTTCCCTGGTGGCTCAGATCTGGGTTTGATCCCTGGGCTGGGAAGATCCCCTGGAGGATGGCATGGCAACTTACTCCAGTATTCTTGCCTGGAATATTCCCATAGACAGAGGAGCCTAGTGGGTTACAGTTGATGGGGTCACAAAGAATCAGATGTGACTGACTAAGCACAGCATATGGCATTAATCTTAATAATGTGCAATTCAGAAGTACAAAACAAATAAAAAGAGATCATTATAAACAATAACACTAAAGCTTTATCACCTGGTTCAGTTCAATTCAGTCACTCAGTCGTATCCAATAATTTACGACCCCATGGGCTGCAGCACTTCCAGGCTTCCCTGTCCATCACCAACTCCTGGAGCTTGCTCAAACTCAAGTCCATTGAGTCGGTGATGCCATCCAACTATCTCATCCTCTGTTGTCTCCTTCTTCTGACTTCAATCTTTCCCACCATCAGGGTCTTTTCCAATAAGTCAGTTCTTCACAACAGGTGGCCAAAGTACTGAAACCAGCATTGTCCTTCCAATGAATATTCAGGACTGATTTCCTCTAGGATTGACTGGTTTGATCTCCTTGCAGTCCAAGGAACTCTCAAGAGTCTTCACCAACACCACAGTTCAAAAGCATCAAATCTACGGCACTTGGTCTTTTTATGGTCCAAATATCACATCCAAATATGACTACTGGAAAAACCATAGCTCTGACTATATGGAACTTCTTGGCAAAATAATGTCTCTGCTTTTTAGTATTTATCATTACAATTACTAAATGTTATTTAATACCTGATCATATTAAACTTTAATACATATCACAATATTATATGGTACAAAATTCACTAATTATATTTTTTAAAATAGTCCATTGAGCTTAGGAGTTACACACTTTTATAACTATGAGATAATGAGATATAAATGTTCAAATTACTATTTATGTAATAAAAATTTGCCAAATATTTGTTCCTTTATTTTAAATTGCACTAGAAATAGAGTGATCTTTCTTTACTCTTACACATTTCCAATAGTTGACAATTCTTTCAGCTGAATACATTAGTTAATCATATTTATTTTTAAAGTAAATGAATCTATTAAAACATACTTGAAATAAATATACTTCATCATTGTTTTCTATTTTGATTTATGATAACATAGTATATAAATTATACTTTATCTTTACATATATATATTTATAACTGTAAGAGGTATTTTTGGACCATCAATATTGAAGAAAGAGCTATCTTTTCATGAAAGAAATCTTAATTTTAAAAATTTTAATGCTATGCTTTTCACCTGCCATAATTGTTTAGGAAATGTATCCAAATTGTGGGTTCAAGAGTATAACATGAATTATCTTATTGTTTTAGGTCACCATCAAGGGGAAAAACAATCTTAGTCACTTGAAAGTGAAAGTCCCTCAGTCATGTCTTCTCTTTGCTACCCCATGGACTATACAGTCCATGGAATTCTCCAGGCCAGAATACTGGAATGGGTAGCCTTTCCCTTCTCCAGGGGATCTTCCCAACCCAGATTTCAAACCCAGGTCTCCCGTATTGTGAGTAGATTCTTTACCAGCTGAGCCACAAGGAAAGCCCAAGAATATTGGAGTGGGTAGCCTATCCCTTCTCCAGTGGATCTTCCTGACCCAGGAATCAAACCTGGGTCTCCTGCATTCCAGGCAGATTGTTTACCAACTGAGCTATGAGGGAAGCCCTCATAAGATATTCACTTAGTGGAATCTACTTAATTGTATTCTTTAATTCAATAGCTATATGTTTATGTATCATCCTTAGAGTATAGATATTTTAATCTCGTGCAGTGAAATATATTTTGCTGTTTTGAGAGATGTTTTGTCTTTTACCAAGAGACTATAAAATGGACTTTGAAAGTGTTAGTCTTTCTGTCATGTCCAACTCTTTGCAGCGCCATGGACTGTAACTCACAAGGCTCCTCTATCCATGGAATTCTCCAAGCAAGCATACTGGAGTGGGTAGTCATTCCTTTCTCTTGGGGATCTTCCCAACTCTGGGATCAAACTCAGATCCTCCCCCATTGTAACCAGATTTTTTACCACTTGAGCCACCAGGGAAGCTCTAAGAATACTAGAGTGGGCAGCCATTTGCTTCTCTAGGGAATCTTCCCAATCCAGGGATTGAACCCAGGTCTCTCACACTGTGGGCAAATTCTTTACCATCTGAGTCACTAAGATACAACACAATCTATGAAACATTAATACACAATCTCATAATACATGTAATAGTACATATAAAATAAGACTATTTAAGCAATTTTGTAATTTTTCCCTATTTATCCAGCCATTTTGAAAAGACATTAAAAAGGCAAGAAATTCAGACAGAACTAACCAAGACATAAACATTAATTTAACAGTAAAGTGATGAGATTGTGAAGATTCTCAACAGGCAGTGGTGACAAAGATAGAGTTTCCTATCATTATGCCTCTTGGAGTACTCTGAAGTGTAAATACAATGAGTTTCTTTTAAAAATAATGGAAACTGAGGACATGTAAGAAACATAGCATAACACCTTGTTTTAAACCTCTTCATTTAGCTTGGCAGCTATTTCTATAAATCCAGCAGCCCTCATTATCTGAGCAAGCATTACTTCAGATAACCATAATTTTAAAAGACTAACGAGGTGCCTCTTGAGAAATCTGTATGCAGGTAGGGAAGCAACAGTTAGAACTGGACATGGAACAAAAGACTGGTTCCAAATAGGAAAAGGAGTATGTCAAGGCTGTATATTGTCACCCTGCTTATTTAACTTATACACAGAGTACATCATGAGGAACGCTGGGCTAGAAGAAGCACAATGTGGAATCAAGATTGCCAGGAGAAATATCAATAACCTCAGATATGCAGATGACACCACCCTTATGGCAGAAAGTGAAGAAGAACTAAAAAGCCTCTTGATGAAAGTGAAAGAAGGGAGTGAAAAAGTTGGCTTAAAGCTTAACATTCAGAAAATGAAGATCATGGCATCTGGTCCCATCACTTCATGGGAAATAGATGGGGAAACAGTGGAAAAAGTGTCAGACGTTATATTTGGGGGCTCCAAAAGCACTGCAGGTGTTGATTGCAGCCATGAGATTAAAAATGCTTACTCCTTGGAAGAAAAGTTATGATCAGCCTAGATAGAATATTAAAAAGCAGAGATATTACTTTGCCAATAAATATTCATCTAGTCAAGGCTATGGTTTTTCCAGTGGTCATGTACGGATATGAGATTTGGACTGTAAAGAAAGCTGAGCACTGAAGAATGGATGCTTTTGAACTGTGGTGTTGGAGAAGACTCTTGAGAGTCCCTTGGACTGCAAGGAGGTCCATCCAGCCCATTCTGAAGGAGATCAGTCCTGGGTGTTCTTTGGAAGGACTGATGCTAAAGCTGAAACTCCAATACTTTGGCTACCTCATGAGAATAGTTGACTCACTGGAAATGACCCTGATGCTGGCAGGGATAGGGGGCAGGAGGAGAAGGGAATGATAGAGGATGAGATGGCTGGATGGCATCATCGACTCAATGGACATGAGTTTGAGTGAACTCTGGGAGTTGGTGATGGACAGGGAGGCCTGGCGTGCTGCGATTCATGGGGTTGTAAAGAGTCGGACAAGACTGAGCGACTGAGCAGAACTGAACTGATTTCTCTAAACATGAGTTTTATGCATTTGAAAATTCAATAGATGTATCAAAGGATAGTTTGGTGAATGGAAGTTGGGATTAAGAAGGATTTCTGGGCTAGCACTTCATTCAGTTCAGTTCAGAAGCAGGTCAGAGATGGTCTGGTATTTCCATCTTTAGAGAGATACATTTCCATAAATAAAACGTTCAAAATAAGGATCATGATATGACTGAGAACTTAATCATTCAAATGCTGAAAACCTTAGCTTGGCATCAGGTAAAAGTGAAAGTGAGTGAAGTCACTCAGTCGTGTCCAACTCTTTGCGACCCCGTGGACTGTAGTCCACCAGGCTCCTCCGTCCATGGGATTCTCCAGGCAAGAATACTGGAGTGGGTTGCCATAGATAACTGAAATCAACTGCAATTTAGAACAAATCCCAAAGAACTTTTTATTTGCCAATAGATTAAAAAAAAAAAAAATTCAACACAATAAAGGCCAGAAATGGTAAAGATCTAACAGAAGCAGAAAAGAAAAACAAGAAGTGGCAATAATACACAGAAGAATTATACAAAAAGATCTTAATAACCTGTATAAACACGAAGGTGTGGTCATTCATCTAGAGCTAGATATCCTGGAGAGGGAAGTCAAGTGTGGCTGAGGAAGAATTACTATGAACAAAGTTAGAGGAGGTGATAGAAATCCACCTGAGTTATTTCAAATCCTAAAAGATGATGCTATTAAAATATTGCATTCAATATGCCACTACATTTGGGAAACTCAGCAGTGGCCACATGATTGGAAAAGACTGAGTGTTCATTCCAATTCCAAAGAAAGGAAATCCCAAAGAATGCTCAAACTATTGCACGATTGCACTCACTTCACATGCTAGCAAGGTAATGCTCAAAGTTCATCAAGTTAAACTTTAGCAGTACATGAATCAAGAAATTCCCAATGTACAAGCTGGGTTTAGAAAAGGCAGAAGAACCAGAGATTAAATTGCCGACATCTGTTGTATCATAGAGAAAGCAATGGAATTCCAGAAAAACAGCTATTTCTGCCTCTTTGACTATGCTGAAGCCTTTGACTGTGTGGATCATAGCAAACTGTGGAAAATTCTTAAAGAGATGGAAATACCAGATCATCTTACCTGTCTCCTGAGAAACCTGTATGCAGGTCAAGAAGCAACAGTTAGAACCACACATGCAAAAATGGACTGGTTCAAAACTGGGAAACAAGTACATCAAGACTGCATACTGTCACCCTTATTATTTAACTTCTATGCAGAGTACATCATGCAAAATGCCACGCTGGATGACTCACAAACAGGAATCAAAACTAAAATATCAACAGATGATACCACTCTAATGACAGAAAATGAAGAGGAACTGAAGAGCCTCTTAATGATGGTGAAAGAAGACAATGAAAAAGCTGGCTTAAAACCAGTATTCAAAAAAACCAAGATATTGNTTTTCCCTATTTATCCAGCCATTTTGAAAAGACATTAAAAAGGCAAGAAATTCAGACAGAACTAACCAAGACATAAACATTAATTTAACAGTAAAGTGATGAGATTGTGAAGATTCTCAACAGGCAGTGGTGACAAAGATAGAGTTTCCTATCATTATGCCTCTTGGAGTACTCTGAAGTGTAAATACAATGAGTTTCTTTTAAAAATAATGGAAACTGAGGACATGTAAGAAACATAGCATAACACCTTGTTTTAAACCTCTTCATTTAGCTTGGCAGCTATTTCTATAAATCCAGCAGACCTCATTATCTGAGCAAGCATTACTTCAGATAACCATAATTTTAAAAGACTAACGAGGTGCCTCTTGAGAAATCTGTACACAGGTAGGGAAGCAACAGTTAGAACTGGACATGGAATAACAGACTGGTTCCAAATAGGAAAAGGAGTATGTCAAGGCTGTATATTGTCACCCTGCTTATTTAACTTATACACAGAGTACATCATGGGGAACGCTGGGCTAGAAGAAGCACAATGTGGAATCAAGATTGCCAGGAGAAATATCAATAACCTCAGATATGCAGATGACACCACCCTTATGGCAGAAAGTGAAGAAGAACTAAAAAGCCTCTTGATGAAAGTGAAAGAAGGGAGTGAAAAAGTTGGCTTAAAGCTTAACATTCAGAAAATGAAGATCATGGCATCTGGTCCCATCACTTCATGGGAAATAGATGGGGAAACAGTGGAAAAAGTGTCAGACGTTATATTTGGGGGCTCCAAAAGCACTGCAGGTGTTGATTGCAGCCATGAGATTAAAAATGCTTACTCCTTGGAAGAAAAGTTATGATCAGCCTAGATAGAATATTAAAAAGCAGAGATATTACTTTGCCAATAAATATTCATCTAGTCAAGGCTATGGTTTTTCCAGTGGTCATGTATGGATATGAGATTTGGACTGTAAAGAAAGCTGAGCACTGAAGAATGGATGCTTTTGAACTGTGGTGTTGGAGAAGACTCTTGAGAGGCCCTTGGACTGCAAGGAGGTCCATCCAGCCCATTCTGAAGGAGATCAGTCCTGGGTGTTCTTTGGAAGGACTGATGCTAAAGCTGAAACTCCAATACTTTGGCTACCTCATGAGAATAGTTGACTCACTGGAAATGACCCTGATGCTGGCAGGGATAGGGGGCAGGAGGAGAAGGGAATGATAGAGGATGAGATGGCTGGATGGCGTCATCGACTCAATGGACATGAGTCTGAGTGAACTCCGGGAGTTGGTGATGGACAGGGAGGTCTGGCGTGCTGCGATTCATGGGGTTGTAAAGAGTCGGACAAGACTGAGCGACTGAGCAGAACTGAACTGATTTCTCTAAACATGAGTTTTATGCATTTGAAAATTCAATAGATGTATCAAAGGATAGTTTGGTGAATGGAAGTTGGGATTAAGAAGGATTTCTGGGCTAGCACTTCATTCAGTTCAGTTCAGAAGCAGGTCAGAGATGGTCTGGTATTCCCATCTTTAGAGAGATACATTTCCATAAATAAAACGTTCAAAATAAGGATCATGATATGACCGAGAACTTAATCATTCAAATGCTAAAAACCTTAGCTTGGCATCAGGTAAAAGTGAAAGTGAGTGAAGTCACTCAGTCGTGTCCGACTCTTTGCGACCCCGTGGACTGTAGTCCACCAGGCTCCTCCGTCCATGGGATTCTCCAGGCAAGAATACTGGAGTGGGTTGCCATAGATAACTGAAATCAACTGCAATTTTAACAAATCCCAAAGGACTTTTTATTTGCCAATAGATTAAAAAAAAAAACAAAAAACATTTAACACAATAAAGGCCAGAAATGGTAAAGATCTAACAGAAGCAGAAAAGAAAAACAAGAAGTGGCAATAATACACAGAAGAATTATACAAAAAGATCTTAATAACCTGTATAAACACGAAGGTGTGGTCATTCACCTAGAGCTAGATATCCTGGAGAGGGAAGTCAAGTGTGGCTGAGGAAGAATTACTATGAACAAAGTTAGAGGAGGTGATAGAAATCCACCTGAGTTATTTCAAATCCTAAAAGATGATGCTATTAAAATATTGCATTCAATATGCCACTACATTTGGGAAACTCAGCAGTGGCCACATGATTGGAAAAGATTGAGTGTTCATTCCAATTCCAAAGAAAGGAAATCCCAAAGAATGCTCAAACTATTGCACGATTGCACTCACTTCACATGCTAGCAAGGTAATGCTCAAAGTTCATCAAGTTAAACTTTAGCAGTACATGAATCAAGAAATTCCCAATGTACAAGCTGGGTTTAGAAAAGGCAGAAGAACCAGAGATTAAATTGCCGACATCTGTTGTATCATAGAGAAAGCAATGGAATTCCAGAAAAACAGCTATTTCTGCCTCTTTGACTATGCTGAAGCCTTTGACTGTGTGGATCATAGCAAACTGTGGAAAATTCTTAAAGAGATGGAAATACCAGATCATCTTACCTGTCTCCTGAGAAACCTGTATGCAGGTCAAGAAGCAACAGTTAGAACCACACATGCAAAAATGGACTGGTTCAAAACTGGGAAACAAATACATCAAGACTGCATACTGTCACCCTTATTATTTAACTTCTATGCAGAGTACATCATGCAAAATGCCACGCTGGATGACTCACAAACAGGAATCAAAACTAAAATATCAACAGATGATACCACTCTAATGACAGAAAATGAAGAGGAACTGAAGAGCCTCTTAATGATGGTGAAAGAAGACAATGAAAAAGCTGGCTTAAAACCAGTATTCAAAAAAACCAAGATATTGGCATCTGGTTCCAACACTTCATTGCAAATAGATGGGGAGAAAGTGGAAACAATGGCAGATTTAATTTTCTTGGGATCCAGAATCACTGTGGGTCGTTGATTACAGCCATGAAATTAGCATACACTTGCTCATTGGAAGAAAATCTATGAAAAACCTAGCAGGGTATTAAAAATCAGAGACATCAGTTTGCCAACAAATGTCCATATAGTCAAAACTATATTTTTTCTAGTTGTTTTGTATGGATGTGAGAGTTGGACCATAAAGAAGGCTGAGCACCAAAGAACTGATGCTTTCAAGTTGTGGTGCAGGCAAAGATTCTTGAGGTCTCTTGGACAGCGAGGAGACCAAACCTGTCAATCCTAAAGAAAATCAACTGAATATTCATTGGAAGAACCAATGCTAAAGCTGAAGCTCCAATACTTTGACCTGATGTAAAGAGCCAACTCATTGGAAAAGACTCTGATGCTGGGAAATATTGAGATCAGGAGGAGGGGGTGACAGAGGATGAGATAGTTGGATGACATCACCAACTCAGTGGACATGAGTTTGAGCATACTCTGGGAGACAGTGATGGAGATGTCCATGGGGTCACAAAAAGTTGGAGATAATTTAGTGACTAAGCCAAGAACCTCCAGATATACAAGCTGGATTTAGACAAGACAGAGGAACGAGAGGTTAAATTGCCACCATACATTGGATCATAGAAAAAAGCAAGAAAATTCCAGAAAGACATCAATCTTACTTCTCAGCCTCTGTCTTATTCTATGTTACTTCCTTTAATTATATCTAATACAGTCTGTTGTTATGTTAATTCTTTAAAATAAAGACACAATCCTCTGGATTTTTCTAATAAATTAATCCTCATGTGATCTATATTAATACACCAGCTACACTAAACAATGTGCTAAATCAGAGTTACACACTCAAACTAATGTTAAACAAGATTGAAATTTCTGAGTATACTATGGGTAATTGCAAGAATCATAGCTACATGGGTAATTTTCTCTATGGTTTAGAGGACCTCTAAGAATTTACTTGCCTCAGCATGTGGCTAAATTGTCAGCAAGTTTTTAGTTTAAAACCCACCAGTATCTGTTCACAGATATTTATCCACCACCCACGCCTGAGGCCAGGGCCAGCAGCCGGGAGGAGCAACCCGAGGAGCAGGGGCTGCGCAGGCGCAAGAGGGCCTAGAGGAGCTGTCCCACGTTGAAGGTCAGGAACTGCGGTGGTAAGGAGATATCCCTCGTCCAAGGTAAGGAGCAGCGCCTGTGCCTTGCTGGAGCAGCCGTGAAGAGACAACCCACGCCCAAGGTAAGAGAAACCCAAGTAAGATGGTAGGTGTTGCAAGAGGGCATCAGAGGGCAGACACACTGAAACCATACTCACAGAAAACTAGTCAATCTAATCACACTAGGACCAGGGCCTTGTCTAACTCAATGAAACCAAGCCATGCCTGCAGGGCAACCCAAGGCGGGCGGGTCATGGTGGAGAGGTCTGACAGAACGTGGTCCACTGGAGAAGGGAATGGCAAGCCACTTCAGTATTCTTGCCTTGAGAACCCCATGAACAGTATGAAAAGGCAAAATGATAGGATATCAAAAGAGAATCTCCCCAGGTTGTTAGGTGCCCAATATGCTACTGGAGATCAGTGGAGAAATAACTCCAGAAA
>SJYX01022206.1:53136-92103 GCA_006410675.1 Oreotragus oreotragus
CAAATCTGTTATATTTCCCATCTACAAATGAGTCTCTAAGATGGCCCTAACATGTTACTTTAAATAACTAATATTTATTGAATCAGACATAGTTCAAATCATGTTACACAAATTCATGACACATGAAAAATATTTTTAACTCTAATTTTTGGATCCATTTCCTCTGCTAGTTTCTACTACCGTCACTTAAATGAATCTCCTACATTTTTAAAAAGTTGAGTTCCAGTTCAAAGCAGGCTCAGACCACATCAGGTCACATTCATCTTCCTGTTTCTGGCATGTATTTTACATACTGTTGTTAGGGGAAGCACACTGACTTAAACCGCCCATCCTGGCAGGCACCATTATAACAGATCATTTGCATGAGCTGTTTTATGACAGGTGGTCCTGGTAAGGAACATGGAACTAATAAGCCACCACCAACTGGAAGAGTTCAGGAAAGGTCAAAGGCGACACCACGTGTCCTACCACCTCCCAGAATCATTGCTGGCATCCATCTAGGCTGAACAAGGTGTGCATCACCTGGAAGGACTCAGAGTCAGGATGATTGGTTAAAGACAACCCAGAAACTAACCCCATCACCATAAAACCAGAGACTGTGAGCCACATGGCAAAGCTGTTCTCCTGGGCTCCCTAACCCTACTGCTCTCCACCTCGGGTGCCCTTTCCCAATAATCTCTTGCTTTGTCAGTACATGTGTCTCCTTGGACAGTTCATTTCTGAGTGTTAGACAAGAGCTCTTGTCATATTCTTCTTTAAGTCCACCATAAACATTTCCTCATTGATCAGAGGATTCAGCAGTACTATGAAGTATCTGTGTTGTGCCAGGTGCATGTTTGACTGCAGGTCTACTGCTCACACATTCAGGGATATGGAGGAATTGTAAAGTAGGTAATGAAGGGGAATTAAAAGCAGAATGGCTTTAAGGGTATTAAAGTCAAAAATCCAGATTATAAGAAGTCAAGGTACTCTTTCAGAGCATCTCTCCTCATTTCCTCTGGCAAGTACTTCAAAGTAAAACACATTATTTAAGTTATAAGAGAGACCTATGTGAGCCTCAGAGAACTTGTTTGTGTGTGTGTGTGTGTGTGTGTGCATGCATGCACATGCACACATGTGCACACACACACTTAGTCATTTCCAACTCTGTGAACCCATAGACTGTAGCCTGCCAGACTTCTCTGTCCATGGAATTTTCCAAGCAAGAATACTGGAATGGGTTGCCATTTCCTACTCCAGAAGATCATGAGAGCTTGATATATTTCACTCAATTCCCTTGGGAACCTCCTTTGTTGTAGTGTATTGGGATCCTAAACCCGAGGTTTATTCTCACCAAAAAAAAAAGATGACACTTTCGTACAGGCTAAAAAACCCTTAGTTTTACAGATATTACTACTTATAACAAAAGAAAAATGTCCTGTTAGCCCTGGTATGCATGGCAGTTTCTTAATTAGAAGAAAAATATTTGCAATCAAAGCAGTTAAATCTAATATTGACCTCAAGTAAAGTTAAGAATATAATTGTTCTTGAAACTAAAATGCACAAAGCAGAAGAAAATGACAGTCTTAATACACTTAGATAAGTCTTTTCCAGATATTAATGGATATGCAGATGATACCACTCTATTGAGAAATCAAAGAGGAACTAAAGAGCCTTTTAATGAGGGTGAAAGAGGAAAATGAAAATGCTGGATTAAAACACAACATTAAAAAAATAAGATCATGGTAACCCACCCCATCACTTCATGACAAATAGATGGGGGAAGAAATGGAAACAGTGGCAGATTTTATTTTCTTGGGCTCCAAAATCACTGTGGATGGTGACTACAGCCACAAAATTAAAAGATGNCAGATGATACCACTCTATTGAGAAATCAAAGAGGAACTAAAGAGCCTTTTAATGAGGGTGAAAGAGGAAAATGAAAATGCTGGATTAAAACACAACATTAAAAAAATAAGATCATGGTAACCCACCCCATCACTTCATGACAAATAGATGGGGGAAGAAATGGAAACAGTGGCAGATTTTATTTTCTTGGGCTCCAAAATCACTGTGGATGGTGACTACAGCCACAAAATTAAAAGATGCTTGCTCCTTGGAAGAAAAGCTATGACAGTATTAAACCTAGACAGTACTAAAAAACAGAGACATCATTTTGCTAAGTCTATGTAGTCAAAGCTATGGTTTTTCCTGTAGTCTTGTACTGATGTGAGAGTTGGACCATAAAGAAGGCTGAGTGCCAAAAAATTGATGCTTTTGAACTGTGGTGCTGGAGAAGACTCTTGAGAGTCCCTTGGACTGTAAAGAGATCAAATTAATCAATCCTGAAGGAAATCAACCCTGAATATGCATTGGAAAGACTGATGCTGAAGCTCTGATAGTTTGGTCACCTGATGCAAAGAGCCATCTCATTGAAAAAGATTCTGATGCTGGAAAATATTGAGGGCAGGAGGAGAAGGGGGCAACAGAGGACGAGATGGTTGGATGACATCACTGACTCAATGGACAGGAGTTTGAGTAAGCTCCAAGAGATAGTGAAGGACAGGGAAGCCTTGCATACTGCAGTCTATGGGGCCACAAAGCGTCAGACAAAACAGTGACTGAAGAACAAAAGCAAGACTTTAATCATGTATAAACGGTCTCATAAACCTTTGCCTTTGTATTCATTTACAGCTTAAAATCTAATTATAACCCATTGTCATTCTAAAGATCAAGTCTCAACAGTTTCATTGTATGAGTTTTTTTCTAATTAAGTATGTGAGACCAAAGGGACTCAGGCTAGACTACCTCATCTCAATTTTTTTTTTAATTTGACTTTTATTTATTTATTTATTTTTTCTTTGTATTTATTTATTTTTTTACACGAACTCCCAAATATGAACCCCCCTCCCACCTCCTCAATTTTCACAGGCTGACATGCATTGTGAAAATAGTTTTTGATTATTTCCCTTACAGCTTTGCTGTGAGGGAAAAAATCCCACTGAGCTGTGTACTTTCCTCTGACATGCTCCAGGATCAGCAAGTGTGGTTAGTAAGCACTGATCTTTAAAACCAGAGTTTCCACTACATTGCTAGCAATAACCTAAGTCAACAGAGCAAAACAACACATGTTTCATTGTATGAGTTTTTTTCTAATTAAGTATGTGAGACCAAAGGGACTCAGGCTAGACTACCTCATCTCAATTTTCACAAGCTGACATGCATTGTGAAAATAGTTTTTGATTATTTCCCTTACAGCTTTGCTGTGAGGGAAAAAATCCCACTGAGCTGTGTACTTTCCTCTGACATGCTCCAGGATCAGCAAGTGTGGTTAGTAAGCACTGATCTTTAAAACCAGAGTTTCCACTACATTGCTAGCAATAACCTAAGTCAACAGAGCAAAACAACACACACCAGTATGTGGTGAGTGATGACAAACAGATCTGTAGAGATATAAATGGAAAATGATACAGAATAGCCATATTATCTGCTAATAAAAATACAATCTTTTAACACTCCTAGCCTTGAATAGTTTTAACTATTGCACACAAAGCCAGCAAGCAGCAAATCATGGATAAAGACAGTTGCTGTTTTCATTTTACTGTTTGCTCTCTGCTAATAGATTGCAACAGAATGATTATGTGGAGGGTTAACCATTTGGAGAAGATCACCATAATTACCTGGCATTATTTGGTGACATGATGACATTCTAAGTCACACATCATAGAAAAGAAAAACTGACCTGGCCATCTTTTTTACTCTCTATAGATCAACAAAAGTGTCCTCAAATGATTGAAAAGGATGTTAAAGTCACCTGTGAAATCACTTTAAAAATAATTTCTCAGGTAGTTTGTCTGAACTCTGAAAGGATAATATAGCTCTCAAAATCTCAGCAGAAGGGAAAAATTTGCCTCACAGATGAAATTATTATCCCTTTATGAAAATACCTTCTGAAAAAAAAAGTGAAGTGAGAACACTCACTGATTAAAGCCAGTTACTATTGAGAACTACAAGATTGTTTTTCATGAAGCATGTTGACTTTATAAATTGATGTCAAAACCTAAAAAAGAAGTCTTCAATATATAAATATTTTTCACGTGACTATATGCAAATAAGAAAGTTTGTCAAAATTGCTACTATTAAACATAATCCAAAATACTGATTTACTTTTAACAAGAATGTTATAAATTCCTCAGATGTATTAAAAGGAAAGAACTGATGACAACAATGAGAAGATGCTCCTCAGTGGGTTCCTCATAACTTCTGGAAATGAAAAAAAATGTATTTATTCATATTTTTCTTTGTCCAATTGCTAATGAAGGACACTATACTGTGAGACATTTACCCTGCCCACAGAGAGAACTCCTGTATCACATGATTTGGTCCACAGCTTTGGAAAGGATAAAAATATACAAATGGAAACTACACTTGGAGTTTTGTCTTGTGACAGTTCAGAATGAGAAGTCTCTGGTGGGAAGAAAGAAAAGGTTAGCAATTTTTAATATCCAAAATGATCAGTCATTCACCATACACATCTCTGGTGAACTACATAATGTCAATGCTGTCACAAAAGCAAGACAGAAAATAAAAGTCTTAACAATTTTAATTCAAGGGAAAAAATAAAATCCTAGAAGGCTTTTTTCCTCTCTAGATCACTTTAGGCTTGCACAACATGCATTTTATAATTCTTAATTTATATTCAACAGCAATGCTCTGTCTGGCTTTAAGATCTTACCCATTTCTCCATCTGATACTTCAAAAGGTTTTACAGTTGCTATTTTCTAGTTTAAAATGCATGATTCTCATTTCATTCATAAGAAACATGATGCCTTTCCAACCTCTAGAGATGCAAATTATCATTGCAGAATTGTAACAATATCTACTTATATGAGAGAAGCAGCACTAAGCATTATATTTGCCTTTCTTCACTTAATTCTCATAGACCTCAAATGGCCATACTTGGCCTGGAGACAAGAAGAAAGTTGTCTAAGTTCACAAATAACTAAATTTCTGAAGATCTGGCACATTTTGTCAATTCTGAAAAGCATAGAAATAACTGATTATTTATTCAACAAATGTTTCTACTAAGTACCAAATGGTTAACTGTGGGAAAAAACAAATTGGATTAAGTTTCGATTCTTGCCCTCAAGGACCTTGCCTTCTTATTTAGAAGAGATATCATTAAATAAACATAGTGTTACCCATAGCTACTCACAGCCCTAAGCAGTGAAACTGACTTAAGAGCCCAGATAGATATGAAACTTAAACTATCTTCTTTTAATGAATAAATATTTATAACACTAACAGAATAGAAATGCTTGGCAAGTTCATCCAAAAAATACTTATTCTGTATTTATGGCACTGATATAAAATAATAAAAGTGAAAATCAATCATAGCATTTTGAAAGTTGTACAATTTATATTTTCTAAGAAATTTCATGGAATTAGCTTTTATTTCGGATTGTTGTAGGTACAGTCAAATTGTAACTATGCTAGTTTAAGGGACACCATTTGTAGCAATGATGGAAAATTCAATGATGAATACTAGTTATGCCAATAGCTGAAAGTGTTTCAAGGATCAAAACTCAATCTCGTAAAATAATATATTTGCTAACTGAAAGACACATGCTCAGTATTCCAGTTGGACGACTGGCATCCATCTTTCATCTACTGAAAAGACAGCATTAGATATTAAAAGTTAAAAAAAATACTATTGGGAATACAAGCCTAAGAGCTTCTTTAATATGGCAGTTGAGTCTGGTAAATTTCCATAAATAAGTTTTAGGAAGTGAAAAGGAGAACTTCTCTCTATGTAAATACTTTATATAAGTAATATGACTTATTTAGAAAACAGACAACAGAATAAGACAGCTTCTTTCACATCAGCACAGTGACTAAAAGTCACTGCAAGGTCACAAGTGACAGAAGTGAAGTAGGGATTTTGCCACCCGCAATAAGACTGTCCCACAGAGGTAAGCAGCAGGCCTACTATTAGAATCTCATCATTAATGTCAGGAAACTTAACACTGTCTTAAATTCTGTGCTAATGAAAATTTCTTAGAAATATGAGTATTTTAAGATGCTGTATTTGCCTATGAGAGGGTTCAGGGCACTTTGCCCAAAATATGTCACTTGGACACATTGATTATTTTGAATTAAAGTTACTTAAGAGATAGTTCAGTATGAGAAGGACACTTCTACTGTTTTTTCTTCCAGAAAGCAGAACATAAATCTTCCGTGTGAAAGGTATCCTCTCTATACCCAGAGAATGTGAAAACCTTACTGCCAGATACAGGGAATTCAAGGACGACAAATCTCATTTTCTTTACTAAATGACCTCACCAAGCCCAAACCCATCATTTTGTCAGTTCTTCTCAGATGTATTAGTACTTGGTCTAAAAAATAAAAGCTGTCTGCTCTAGTCACTTCTTCAAGCATCTCTTTTTATGAGCTCCTGTATGTACAAATTTAAATTTGTTTTCCTCTTGCTAATCTGTCTTATGCCAATTTAATTATTAGATCAGCCAGAAAACTTAGAGGGGAAGTAAGGAAAATTCTTCCTCCCTTATATTTACATAGTGCTTTATAGTTTCTATGTGCAGTTCGGTTTTCCCTATGAGATTGTCAGTTTCTGAACAGCAAAACCTGGTTAGCACAGTGATCACTAGGGAGCTGGTGCTCAAAACACATATCTTGAATTGAATTGAACTGTATTCCTAATTTTAAAATATTTTGTACCTCTGACAGTGTACTTAGACAAACCGCAATTTCACATTCACCATCTCTATTGGTGTGTTCAAGGCTCTGAAGTTTTGCTTATCATATTTCCCAAGATTCAGTAAATCAATTTCAAGGACATTTTAATACATTTGAGAAAAGGGACTTCTGAGTGAAAGGTCATTGCTTTCATGTTAACATTATTATTTCTTAAGACCTCACAGTTACAAAGGACTGTATGGCTTGTCATAACTGAAGCTGAAAAATGTTATGACTGCTATTAATATTTTATTAAATAAATAGCATTACATAAATATTGCTTATATTAGCAACACAAAACAGAAATTTTAGGTCACTTATAAAATTGAGGTCTTTTTCTATTTTTTTTTACTTTTCTAAAATGTTTTTAATACTTTTAACATTTTTCTAGAATTTATCAGCTACTGACTTATACTACAAGTTCACCCAAAATAAAAATTCAAATCTTCATCATCCAAATATTATGAGAATAAATAATTAATATATAAAATACTCTCAAGTTATTTCTAAAAAGCATTTTTATACAAGTACTATTAGTTTTATATGCTCTCTTCAATACATTAAGAAATGATATTAAGCAAAATTTACCTAACTTCTGCTATAATTTAATTAGAAACCCTCTATCTTGAAAGGCAATTTAGGACATCTACGAGAATCTATGAAATATGTTCTAAAAGCAAGACAATTTTAGCTTATCAAAATTAGCACATTCAATGTAATATTGTTAAATGTTGATTTAGTGTTTGCTAATGAAATGTAAATAAGGTGGAAAAAATTTAAGGATAAAACTTATCTAGGCTAAACTAAACCTATGAAGTTCCAAATAAAGAAACTGAATTATACTTATTACAAATGTAGATAATTATTTATATATTACATATTTATCATTAGTATTAGATAAACTGACAAATACTAAATATTGAATCACAGTGAAATAAAAACCATATCCTTAATTATCTAAGTTCAATAGTAATCACTTGAAATATGGTCTGTACCTGTGTGTGCAACAGGCAAGAGTGCATCAAATGTGAGAGAGTGGATAGAGTGGAACACACAGACTCATTGTGCTGTCTTGGGAACTGGGTCATTTATAAGTGTTAAAATTTTCTCCCTTTCGTTCAGAGTATCAATCAGTGTCTTCAACTTACAGGTGGGTCTGCATCTTCGGCATAAACAGTCGTTATAGGTGTACCCTTGACAGCGTCGGGAGCCACCATTCCTTTGTAGATTCGTTTACTAAATACTGGAGGGTAATCATTCATATCCTGTAAGACACAATGAAGAGTTTAGCGCTCTGTTTAAACCAGGTTACCTCTTCATATCACATAACCCATTTGCCACTGCCAGCCTTCCATCCTCTCAATTCCACTACCCTCACTTCAGAATGGCACCCCAGAGGAAACTACTAGAGACCCTGTACAATATTGAGGAGTATGATGTCTACCCCATTCTATCGAAGCCCATTCCACTCAAGTAAACAGCCTGTCTCACAACCCATGTGCCTCCAGAAAAAGCTTTCAGATATTATATGATGCTTGAAATTTTCTCTAAAGATGCTTCTAATGGTATGATGTAGTTTTGAACTTTTAAGAGTAGGAACATATTTCATTAAAAATACTCTTCTATGAGACAGGTGTAGAAGATGGCATACACACACACACACACACACATATATATATATATTCACACAAAGCCAGCAAGCAGCAAATCATGGATAAAGACAGTTGCTGTTTTCATTTTACTGTTTGCTCTCTGCTAATAGATTGCAACAGAATGATTATGTGGAGGGTTAACCATTTGGAGAAGATCACCATAATTACCTGGCATTATTTGGTGACATGATGACATTCTAAGTCACACATCATAGAAAAGAAAAACTGACCTGACCATCTTTTTTACTCTCTAGAGATCAACAAAAGTGTCCTCAAATGATTGAAAAGGATGTTAAAGTCACCTGTGAAATCACTTTAAAAATAATTTCTCAGGTAGTTTGTCTGAACTCTGAAAGGATAATATAGCTCTCAAAATCTCAGCAAAAGGGAAAAATTTGCCTCACAGATGAAATTATTATCCCTTTATGAAAATACCTTCTGAAAAAAAAAGTGAAGTGAGAACACTCACTGATTAAAGCCAGTTACTATTGAGAACTACAAGATTGTTTTTCATGAAGCATGTTGACTTTATAAATTGATGTCAAAACCTAAAAAAGAAGTCTTCAATATATAAATATTTTTCACGTGACTATATGCAAATAAGAAAGTTTGTCAAAATTGCTACTATTAAACATAATCCAAAATACTGATTTACTTTAAACAAGAATGTTATAAATTCCTCAGATGTATTAAAAGGAAAGTACTGATGACAACAATGAGAAGATGCTCCTCAGTGGGTTCCTCATAACTTCTGGAAATGAAAAAAAATGTATTTATTCATATTTTTCTTTGTCCAATTGCTAATGAAGGACACTATACTGTGAGACATTTACCCTGCCCACAGAGAGAACTCCTGTATCACATGATTTGGTCCACAGCTTTGGAAAGGATAAAAATATACAAATGGAAACTACACTTGGAGTTTTGTCTTGTGACAGTTCAGAATGAGAAGTCTCTGGTGGGAAGAAAGAAAAGGTTAGCAATTTTTAATATCCAAAATGATCAGTCATTCACCATACACATCTCTGGTGAACTACATAATGTCAATGCTGTCACAAAAGCAAGACAGAAAATAAAAGTCTTAACAATTTTAATTCAAGGGAAAAAATAAAATCCTAGAAGGCTTTTTTCCTCTCTAGATCACTTTAGGCTTGCACAACATGCATTTTATAATTCTTAATTTATATTCAACAGCAATGCTCTGTCTGGCTTTAAGATCTTACCCATTTCTCCATCTGATACTTCAAAAGGTTTTACAGTTGCTATTTTCTAGTTTAAAATGCATGATTCTCATTTCATTCATAAGAAACATGATGCCTTTCCAACCTCTAGAGATGCAAATTATCATTGCAGAATTGTAACAATCTCTACTTATATGAGAGAAGCAGCACTAAGCATTATATTTGCCTTTCTTCACTTAATTCTCATAGACCTCAAATGGCCATACTTGGCCTGGAGACAAGAAGAAAGTTGTCTAAGTTCACAAATAACTAAATTTCTGAAGATCTGGCACATTTTGTCAATTCTGAAAAGCATAGAAATAACTGATTATTTATTCAACAAATGTTTCTACTAAGTACCAAATGGTTAACTGTGGGAAAAAACAAATTGGATTAAGTTTCGATTCTTGCCCTCAAGGACCTTGCCTTCTTATTTAGAAGAGATATCATTAAATAAACATAGTGTTACCCATAGCTACTCACAGCCCTAAGCAGTGAAACTGACTTAAGAGCCCAGATAGATATGAAACTTAAACTATCTTCTTTTAATGAATAAATATTTATAACACTAACAGAATAGAAATGCTTGGCAAGTTCATCCAAAAAATACTTATTCTGTATTTATGGCACTGATATAAAATAATAAAAGTGAAAATCAATCATAGCATTTTGAAAGTTGTACAATTTATATTTTCTAAGAAATTTCATGGAATTAGCTTTTATTTCGGATTGTTGTAGGTACAGTCAAATTGTAACTATGAGAGTTTAAGGGACACCATTTGTAGCAATGATGGAAAATTCAATGATGAATACTAGTTATGCCAATAGCTGAAAGTGTTTCAAGGATCAAAACTCAATCTCGTAAAATAATATATTTGCTAACTGAAAGACACATGCTCAGTATTCCAGTTGGACGACTGGCATCCATCTTTCATCTACTGAAAAGACAGCATTAGATATTAAAAGTTAAAAAAAATACTATTGGGAATACAAGCCTAAGAGCTTCTTTAATATGGCAGTTGAGTCTGGTAAATTTCCATAAATAAGTTTTAGGAAGTGAAAAGGAGAACTTCTCTCTATGTAAATACTTTATATAAGTAATATGACTTATTTAGAAAACAGACAACAGAATAAGACAGCTTCTTTCACATCAGCACAGTGACTAAAAGTCACTGCAAGGTCACAAGTGACAGAAGTGAAGTAGGGATTTTGCCACCCGCAATAAGACTGTCCCACAGAGGTAAGCAGCAGGCCTACTATTAGAATCTCATCATTAATGTCAGGAAACTTAACACTGTCTTAAATTCTGTGCTAATGAAAATTTCGTAGAAATATGAGTATTTTAAGATGCTGTATTTGCCTATGAGAGGGTTCAGGGCACTTTGCCCAAAATATGTCACTTGGACACATTGATTATTTTGAATTAAAGTTACTTAAGAGATAGTTCAGTATGAGAAGGACACTTCTACTGTTTTTTCTTCCAGAAAGCAGAACATAAATCTTCCGTGTGAAAGGTATCCTCTCTATACCCAGAGAATGTGAAAACCTTACTGCCAGATACAGGGAATTCAAGGACGACAAATCTCATTTTCTTTACTAAATGACCTCACCAAGCCCAAACCCATCATTTTGTCAGTTCTTCTCAGATGTATTAGTACTTGGTCTAAAAAATAAAAGCTGTCTGCTCTAGTCACTTCTTCAAGCATCTCTTTTTATGAGCTCCTGTATGTACAAATTTAAATTTGTTTTCCTCTTGCTAATCTGTCTTATGCCAATTTAATTATTAGATCAGCCAGAAAACTTAGAGGGGAAGTAAGGAAAATTCTTCCTCCCTTATATTTACATAGTGCTTTATAGTTTCTATGTGCAGTTCGGTTTTCCCTATGAGATTGTCAGTTTCTGAACAGCAAAACCTGGTTAGCACAGTGATCACTAGGGAGCTGGTGCTCAAAACACATATCTTGAATTGAATTGAACTGTATTCCTAATTTTAAAATATTTTGTACCTCTGACAGTGTACTTAGACAAACCGCAATTTCACATTCACCATCTCTATTGGTGTGTTCAAGGCTCTGAAGTTTTGCTTATCATATTTCCCAAGATTCAGTAAATCAATTTCAAGGACATTTTAATACATTTGAGAAAAGGGACTTCTGAGTGAAAGGTCATTGCTTTCATGTTAACATTATTATTTCTTAAGACCTCACAGTTACAAAGGACTGTATGGCTTGTCATAACTGAAGCTGAAAAATGTTATGACTGCTATTAATATTTTATTAAATAAATAGCATTACATAAATATTGCTTATATTAGCAACACAAAACAGAAATTTTAGGTCACTTATAAAATTGAGGTCTTTTTCTATTTTTTTTTACTTTTCTAAAATGTTTTTAATACTTTTAACATTTTTCTAGAAGTTATCAGCTACTGACTTATACTACAAGTTCACCCAAAATAAAAATTCAAATCTTCATCATCCAAATATTATGAGAATAAATAATTAATATATAAAATACTCTCAAGTTATTTCTAAAAAGCATTTTTATACAAGTACTATTAGTTTTATATGCTCTCTTCAATACATTAAGAAATGATATTAAGCAAAATTTACCTAACTTCTGCTATAATTTAATTAGAAACCCTCTATCTTGAAAGGCAATTTAGGACATCTACGAGAATCTATGAAATATGTTCTAAAAGCAAGACAATTTTAGCTTATCAAAATTAGCACATTCAATGTAATATTGTTAAATGTTGATTTAGTGTTTGCTAATGAAATGTAAATAAGGTGGAAAAAATTTAAGGATAAAACTTATCTAGGCTAAACTAAACCTATGAAGTTCCAAATAAAGAAACTGAATTATACTTATTACAAATGTAGATAATTATTTATATATTACATATTTATCATTAGTATTAGATAAACTGACAAATACTAAATATTGAATCACAGTGAAATAAAAACCATATCCTTAATTATCTAAGTTCAATAGTAATCACTTGAAATATGGTCTGTACCTGTGTGTGCAACAGGCAAGAGTGCATCAAATGTGAGAGAGTGGATAGAGTGGAACACACAGACTCATTGTGCTGTCTTGGGAACTGGGTCATTTATAAGTGTTAAAATTTTCTCCCTTTCGTTCAGAGTATCAATCAGTGTCTTCAACTTACAGGTGGGTCTGCATCTTCGGCATAAACAGTCGTTATAGGTGTACCCTTGACAGCGTCGGGAGCCACCATTCCTTTGTAGATTCGTTTACTAAATACTGGAGGGTAATCATTCATATCCTGTAAGACACAATGAAGAGTTTAGCGCTCTGTTTAAACCAGGTTACCTCTTCATATCACATAACCCATTTGCCACTGCCAGCCTTCCATCCTCTCAATTCCACTACCCTCACTTCAGAATGGCACCCCAGAGGAAACTACTAGAGACCCTGTACAATATTGAGGAGTATGATGTCTACCCCATTCTATCGAAGCCCATTCCACTCAAGTAAACAGCCTGTCTCACAACCCATGTGCCTCCAGAAAAAGCTTTCAGATATTATATGATGCTTGAAATTTTCTCTAAAGATGCTTCTAATGGTATGATGTAGTTTTGAACTTTTAAGAGTAGGAACATATTTCATTAAAAATACTCTTCTATGAGACAGGTGTAGAAGATGGCATACACACACACACACACACACATATATATATATATATTGTTTTGTTGTTGCTTTTAAAGAAAGCTCTTTAATGTTTTCATTGCAATTGCAAATTCTTTATATATTTAGCATAATAGGATGATTAGAGCATTTCAAATGCAAATTGTGAGATATCCTTTGATGCCATTTTACATTTTTACAAACATAAAATGATTAATAGATGTTTTCCCTATAGCACACTACAGTAATGACACATAGGATTATATGTTCTTAGTCAGAAATCATGTTAATTTATTTAAAGATTTTTTCAAAGTGATTTATATGTATCTTTTTAATTTTCACAATTCAGTGATATGAGTTATTCATGTTTATTCATTAGATGATATTTATGATGTTCCTCCCATTTTTGTGACCCAATGCTAGGCACTAGAGATACTGAAGTGACTAAAAAAAAAAAAAGATATTCTTGAATTTGTCACTTAACTACCATTTGGCAGGTAAAGTTACTGATTCTGAAGACAGCATAGTGACATCTGCTAAACTAATCTAGTGGTTTGGCAAAGCCACAAATTAATCTGGTCTCTTGAGAGCCAGGTGATTTTTTTCCTCAAAAATTTAATGTTTTATGGAGAATTGCAGATTCTTTTTTCTTAAAAATAATGATTATTAACCTGGAGGATTTATCTTTCTCAGATTTACTTAAAAAAAAAACATTATTATACTCTACATTGTTTTGGATACTCTGACTCAAACATGATTGAGCTCAAAACTAAATGTGTTAGTTATTTTATTCTCCAGGCCATCTTTTTCTCATTTGATTATTCTACACAGTCTTTGGCATTTGTTCTAACACAAATTTTTTTTTTGCACCATGTAAACTGGAAGTATACAAATTAGCTGATTATAAACACCCTTTTTGGCAAATTGGTCAGGACAACTGGATCATAAACAACTCAAATCAAATTGAGCTTGCTTTTCACAGTAGAGCTAACATTTGAGTTGTATATCTGAAAAACCCTGCAGACTCTCGTAAAAGTTGGAGATGTTGAACCGTAAGCAAAACTGAGAAATTTTCAAAACATTTCCCTGTTTTGACATGCAGTATTCACAACCTCTACAATGAAGAAGACTTCCTTTATTATGATGAGCTTTAGAATCTGAACAAGTAGATAAACCTAGGAAGCTCTTGTTCTCTATAATGAGGACAATGGAAGGTATTGATCTTCAGGTTCCAGGCACGAGGTAAGCAAAACTTTTGCACACACATTTCCTCCTGCTCTTTTCAAGAGTGTTAACTGTTTTAATGAGTGGATCTTGTAACCAAAGGGATGGAACTCCTCTTATGCCCTCTAAATCATAGTTTCTGAAGGTTAAAAAAGGAATCCAACTTTGTGATTTTTCTGTACATGAGTTTCCCAAATCACATAAAGTCAGTACATTCTTATGAATTTTCTTCTCCCTTATTCTCCAAGGGGATATTAAAAATCTTAATGTTATAGGTATGTTTTGGATTAATGTGACTATTACAGGGGGAAAATATGTTTTTTTCTTAATTATGTCAATACAGCTGCTAACAGTGCTGAGTACAATAACATCTTTTTCTTTTTTGTTGTCTTAGAAAATAGTCACCAGGTCACTCACCTCCTAACTGCACACACAGTGGACATTTTTATAATCTGGCTTCATAAGCTTATTATACAGAAATCTAAGTTTGTAAATTGGTATCCCTCCTTTAGTCTGCTTGTCATTGACACAATGGAGAATAAATCAATGCTGTCACTGTAGCTGTATATCTTTTTTTCTGGCACACTGTACATATTTTGAAGTTACAATCCTTCACCATGGCTAAATTGTGTAACCAGTGCACACAGTTCTTGCACAATGCATTATTTCAGATGAGAAAATTTATTGAAATGCACAATACCAAATAGCATAATCAATAGTTTATTATATTTATGCTCCAGGGATGTTTGAAGAAAAATGTATATAAATCTGCCTTTGTACAAATGCTCTGCTACTGCTGCTGCTAAGTCGGCTTCAGTCGTGTCTGACTCTGTGCAACCCCATAGACAGCAGCCCACCAGGCTCCCCCGTCCGGGGGATTCTCCAGGCAAGAACACTGGAGTGGGTTGCCATTTTCTTCTTCAATGCATGAAAGTGAAAAGTGAAAGTGAAGTCTCTCAGTCTATGCAGCAAATTAAGGATAAGCTCCGCTCTCCAAAAGCAAGCTCTTTTCTGTTGTGAATCGTTCCACTAGAGGGCATGATTGACAAAAAGAAAATTTCCTTTTCTGTCCTCGTTAGCAATTTTATCAAGACCTATAACAGTTTGCTTTCTGTGATTATAATTTTTGTTGTTCTGAACAAAAAAATTCTTTTCATGTTTTAAAAGAGTATTCTGAATGTTACCATGGTTCTCAGCTGGAATGAAGCCTTGATCTTCTTAGAAAAAAAAAAAAAAAGTCATTTGAGTTGGCATAATTAGCTCCCATGTATCAAGCAACTGACACTGCACCTGAATGTACAGCTAAGAGGAAAAAAATATGTTTATTTATTTTCTAAATTCAAGTTAAAATAATCACAGAAGTCATTTCTGCCTTGGCAGACCACAGAGTAGGTTTTAATCAATCTTTTCTAAAGAGTATAACAGGAACATAGGAAATTGCTGGTGAACTTACAAATTAATGGCAGGTTCTCTTTTTAAAGACAAGCGAGATGATACAAATTTTGATGTCTTGAATCATGGGTTAAAAAATTATTCTAGATAAGAGGCTTTGCCTTATAGAAGAGTACTAACCAGTGATACTTTCATCATCTTTGTTAAATGATGATAATATAGAGAATGCCAGTCTTCATCTCAAACTCTTATGCACACTCTGTAACGAGATCAAGTGGTGAGGTGGTGTGTGCCAGTGGGTGGAATGACTTTTGTTAAACTCCTCCATTACTGTCTAGCATTAGCACTAGAACCATCGGCTACCTGCCTCTGAAATCCTTTAAGGCTTATGGACCTGATGCCTCCTCTTCCTTGGCAGAGGACACAGTTGATTTTTTTTTTCCCTTTGTCTGTTACTAGTTCTGTTTCCCAGTACCAGACACACTCTCTTTGTTGTTCCTGTTGCTGTTTCTTACATTATATGCGTTCTGCATTTTCTGCCCCCTTGGTTTCTTTGTTTCTTTCTGACTCCTCTCCCTTCTCCTTTGATTCTGTCACATAAGCTCAAAAAGGCCCCATCTCCAACCAAACACACCTTTCCTTTTCTATTTTGCATGGAGTTCTCTTAAAAACAAATCACAAACTTATCTCAACCATTTTTGGTGAGGTTGGGAGGGTGGAGATAAAAACCTGTACTGGAAGTTTCTATGTTAGCTGCCTAAAATTGTTTTGCTTTGCTTTGCTTTTTAAGTTTAATGCTTTTCTAGAATCTTGGTTGATAGTATTATTCCCAATATAAGGTAATCAGTGGTATACTTGCCCCAAGAAGCGAAGTGTACACTATAGTTCTCAGTATCACAAATATTGATGGAACTCCCCTGTATGGCAACCCACTCCAGCACTCTTGCCTGGAAAATTCTATGGATGGAGGAGCCTGGTAGGCTACAGTCCAGGGGCCCGCAACGAGTTGGACACAACTGAGAGACTTCACTTTCACTTTCCCCTGTATTAGGTAGTACAATAGATGCTGGAGATATGGTTACCACCAAGAAAGATAAAGTGGCTGCGGGTACTGAGCTTACAATTTAGTGTGGAAAGCAAATAAATAAATATTATCAAGTGTGATGAATGCTATGAAGGAGGAAGTATAAGGATGTGATGGGAAAACAGATGAAGGAGTTTAAGTTTCACATAGGATGTATCCCTCTTATCTGAGCAACTGCTTCATTACTTATGTACGTTGGCAGGTAAAACAGTCTTTCAACATTGATGGTTAAATGAGAAGAGACTAACACTGTTCAATGTTGACAAGCCACTAATTTAATATAGAATTCCACTCCCATCTAATTTCTCTGAACTGGAATGATAACGTAAGGGGAGGCAGTTGATAAGTTTCTTGAATTTTTTCCAAGTCATGACACTGTGGTCAATTGGGAATTGTTCATTCGCTAAATTGTGTCCGACTCTTTGAGACCCTATGGACTACAGCATGCCAGGCTTCCCTGTTTTTCACTATCTCCCAGAGTTAGTTCAAACTCATGTCCACTGAGTCAATGCCATCCAACCATCTCATCCTCTGTTGTCCCCTTCTCCTCCTGCCCTCAATCTTTCCCAGCATCAGAGTCTTTTCCATCCAGGGTCTCTTTGCATATACAGTATTCTTGCCTTGAGAACCCCATGAACAGCATGAAAAGGCAAAAGATATAACACTAAAAGATGAACTTCCTAGGTCAGTAGGTGTACAATATGCCACTGGGGAGGACTGGAGAAATAGCTTCAGAAGGAATGAAGAGGCTGAGCCAAAGCAGAAACGACACCCAGTTGTGGATGTGTCTGGTGGTGAAAGTAAAGTTCGATGCTGTAAAGAACAATATTGCGTTGGAACCTGGAATGTTAGGTCCATGAATCAAAGTAAATTGGATGTGATCAAACAGGAGACAGTAAGAGGGGACATTGACATTTTAGGAATCAGTGAACTAAAATGGACAGGAATGGGTGAATTTGATTCAGATGACAATTATGTCCACTTCTGTGGGCAAGGATTCCTTAGAAGAAGTGGAGTAGCCATCATGGTCAACAAAAAACTCCAAAATGCAGTACTTGGGTACAATCTCAAACACGACAGAATGATCTCAGTTCAGTTCCAAGGCAAACCAATTGGGAGAATATGTGTCTATTCTGAGCTTGACTCTATGAAAAGATTCTACTATTGCCACTCTATCTCAGACTTTCTAAAAACTGCATCATAATCATATATGTGTATGTGTGTATGTATGGTTTATTTTTCACTGTATATCAGACATTATGCTAAGTGTGTTAAATTTATCATTTCAATTAGTTTGTCTAAAATATATGTTAGCTATTATTTTTATTTCTAATTTATAATAAGAAGCTGAAGCTTAGAGAAATTAAGTTGTTCATAATTATCCAGCTAATAAAAGATAGACCTAATATTTAATTCTGGTATGCCAGATTCTGAGCTTCCCTGGTGGTTCAGATGGTAAAGAATTTGCCTGCAATGCAAGAGACCCAGGTTTGATCCCCTGGGTTGGGAAGATCCCCTGGAGGGGGGGATAGCAACCCACCCCAATATTCTTGCCTGGGAAATCCCATGGACAGAGGAGAACAAAGAGTCAGACATGACTGAGCGACTAACACTTCCTCACATTTTTCTTCTCACATCAAATTCTAAAGGCATCATTCTGATACTTGGAGGTGAGAAAAGGGGGAACTGGCAAAGTCATCAGAAAAGTATACATAAAATGACTTGAGTAGGATTTTCATTAAAATTCCACACATAAAATTTTAAACATCTCTTTCCAAAAATATTTTACAGTTTTAAGAACTCTTCTAACTAGTTACTATACTTTTATCTTATCTTAGCAATCTGGCAAGCTTCTAAACATTGCATAATTTGAGTCTATCTCCCTGAAGATAATTTTTAAAATTTATTTATAAAGCCTTTAAAAAAAAAAACAGTTGTAGCAGTTTTATTTGTATATTTTAAATAACAACTTTGTCAGTATTTAACCCCACAAATAGTTGTTTTCACTAAAACCTAATAAAGTTTTTCCTAAATTGCACTCTTTGGAAAATTAGTTCTATCAGAAACTACAAATTAAAAGAAATGCCATGATAGATTGTGATAAATTACATTTTATTTTCTTGATATTCACAACATACACTAGTATATTAATATTCAAGTCTCCTATACAAAGGCCTACAGTACAGAAATCTTCATTTTTATACATACTGGTGTTTCCCAAACTAATTTGTCCATGTTAATCTTTGTATATGAAACACCCAGAATCTTGAGGGGCTAGTGCTCTATAAAATAGATCATGAAAGACCATGAAGACATCAATATATTGAAGGCACAGATTATTAGTGTTTGGAGTACTATATGACTTTAGTGAATTTAAATTTTCAGAGTATTAATATGTATTGAAGATTTCACATATCAAGAGTGTCCTTGCCCCCAGTATGTACTAGCCAATTCATCAGGATAGGAATAGCAGCTGATAGTCACGAAGGAATTGGAAAATGGTGACATTACTTAGCAGTAACTAGTATAGACAAGGCTTATCAGTATCTGTTACCCACATTGATACATGGCAATAGCAAGCCTGCTCTCATTTGCCTTGGCAGCCAAGGAAGAATGTGATAAGCACTGAAGGGTAAAATTACTCAATTGTGTATATAAGTAAAGCATTTTCTCGGGAGTCCCAGAAATCAGTGGGTGACTTTTGGGAAGCCATGAGAGAGAGTCATACATATATGAATTATTACTACTTAAGATACTATTTTTGTCTTTAGGCTTGTATAATTTTTGTTTCCTCTGGTTTTGTTTTTTAGTAGAAATATATTACATCATAGTTTTAGATTTGTACAACAGCAGAATAGGCAGACAGTTTAAGAAATTATCTGATTCAGCCCCATGACATGCCCTCTTTAGTGTATTTATATTCTTTAAACATGGAGGTGCATATATATTAGAAAAACTGTACTATTAAGAAACTGATAGTACAGAATAGAACAGAGGACAACATTTGAAGGTCATGGTCCTTAAAAGGGTATTTTATCCAGGCTAACCAAACTCAAGAGGAACAATAGAAGGTCATAAAAAATAATGACCAATCAGGAGGCAGGAAGAAGGATAAATTAGAAGCATGGAATTAACAGATAAACACCACTGTACATAAAACAGATAAACAAGGACTTACTGTATAGCATTGGGACTATATTTGGTATCATAATAATCTATAATGAATTTAGAAATTATAATTTAGAAAAATTATATATATATAATTGCAACCCCAAATTAAAAATACTGCAAATCAACTATGTGCTGTGCTGTGCTGTGCTGTGCTGTGTCTGATTCTGACAGCCTGGACTATAGCCTGCCAGGCTCCATTGTCCATGGAATTTTCCAGACAAGAATACTGGAGTAGGTTGCATTTCCTACTCCAGGGTAGGAAGTAGGGATCTCCCCAAGCCAGCATCTCTTGCATCTCCTTCATTGGCAGGCAGATTTCTTACCCCTGAGCCCCCTGTTAGTCAGTTCAGTTGCTCATTTGTATCCTGCTCTTTGCTCTTTGCAACCCCGTGGACTGCAGCATGCCAAGCCTCCTTGTCCACCACCATCTCCTGGAGCTTTCTCAAACTCATGTCCATTGAGTCAGTGATGCCATCCAACCATTTCATCCTCTATCGTCCCCTTCTCCTCCTGCCTTCAATCTTTCCCAGTATCAAGGTCTTTTTCAATCAGTCAATTCTTCACATCAGGTAGCCAAAGTACTGGAGCTTCAGCTTCAGTGTCAGTCCTTCCAATGAATATTCAGGACTGATTTCCTTTAGGGTTGACTGGTTTGATCTCCCTGAAGTCCAAAGGACTCTCAAGAATCTTCTTCAACACTACAGTTAATGGTACAGTTCATTTCTTCAGCGCTCAGTTTTCTTTATAGTTCAATTCTCACATCCATACATAACTACTGGAAAAACCATAGCTTTGAATAGACAGACCTTTGTTGGAAAAGTAATTTCTCTGCTTTTTAATATGCTGTCTAGTTGGCCATAGCTTTTCTTCCAAGGAGCAAGCATCTTTTAATTTCATGGCTGAAGTCACTGTCTGCAGTGATTTTGGAGCCCAAGAAATCAAAGTCTGTCACTGTTTCCATTGTTTCTACATTTATTTGCCATGAAGTGATGGGACCAGATATCATGATGTTAGCTTTTTGAATGTTGAGTTTTAAGCCAGCTTTTTCACTTTGCTCTTTCACTTTCATCAGGAGGTTCTTCAGTTCCTCTTCACTTGCTGCCATGAGGGTGGTGTCATCTGCATATCTGAGGTTATTGATATTTCTACTGGCAATCTTGATTTCAGACTGTGCTTCAACCAACTTGGCATTTCACATGATGTACTCTACATGTAAATTAAATAAGCAGAGTGATATATACAACCTTGATGTACACCTTTCCCAGTTTTGGACCACTCTGTAGTTCCATGTCTGGTTCTAATTGTTGCTTCTTAACAAGCATACAGATTTCTCAGGAGGCAGGTAAGGTGGTCTAGTATTCCCATCTCTTTAAGAATTTTCAACAATTTGTTTTGATCCATAAAGTCAAAGGCTTTAGCATAGTCAATGAGGCAGAAGTAGATGTTTTCCTGGAATTCTCTTGTTTTTTCTCTGATCCACAGATGTTTGCAATTTGATTTCTTGTTCCTCTGCCTTTTCTAAATCCAACTTGAACATCTGGAATTTCTCAGTTCACATACTGTTGAAGCCTAGCTTGGAGGATTTTGAGCATTACTTTGCTAGTATGTGATATGAGTGCAGTTGTGTGGTGGTTTGAACATTCTGTGGCATTGCCTTTCTTTGGGATTGGATTGAAAACTTACCTTTTCCAGTCCTGTGACCACTGCTGATTTTCCAAATTTGCCGGCATATAGATGCATCACTTTCACAGCATCATGTCTTAGGATTTGAAATAGCTCAGCTGGGTTTCCATCACCTCCACTAGAATCACTATGAACAAAGCTTTGGAGCTATCTGAAGATCAATCTGTTAGACCACGCTGGTCCATTGAAGTTATCTTTTACTCAATCTGCTCACTCCAGAGCAACATAAATGAAGAAGTTGTAAACACTGAAATGTTCAGAGTTTCTGATTTGTTTGAATCCTGAACTACCTCCTGGTCCCTCATGTCACAGCTCTTTGACCAAGTAAAAACAAGAACTCTATTAATACTGTCACCATAGACTATCAGTGGCAATTCATTGCCTGTCAGGTGTCCATCTTTTAGCAAATGCCACCTTTGTACTGGGCATTGAGTTTCCATCTATTCTCTTTTCTATACTATTTTGGGATAGAAACATTTCTTTCCTTCTCAGAGGAAGAAATCACTCTGAAACATGAACATGTTAGCTTTATATTCCAAGACTCACTGAATTTCCTAATAACTTCAGCCCTTGTAGATGGTCATTCATTTCTGGTCCTTCCATCTCTCCCTGCCTACTCCCATACCTGTACCCTCTTTTATGAGTAAGCACATCACGGGTGAATACAGTCTCTTCCCTTCATAGAAGCATCTCCTTCACTTGTGTGCAAGACATTCTATTTAAAACTACAATCAGCAAATGACTTAAGTCATCTGTTTATTCTGGACAATTTCTTTAAATTCTTTTTAATGTTATCCAGAATTTTACATATATTTAAGTATTTCAAACTTTCTGGCTTGTATTCAGCTTTTTGCTTACTATAGAAAACAGATCTTTTATTTCCATGTATTTTCTATATTATATTATTATAACTCAGTTTGTAAGGGCATGTTTTTCTCTGGATTTTATGTTTAAAACTATTTAGAATTTTATTCCTATCTTTCAGGGATTTCATATCCTATAATTCACTATGGTCACAGATTCAATTCTTATTCAATATATATAAAACCAAAAGATCTTGTTTCAGCAATAATCTGCAAAGCCTTTGTAACAAATATATATATTGTTCAAATGATCATGATTAGTTTTGTTTTGGATCCTTGAAATTTGACACTAGGAAAGCTCTTTGCAGGTGACTGTGGTAAAATTCAATTTTCCTTCTATTGTGAAAATATTTTTCCTTTGAAATAAATATTTATTTTTTTCCATTATCACTCCAATTTTAAATAAATTAGATGGATTAAATATTAAATGCTGAATCTTTTTTCCCTTTTTCTTTACAAAAGAAATTATGTTTTTGCTCATTTTCAGAGATGACTTCAAGATGGTTTCCCCATGGTAACTATTTTGTGTAGAAATATCTCTTGGCAAATACCATGCAATTATGTTATCAGCTAAATAGCTTGTCAGTACTGCAAGCAAACAGACTGATAGAAAATTTGCAAGCTTGGGAAAGATTTACATTTGTAGAGAAATGAGAAATATACTTCACTCTTCCCTTCAAAACAAACAAGTATGATAATTTTATGGGTCCCAATAGTATACAATACAGTTTTAAAATTCTCTTTGTGATAATCTTATCCTGAGTGATTAGGTGAAAGGAAAGCACATGTCAGTCTGAATTTGGAGAAATGTTCAAAACTTGATCATGCTTAAATAACTTTGGAGTCTATTATACAGAGTGAAGTAAGCCAGAAAGAAAAACACCAATACAGTATACTAATGCATATAAATGGAATTTAGAAAGATGGAAATGATAACCCTGTATGCGAGACAGCAAAAGAGACACAGATGTATAGAACAGTCTTTTGGACTCTGTGGGAGAGGGCAAGGGTGGGATGATTTGGGAGAATGGCATTGAAACATGTAGAATATCATATATGAAATGAATTGCCAGTCCAGGTTCGATGCATGATACTGGATGCTAGGGGCTGGTGCACTGGGACGACCCAGAGGGATGGTATGGGGAGGGAGGAGAGAGGGGGGTTCAGGATGGGGAACAATGTATACCTGTGGCTGATTCATGTTGATGTATGGCAAAACCAATACAAGATTGTAAAGTAATTAACCTCCAATTAAAATAAATTTATATTAAAAATAAATAAATAACCTTGAATAAAAAAACAAAGTGTCACTGAAAAATGTCTAGAATTAAATATTGTTTTGTTTTCAATGTACAATTATCCAGAGTAGCTCTGTAAAAGTAAGGAAGTCTTGACCAATGAAATTGTTTGACTTCTCTAAATAAAAGAGCAACTGAGGCAATAAAAATTAGATCAATACTCTTCTGTTTCTGAAGAAAGAAGAGCTCATCACTGAGCAACAATTCCCAACTTCTGATTTTGACTCCTTGAGTGAATCCTATGTATTAAAATAAAGGTGTGATCAGAGAATGTGGAAGACATTTTAAGAGACGTGAGTCCGAAATAGAGAATGAGGCTTATTGAGTGCACATTTTTTTTTTTTCCCTTTGTCTGTTACTAGTTCTGTTTCCCAGTACCAGACACACTCTCTTTGTTGTTCCTGTTGCTGCTTCTTACATTATATGCATTCTGCATTTTCTGCCCCCTTGGTTTCTTTGTTTCTTTCTGACTCCTCTCCCTTCTCCTTTGATTCTGTCACATAAGCTCAAAAAGGCCCCATCTCCAACCAAACACACCTTTCCTTTTCTATTTTGCATGGAGTTCTCTTAAAAACAAATCACAAACTTATCTCAACCATTTTTGGTGAGGTTGGGAGGGTGGAGATAAAAACCTGTACTGGAAGTTTCTATGTTAGCTGCCTAAAATTGTTTTGCTTTGCTTTGCTTTTTAAGTTTAATGCTTTTCTAGAATCTTGGTTGATAGTATTATTCCCAATATAAGGTAATCAGTGGTATACTTGCCCCAAGAAGCGAAGTGTACACTATAGTTCTCAGTATCACAAATATTGATGGAACTCCCCTGTATGGCAACCCACTCCAGCACTCTTGCCTGGAAAATTCTATGGATGGAGGAGCCT
This sequence comes from Oreotragus oreotragus, assembly GCA_006410675.1. Classification (NCBI taxonomy): domain Eukaryota; kingdom Metazoa; phylum Chordata; class Mammalia; order Artiodactyla; family Bovidae; genus Oreotragus; species Oreotragus oreotragus. The sequence goes on from SJYX01022206.1 coordinate 77,988, forward strand.
GGTAGGCTACAGTCCAGGGGCCCGCAACGAGTTGGACACAACTGAGAGACTTCACTTTCACTTTCCCCTGTATTAGGTAGTACAATAGATGCTGGAGATATGGTTACCACCAAGAAAGATAAAGTGGCTGCGGGTACTGAGCTTACAATTTAGTGTGGAAAGCAAATAAATAAATATTATCAAGTGTGATGAATGCTATGAAGGAGGAAGTATAAGGATGTGATGGGAAAACAGATGAAGGAGTTTAAGTTTCANACTGTCACCATAGACTATCAGTGGCAATTCATTGCCTGTCAGGTGTCCATCTTTTAGCAAATGCCACCTTTGTACTGGGCATTGAGTTTCCATCTATTCTCTTTTCTATACTATTTTGGGATAGAAACATTTCTTTCCTTCTCAGAGGAAGAAATCACTCTGAAACATGAACATGTTAGCTTTATATTCCAAGACTCACTGAATTTCAGATGTGTATAAGAGACAGCCTCTTATCTGAGCAACTGCTTCATCACTTATGTACGTTGGCAGGTAAAACAGTCTTTCAACATTGATGGTTAAATGAGAAGAGACTAACACTGTCCAATGTTGACAAGCCACTAATTTAATATAGAATTCCACTCCCATCTAATTTCTCTGAACTGGAATGATAATGTAAGGGGAGGCAGTTGATAAGTTTCTTGAATTTTTTCCAAGTCATGACACTGTGGTCAATTGGGAATTGTTCATTCGCTAAATTGTGTCCGACTCTTTGAGACCCTATGGACTACAGCATGCCAGGCTTCCCTGTTTTTCACTATCTCCCAGAGTTAGTTCAAACTCATGTCCACTGAGTCAATGCCATCCAACCATCTCATCCTCTGTTGTCCCCTTCTCCTCCTGCCCTCAATCTTTCCCAGCATCAGAGTCTTTTCCATCCAGGGTCTCTTTGCATATACAGTATTCTTGCCTTGAGAACCCCATGAACAGCATGAAAAGGCAAAAGATATAACACTAAAAGATGAACTTCCTAGGTCAGTAGGTGTACAATATGCCACTGGGGAGGACTGGAGAAATAGCTTCAGAAGGAATGAAGAGGCTGAGCCAAAGCAGAAACGACACCCAGTTGTGGATGTGTCTGGTGGTGAAAGTAAAGTTCGATGCTGTAAAGAACAATATTGCGTTGGAACCTGGAATGTTAGGTCCATGAATCAAAGTAAATTGGATGTGATCAAACAGGAGACAGTAAGAGGGGACATTGACATTTTAGGAATCAGTGAACTAAAATGGACAGGAATGGGTGAATTTGATTCAGATGACAATTATGTCCACTTCTGTGGGCAAGGATTCCTTAGAAGAAGTGGAGTAGCCATCATGGTCAACAAAAAACTCCAAAATGCAGTACTTGGGTACAATCTCAAACACGACAGAATGATCTCAGTTCAGTTCCAAGGCAAACCAATTGGGAGAATATGTGTCTATTCTGAGCTTGACTCTATGAAAAGATTCTACTATTGCCACTCTATCTCAGACTTTCTAAAAACTGCATCATAATCATATATGTGTATGTGTGTATGTATGGTTTATTTTTCACTGTATATCAGACATTATGCTAAGTGTGTTAAATTTATCATTTCAATTAGTTTGTCTAAAATATATGTTAGCTATTATTTTTATTTCTAATTTATAATAAGAAGCTGAAGCTTAGAGAAATTAAGTTGTTCATAATTATCCAGCTAATAAAAGATAGACCTAATATTTAATTCTGGTATGCCAGATTCTGAGCTTCCCTGGTGGTTCAGATGGTAAAGAATTTGCCTGCAATGCAAGAGACCCAGGTTTGATCCCCTGGGTTGGGAAGATCCCCTGGAGGGGGGGATAGCAACCCACCCCAATATTCTTGCCTGGGAAATCCCATGGACAGAGGAGAACAAAGAGTCAGACATGACTGAGCGACTAACACTTCCTCACATTTTTCTTCTCACATCAAATTCTAAAGGCATCATTCTGATACTTGGAGGTGAGAAAAGGGGGAACTGGCAAAGTCATCAGAAAAGTATACATAAAATGACTTGAGTAGGATTTTCATTAAAATTCCACACATAAAATTTTAAACATCTCTTTCCAAAAATATTTTACAGTTTTAAGAACTCTTCTAACTAGTTACTATACTTTTATCTTATCTTAGCAATCTGGCAAGCTTCTAAACATTGCATAATTTGAGTCTATCTCCCTGAAGATAATTTTTAAAATTTATTTATAAAGCCTTTAAAAAAAAAAACAGTTGTAGCAGTTTTATTTNCTCTTCTAACTAGTTACTATACTTTTATCTTATCTTAGCAATCTGGCAAGCTTCTAAACATTGCATAATTTGAGTCTATCTCCCTGAAGATAATTTTTAAAATTTATTTATAAAGCCTTTAAAAAAAAAAAAACAGTTGTAGCAGTTTTATTTGTATATTTTAAATAACAACTTTGTCAGTATTTAACCCCACAAATAGTTGTTTTCACTAAAACCTAATAAAGTTTTTCCTAAATTGCACTCTTTGGAAGATTAGTTCTATCAGAAACTACAAATTAAAAGAAATGCCATGATAGATTGTGATAAATTACATTTTATTTTCTTGATATTCACAACATACACTAGTATATTAATATTCAAGTCTCCTATACAAAGGCCTACAGTACAGAAATCTTCATTTTTATACATACTGGTGTTTCCCAAACTAATTTGTCCATGTTAATCTTTGTATATGAAACACCCAGAATCTTGAGGGGCTAGTGCTCTATAAAATAGATCATGAAAGACCATGAAGACATCAATATATTGAAGGCACAGATTATTAGTGTTTGGAGTACTATATGACTTTAGTGAATTTAAATTTTCAGAGTATTAATATGTATTGAAGATTTCACATATCAAGAGTGTCCTTGCCCCCAGTATGTACTAGCCAATTCATCAGGATAGGAATAGCAGCTGATAGTCACGAAGGAATTGGAAAATGGTGACATTACTTAGCAGTAACTAGTATAGACAAGGCTTATCAGTATCTGTTACCCACATTGATACATGGCAATAGCAAGCCTGCTCTCATTTGCCTTGGCAGCCAAGGAAGAATGTGATAAGCACTGAAGGGTAAAATTACTCAATTGTGTATATAAGTAAAGCATTTTCTCGGGAGTCCCAGAAATCAGTGGGTGACTTTTGGGAAGCCATGAGAGAGAGTCATACATATATGAATTATTACTACTTAAGATACTATTTTTGTCTTTAGGCTTGTATAATTTTTGTTTCCTCTGATTTTGTTTTTTAGTAGAAATATATTACATCATAGTTTTAGATTTGTACAACAGCAGAATAGGCAGACAGTTTAAGAAATTATCTGATTCAGCCCCATGACATGCCCTCTTTGGTGTATTTATATTCTTTAAACATGGAGGTGCATATATATTAGAAAAACTGTACTATTAAGAAACTGATAGTACAGAATAGAACAGAGGACAACATTTGAAGGTCATGGTCCTTAAAAGGGTATTTTATCCAGGCTAACCAAACTCAAGAGGAACAATAGAAGGTCATAAAAAATAATGACCAATCAGGAGGCAGGAAGAAGGATAAATTAGAAGCATGGAATTAACAGATAAACACCACTGTACATAAAACAGATAAACAAGGATTTACTGTATAGCACTGGGACTATATTTGGTATCATAATAATCTATAATGAATTTAGAAATTATAATTTAGAAAAATTATATATATATAATTGCAACCCCAAATTAAAAATACTGCAAATCAACTATGTGCTGTGCTGTGCTGTGCTGTGCTGTGTCTGATTCTGACAGCCTGGACTATAGCCTGCCAGGCTCCATTGTCCATGGAATTTTCCAGACAAGAATACTGGAGTAGGTTGCATTTCCTACTCCAGGGTAGGAAGTAGGGATCTCCCCAAGCCAGCATCTCTTGCATCTCCTTCATTGGCAGGCAGATTTCTTACCCCTGAGCCCCCTGTTAGTCAGTTCAGTTGCTCATTTGTATCCTGCTCTTTGCTCTTTGCAACCCCGTGGACTGCAGCATGCCAAGCCTCCTTGTCCACCACCATCTCCTGGAGCTTTCTCAAACTCATGTCCATTGAGTCAGTGATGCCATCCAACCATTTCATCCTCTATCGTCCCCTTCTCCTCCTGCCTTCAATCTTTCCCAGTATCAAGGTCTTTTTCAATCAGTCAATTCTTCACATCAGGTAGCCAAAGTACTGGAGCTTCAGCTTCAGTGTCAGTCCTTCCAATGAATATTCAGGACTGATTTCCTTTAGGGTTGACTGGTTTGATCTCCCTGAAGTCCAAAGGACTCTCAAGAATCTTCTTCAACACTACAGTTAATGGTACAGTTCATTTCTTCAGCGCTCAGTTTTCTTTATAGTTCAATTCTCACATCCATACATAACTACTGGAAAAACCATAGCTTTGAATAGACAGACCTTTGTTGGAAAAGTAATTTCTCTGCTTTTTAATATGCTGTCTAGTTGGCCATAGCTTTTCTTCCAAGGAGCAAGCATCTTTTAATTTCATGGCTGAAGTCACTGTCTGCAGTGATTTTGGAGCCCAAGAAATCAAAGTCTGTCACTGTTTCCATTGTTTCTACATTTATTTGCCATGAAGTGATGGGACCAGATATCATGATGTTAGCTTTTTGAATGTTGAGTTTTAAGCCAGCTTTTTCACTTTGCTCTTTCACTTTCATCAGGAGGTTCTTCAGTTCCTCTTCACTTGCTGCCATGAGGGTGGTGTCATCTGCATATCTGAGGTTATTGATATTTCTACTGGCAATCTTGATTTCAGACTGTGCTTCAACCAACTTGGCATTTCACATGATGTACTCTACATGTAAATTAAATAAGCAGAGTGATATATACAACCTTGATGTACACCTTTCCCAGTTTTGGACCACTCTGTAGTTCCATGTCTGGTTCTAATTGTTGCTTCTTAACAAGCATACAGATTTCTCAGGAGGCAGGTAAGGTGGTCTAGTATTCCCATCTCTTTAAGAATTTTCAACAATTTGTTTTGATCCATAAAGTCAAAGGCTTTAGCATAGTCAATGAGGCAGAAGTAGATGTTTTCCTGGAATTCTCTTGTTTTTTCTCTGATCCACAGATGTTTGCAATTTGATTTCTTGTTCCTCTGCCTTTTCTAAATCCAACTTGAACATCTGGAATTTCTCAGTTCACATACTGTTGAAGCCTAGCTTGGAGGATTTTGAGCATTACTTTGCTAGTATGTGATATGAGTGCAGTTGTGTGGTGGTTTGAACATTCTGTGGCATTGCCTTTCTTTGGGATTGGATTGAAAACTTACCTTTTCCAGTCCTGTGACCACTGCTGATTTTCCAAATTTGCCGGCATATAGATGCATCACTTTCACAGCATCATGTCTTAGGATTTGAAATAGCTCAGCTGGGTTTCCATCACCTCCACTAGAATCACTATGAACAAAGCTTTGGAGCTATCTGAAGATCAATCTGTTAGACCACGCTGGTCCATTGAAGTTATCTTTTACTCAATCTGCTCACTCCAGAGCAACATAAATGAAGAAGTTGTAAACACTGAAATGTTCAGAGTTTCTGATTTGTTTGAATCCTGAACTACCTCCTGGTCCCTCATGTCACAGCTCTTTGACCAAGTAAAAACAAGAACTCTATTAATACTGTCACCATAGACTATCAGTGGCAATTCATTGCCTGTCAGGTGTCCATCTTTTAGCAAATGCCACCTTTGTACTGGGCATTGAGTTTCCATCTATTCTCTTTTCTATACTATTTTGGGATAGAAACATTTCTTTCCTTCTCAGAGGAAGAAATCACTCTGAAACATGAACATGTTAGCTTTATATTCCAAGACTCACTGAATTTCCTAATAACTTCAGCCCTTGTAGATGGTCATTCATTTCTGGTCCTTCCATCTCTCCCTGCCTACTCCCATACCTGTACCCTCTTTTATGAGTAAGCACATCACGGGTGAATACAGTCTCTTCCCTTCATAGAAGCATCTCCTTCACTTGTGTGCAAGACATTCTATTTAAAACTACAATCAGCAAATGACTTAAGTCATCTGTTTATTCTGGACAATTTCTTTAAATTCTTTTTAATGTTATCCAGAATTTTACATATATTTAAGTATTTCAAACTTTCTGGCTTGTATTCAGCTTTTTGCTTACTATAGAAAACAGATCTTTTATTTCCATGTATTTTCTATATTATATTATTATAACTCAGTTTGTAAGGGCATGTTTTTCTCTGGATTTTATGTTTAAAACTATTTAGAATTTTATTCCTATCTTTCAGGGATTTCATATCCTATAATTCACTATGGTCACAGATTCAATTCTTATTCAATATATATAAAACCAAAAGATCTTGTTTCAGCAATAATCTGCAAAGCCTTTGTAACAAATATATATATTGTTCAAATGATCATGATTAGTTTTGTTTTGGATCCTTGAAATTTGACACTAGGAAAGCTCTTTGCAGGTGACTGTGGTAAAATTCAATTTTCCTTCTATTGTGAAAATATTTTTCCTTTGAAATAAATATTTATTTTTTTCCATTATCACTCCAATTTTAAATAAATTAGATGGATTAAATATTAAATGCTGAATCTTTTTTCCCTTTTTCTTTACAAAAGAAATTATGTTTTTGCTCATTTTCAGAGATGACTTCAAGATGGTTTCCCCATGGTAACTATTTTGTGTAGAAATATCTCTTGGCAAATACCATGCAATTATGTTATCAGCTAAATAGCTTGTCAGTACTGCAAGCAAACAGACTGATAGAAAATTTGCAAGCTTGGGAAAGATTTACATTTGTAGAGAAATGAGAAATATACTTCACTCTTCCCTTCAAAACAAACAAGTATGATAATTTTATGGGTCCCAATAGTATACAATACAGTTTTAAAATTCTCTTTGTGATAATCTTATCCTGAGTGATTAGGTGAAAGGAAAGCACATGTCAGTCTGAATTTGGAGAAATGTTCAAAACTTGATCATGCTTAAATAACTTTGGAGCCAATTATACAGAGTGAAGTAAGCCAGAAAGAAAAACACCAATACAGTATACTAATGCATATAAATGGAATTTAGAAAGATGGAAATGATAACCCTGTATGCGAGACAGCAAAAGAGACACAGATGTATAGAACAGTCTTTTGGACTCTGTGGGAGAGGGCAAGGGTGGGATGATTTGGGAGAATGGCATTGAAACATGTAGAATATCATATATGAAATGAATTGCCAGTCCAGGTTCGATGCATGATACTGGATGCTAGGGGCTGGTGCACTGGGACGACCCAGAGGGATGGTATGGGGAGGGAGGAGAGAGGGGGGTTCAGGATGGGGAACAATGTATACCTGTGGCTGATTCATGTTGATGTATGGCAAAACCAATACAAGATTGTAAAGTAATTAACCTCCAATTAAAATAAATTTATATTAAAAATAAATAAATAACCTTGAATAAAAAAACAAAGTGTCACTGAAAAATGTCTAGAATTAAATATTGTTTTGTTTTCAATGTACAATTATCCAGAGTAGCTCTGTAAAAGTAAGGAAGTCTTGACCAATGAAATTGTTTGACTTCTCTAAATAAAAGAGCAACTGAGGCAATAAAAATTAGATCAATACTCTTCTGTTTCTGAAGAAAGAAGAGCTCATCACTGAGCAACAATTCCCAACTTCTGATTTTGACTCCTTGAGTGAATCCTATGTATTAAAATAAAGGTGTGATCAGAGAATGTGGAAGACATTTTAAGAGACGTGAGTCCGAAATAGAGAATGAGGCTTATTGAGTGCACATCCTGCTTGTTCAGATGTTAGTTTTGGACTCATTTTGATACCAATAACTTCTATCAAAAAAAAAAAAAAGAAAAATCCAAGCAATTATATCTAAACTGAAATTACATTGAATCTATAGATTGCTTTAGGTAGTATACTCATTTTCACTATATTGATTCTTCTCCATCTATTAGTGTCCTCTTTGATTTCTTTCACCAGTGTTTTATAGTGTTGTATATATAGGTCTTTAGTTTCTTTAGGTGGATATATTCCTAAGTATTTTATTCTTTTCATTGCAATGTGAATGGAATTATTTCCTTAATTTCGCTTTCTGTTTTCTCATTATTAGTGTATAGGAATGCAAGGGATTTCTGTGTGTTGATTTTATATCTTACAACTTTATTATATTCATTGATTAGCGCTGGTAATTTTCTGGTGGAGTCTTTAGGGTTTTCTATGTAGAGGATCACATCATCTGCAAACAGCGAGAGTTTTACTTCTTCTTTTCCAATTTGAATTCCTTCTATTTTTTTTTTTTTTCTGCTCTGATTGCTGTGGCCAAAACTTCCCAAACTATGCTGAATAGTAGTGGTGAAAGTGGGCACCCTTGTCTTCTTCCTGACTTTAGGGGAAATGCTTTCAATTTTTCACCATTGAGGATAATGTTTGCTGTGGGCTTGTCATATATAGCTTTTATTATGTTGAGGCATGTTCCTTCTATTCCTGCTTTCTGGAGAGTTTTTATCTTAAATGGATGTTGAATTTTGCCAAAGGCTTTCTCTGCATCTATTGAGATAATCATATGGCTTTTATTTTTCAATTTGTTAATGTGGTGAATTACACTGACTGATTTGCAGATATTGAAGAATTCTTGCATCCCTCGAATAAAGCCTCCTTGGTCATGGTGTATGATCTTTTTAATGTGTTGTTGGATTCTGATTGCTAGAATTTTGTTAAGGATTTTTGCATCTATGTTCATCAATGATATTGGCCTGTAGTTTTCTTTTTTTGTGGCATCTTTGTCAGGTTTTGGTATTAGGGTGGCAGGGGAGCCTGGTGGGCTACAGTCCACAGGGTCACAAAAGAGTTGGACAGGACTTGGCAACTAAACAACAACAAAAATTTGTAGACTATGAAATTTGAGTTTCTCCACAGTAGCCAATGAATCTGACTAACCAAAAAAAAAGTATAACAGTTTCTGTTTGTTTACTGCTTGTGGTAGGCAGAACTCTAAAATGGCCTGCAACATTCCCTGCAGTATGCCCTGAATACCTCATTCCCACTGAGTGTGGGCAGGACCTGGGAATGGGATGGGAACTATAAGGTAAGGTTGTAGATTAGGTTACCTTATTAGGTTACCTTATATGGCAAAGGAGATGTTACTCCCATGATGACATGATGTTATATAAGACCTCATAGTAGTTGAGTGGAGAAATTCTCTCCCATGCTGGCCTTGAAGCAGTCAGCTGCCCTGTTAGGAAAAAGTCTATGAGAGGGCCATGTGGCAAGGGACGTCTGGGGGCTTCTAGGAGCTGAGAGCAATCCCTGGCTGTCTATAGGACCAGCAATAGGGACCTTAGTTCTGCAATGATGAGGAACTAGATTCTTCCAACGTGAATGTGGAAGAGGATTCTGAGCTCAAGATGATACCCTCTTTGCAGTTTTATCTTATCCTAAGTAGAGGATCCAGTTAGATATCTAAACTACTGACAGAAACTGTGAGATAATCAATGGGTGATATTTTAAGCCACTACAATTTGTTACCCAGCCACAGAAACAGAACACACTGCTCCTTAAAAAGATGTACTCATTTACTTAACATGTATTGATCCCCTGCTGTGTGTACTGCCCCAGAACACCTCCCTCAGGCTGGAAATTTCCACTATGCTTTCCTTGGTTTAACCTATTAGTTAGATTTAAGTGCACCCGTCTATGCTCCTTGTGCAGCTTATGATGGGGCTTAGAGCACAGTCCTAGGAGCCAAACTACCTGGGTTTAAATCTCAGTTCTGCTTACCAGCTGTGTGACCTTAGGTAAATTATTTTCTGGTACCTCAGTTTCCGTGTTTCTAATGGGAGACAATAGTTTCTGTTGCATTCAAATGGGCCATATGAGTCAGAGTGGGCTAGGTTATTTCAGGGTAACAAATTAACCATGGAACCTCATGAAATGAAAACATATTTTACTCATGATAGGTGTTCACTTTGGGTTTTCAGGGGGCTCTGCTTCTCCTAGTTACTCACGGGACTCTAGCTAATGGCAGGCCCTCCAAATTGTGAACTGACCATCTTAACATATGGCCTAGAGAGAGCTGGAGGAACATTTACCACCTTGGGCATTAAGTAACAACATTCGCTTTGCTCACAGCCCATGCTTTCAAACGAATCGTCTAGCCTCACCAAACTCATTAGTCAGGAAGAAACTTGGACACAGGCAAAGCCCGCCATGTGGAAATCGTCCCAAGTAGAGAGAAGAGGCAATAGAGAACTCTGAGGAAGGAAGGAATGATCTACTCAAGGAGGGCTAAGAAGCCACTGTGACAGCTGAATGGTGATTAAAGATGAGAAACCATTGAAGAAGCGGGGTGATTCAAAGGGTGTGTTAGTCGCTCATTCGTGGCTGACTCTGTGTGACCCCATGGACTGTAGTCCCCAGGCTCCTCTGTTCATGGGACTTTCCAGACAAGAATACTGGAGTGGGTTGCCACTTTCTACTCTAGAGATCTTCCTGACCCAGGGAATGAACCTGCACCTCCAGTGGCTCCTGCATGGCTGGTGGATTCTTTACCACTGAGCCACCTGGGAAGCCCCATTCAAAGGGCAGTGGCTCATTCTTCAGAAACAAATTTCCATCTCTGAGAGTTTTTTGTTGGTTTTCTCTAAAATAGCATCCTCATTTCTCTGATGACCCCTGTTCCTTAGCCTGCTTTAATTGCCTTCACTGTAGGTACCTGTAATTCTATCATGTACTTCTTACTGCTCCCCTACAGACTCTCCTTACTAGAGAGCAAAATGAGGGTAGAGATTCCTGTCTTGTTCATTCTGTCATCAACATTTAGTATAGTACCTGAACCTAAAAGACTTGATAAATGCTCATTGAATGACTTAATGGAGGGATGTTTAATTTCACTTTGCTTCTACACACCAAAATTGATGAGTTCAGTGAAGGAACACACTGCTTCAAAGGCCTTTCCAAGCTAAATTTTCCATTTAGATCCTGTAGGAGTCAATCCTATAGGAGAATGTTAGTCCCTCCTAGGAGCTGATGGCAGGAAACACATCTGCACCCTACTTCTGAGAACCACAGTGCTTCAGCCCAGTTAAAGGAGCAGGCCTGCACAGGAGTGAGTGTCACTTGGCTCTTTCAGTGGGAACTAATCATACCTAGTACAGAGGAGCTAAGGACATGAGTAGTGCTGGAAGCCACATCCATTCTCAGGCAGGCCTTCCCTCAACAAAAAGTCGATGCAACATCCTTGAGTGTTTGGAAATCCAAACTTTCTTCTTTTAGAGTCTTTCAAACAGAGTTGCCCAAATAAAGACAGAGTGCCTAAGATCAGCTTAGTTTAAACTAACTTTCCTGAGTAACGTGTATGAATTTTTCATTATCAAATATCTTTTAGAATAATTTCTGAAAGTCTTATGTACTTTTATTTTTCAAGTAAGTTTTATTTTTATCCTTTTAACTGAGATATAATTAACATATGTCAGTTGTAACACAATACTAACATGTAACACTATATATTAGTTTCAAGTACACGTCATCATGTTTCAATACTTGTATATGTTGCCAAATAATCACCATGATAAGTCTAGTTAATGTACATTACCACACAGAGTTACACATTTTTTTTTCTTATGATGAGAACATCTAAACTCTACTGTCTTGGCAACTTTTAAATATGTAATACGCTATTATTGACTATAATCACCAAGCTGTACATGACATCCTCAAATATCATATATCAGCCAGGTAATCAACAAATTATTTAAATTTGCCCTCATGATAATATCCACTATAGGTATAAACATCACCATATATAGATAAGGCGATAGATCTAGAGAGGTGAAGCCATTTTCCCCAAGTTTACCCAGTCAGTAAGGTGAGAAGAATCTGAACATGTATGTTCAGATTATTGCTCATCCTGTATTCTATGACTAGAGGTAATAAACTGTGCTACAGCTTCCAGATTGAATCTTCCTGCCCTTAAATCACTCACTTTTTATAAATACTTGTTTAAACATCTGTATTTCACCCAGAAATTCCATCTCTATGTATCTCTATGATAAATGAAGACATATATCCTTCCAAATATTGGTACACAAACGTTCACAGCAGAATTATTCACAGCAGTCAAAAAACCCAGAAACAAGCCAAACATCCATCAACTAGGTACTGGATAAACAAAACGTGGCATATTCATACAATAGAATTCTACTCAGCAATAAAAGGGAATGAAGTATTGAATCATGCTACAACATAATAAACCTCAAAATGTATAGGAAGTGAGAGAAGCCAGACAAAAAATATCATGTGTTGTGTGATTCCATTTATACAGAATGTCCAGAATAGACAAAGTTTTAGAGACAAAATAGATTAGTGACTGCCAGAGACTGGGATGAGCAAAGGAGAGTGACTGCTAATGATGAGGGATGTTATGGGTGTGATGGAAATGTTCCACAATTGAATTATAGTGATAGCTGCACAATTCTGTAAGTTTACTCAAAATCACTGAATTGTAAACTCACAATGAATGAGTTTTACAGTATATATGTTATACTCTAATAAAGCTGTTTTTAAAAAGAGTGAGAGAAAGAAAATGCCTGTATCTGTGTTGCCTCTAGAATTTTAGCTATGAAGGCAGCAGGTATCTGTATTTTTCACTTTGACACCTCAAGTGCCTAGCATGTTTGCTGGACACAGAGCAGAAACTCAAAGAAGCTTCACTTACTGAATGAATAAACGAACAAGGTGTCAGTGTTGATAGATGTGCCTCACTGAAGTTTCTTCCCCAGATCTCACCAAGGTACAGATTTCTTTGTAACCATCACAGCCAGGCTCTGGAAACATATCTCAGGGATGATGAAACAAACACAGTTTCTTACATGCAGGACAGCTCAGCAGAATGTTATCAAGAAAGCCTCATTCCTATCTTGGAGGCTAAGGGTGGAATTGGAAGATGTAACTGGAGTTTAGACTTCCTGCAGGCAGAAAATCTTCCCTGCCACAGGCTCTAACAGCTGAAAACCAGGGGCCAATGTCAAGGAGAAAAAGATCAGACCTGACCAGAAACTGATCAGAGAGGATGCCCCTCAGACTGCTCGTACCCTAGGTCTTTAGGAGGAAGCCAGGAGGAGGGACAAGAGCATTTCTGGAAGGAAAAATATTTTCTTTTACCCAGTTGCCAACTTGCAGGGAAGGAAATTAAAGCAAAGCTGTTTTCCCAATTTAGGGCAAGGATATTTTCCATATTTTTGCAGAAATATTTTATTTATGAGACACAAAATGAACCAGGGGCAATCAGAAAGCAACAGTGTCTGCTGGCCTTTTAGCACAAGACGGGCTGCACATTTCCTTCTAGTGCTTTTTAAAATGTTTTATAAAAGAAAGTCCAACTTGTAAAATCATACACATCTAATTCTCTCTGAGAATTAAGGCCAAGAGATGTGACCTGAGCTGAGTCACAGCTGAGTCAAAGGGAACTGCCTCATCTCTGCTCCACCCATAGCAGTGTCCTCTTCATAAAAAAAAAAAAAATTTAACTGTGTTTGTCCCAGATTAAGATTAAACCTTGAGAAGATGTGGGAAAATGACCTTTTACTTTATTTGTATGGTGTACAATGGTGTCCTTGAGTTTCCTCCTTCCCAACCCTCTGAAAACACGTTCTAACTTTACTGTAGTCCTGGTCAAGGAAGAACACAATAGGAATCTAGCAATTTTGTCGTTTTAATGACTCAGTCAAGAAAGAAAACATCACCACCATGCCGTGTTTAAAAATTTACTCCAAATTGATTCACTGAATTTTTATGCAATTTAGAATGACATTCTGATCCCCCCAAATCTTAGGAAGCAGCCATTTCTTTCCCCAAATCAACCACATCAGCTGTGCCAGGGTGAGATTGGAATTCACAATTTTCTGTGGCAAAGACTCCTATGATATATTTTCTCACAACTTTCTAACCTAAATCCTATGGTGATGCAACAGGAGATCAAACAAACAACAGCAGCAGTGTTGGACCCATGCTGGCACCTTGCTGAACTCGTGTAGGTGTTTCTACTAGCTGCGTGGTTGATTGAAAAAAAACTTTTTTT
>SJYX01022206.1:100231-118905 GCA_006410675.1 Oreotragus oreotragus
GAGAAGCATTAAATAGTGTTTAGCACATAATGAGTACTAAATAAGTGTTTACCATGTTTCTTTTATTGTTATTGTCAGCATTGCTTGCTTCAATTAAAGAGTCGTTTTTAAAGATGACTTATGGAAGATATTTAATGTACATTAAAGTCTATTTATGCCTCTGCCTAGAGTACTTTTTCCCCAAATATCAATTCTCTAATGTCCTCCTCTTCTACCATTTTCTCTAATCTCAATCTCTCGTTGAGAATCCTAAACACTTTATCTGATATTGCAAATTGCCCCACCTTACTCCCTCCCTCTTGATGCTTCCCTATCCTGTTGTACTTTTTAAAAATTGAAGTATAGTTGATTTATACTGTTGTGTTGGTTTCAGGTGTATCGCAAAATGATTCAATTATACATACACACACACATATACATATCTATATATATATACATACATACATGTATTCTTCATATTTTCATTATAGATTCTTACAAGAAAGAAATGGCAACCCACTCCAGTGTTCTTGCCTGGAGAATCCCAGGGACGGGGGAGCCTGTTGGGCTGCCGTCTATGGGGTCGCACAGAGTCGGACACAACTGAAGCAACTTAGCAGCAGCACAAAATAGTGAATATAGCTCCCTGTACTGTACAATAGGACCTTGTTTATCTATTTTATATATAGTTGTTTGTATTTTATACGTAGCAGTTTATAGTAACTCCTAATTCATTCCTCCCCATCTTTCCTCTTTGATAACTACAAGTTTGTTTTCTATGTCTGTGAGTCTGTTTCTGTTCAGTAAATAAGTTCATTTGTATTACTTTTTAGATTCCACATGTAAGTGATATCATATAATACTTATCTGATTTACTTCACTCAGTGTAATAGTCTCTAGGTCCATTCATGTTTCTGCTGATGACAATATTTCATTCTTTTTATGGCTGAGTAATATTCCATTGTATGTGTATGTCTAAATAAATACACACACACACACCTATATACATATATATATATATATATACAAGATATATATATACACCATTTTTTTTTAATCCATTCTGTTAATGGGCCTCTACTCTAGGTATCTTGGCTATTGTAACTGTATCTTTCTGGATTAGAGTTTTCTCTGGATATATGCCCAAGAGTGGGATTTCTGGATCATTTGCTAACTCTATTTCTAGTTGTTTTTTTTTTCCTAGTTTTTGATGGAATGTCCATACTGTTCCCCATAGTGGTCTTGCCAATTTACATTCCCACCAACAGTGTAGAAGGGTTCCCTTTTCTCCTCCCACCTTGGCCTGTTATACTTTTAATTTGTCCCTACCATTTATCACCATCTAATATTCTAAATGCAGCAGTGAAAGTTGCTCAGTCATGTCCAACTCTTTGAGACACCATGGACTATACAGTTCATGGAATTCTCCAGGCTGGAATACTGGAGTCTGTAGCCTTTCCCTTCTCCAGGGGATCTTCTCAACCCAGAGATCGAACTCCAGTCTCCCACATTACAGGTGGATTCTTTACCAGCTGATCCACAAAGGAAGTCCAAGAATACTGGAGTGGGTAGCCTACCCCTTCTCCAGGGGATCTTCCTGACCCAGGAATTAAACCAGGGTCTCCTCCATTGCAGGCAGACTCTTTACCAACTGAGCTATCAGGGAAGCCCTACCTCAGTCAGTAAAGAATCTGCCTGCAGTACAAGAGACCTGGGTTTGATCCCTGGGTTGGGAAGATCCCCTGGAGAAGGAAATGGCAACCCACTCCAGTACTCTTGCTTGGAAAATCTCATGGGCAGAGGAGCCTGATGGGCTGCAGTCCATGGGATCACAAGAGTCAGGCACAACTGAGCGACTAACTAATATTCTAANTTATACTACAGTATAGATTTTAAAAATACAAAACAAAACAGAAACTACAGGTAGAGAAAACAAGTAGGCAGCCAGAAGTCATCTACATTCCTTACCTTTACTATCACTGTGACAGTAGCAATACCAGGTGGCATTGTTCCATAAATATCAAAGGCCTCCACTAGAAAAGTGATACTTGCTTCCTGGTCTGGAAATGACTCATAGTCCAAACTCCTTAAAAGGGAGAGTTCTCCTGTAAATGGATGTAGTGCAAAAAAGTGCTTCACTTCTGGACTTCTTATCCGATAAGACACATTTGCTCCGAGGTCAACATCTTTGGCCTGTAACATGTTAAGAAGAAGAATGGTTATATCACTGCTATTTTCAAAATAAAGAAATGCAGGACTGATGGAGGTCATGTGTCAGTACCTAGAACAACATGAAACGAATGATGATCAAAAGTTATGTTTCAGAGATAAGCATTTTTTAAAGTAATTTACCAGATAGAGGGAGAGGGAGGGAAAGAAAGAGATCAAGTCAAATATTCAAGAGATTTTGTCACTGTTGATCTTGTTACTATATCTATTTTATCTGAAATATTTCTGATGAACGGAATCACACCACAGTAAAAAAATATTGTCATCCCTTATATGTGAAATCTAAAAAGAAATGATACAAATGAACTTACAAAACAGAAAGAGACTCACAAACTTAGAAAGTGAACTTATGGTTGCCATGGGGNATCTTGTTACTATATCTATTTTATCTGAAATATTTCTGATGAACGGAATCACACCACAGTAAAGAAATATTGTCATCCCTTATATGTGAAATCTAAAAAGAAACGATACAAATGAACTTACAAAACAGAAAGAGACTCACAAACTTAGAAAGTGAACTTATGGTTGCCATGGGGAAGGGGTAGTTAGGAACTTTGGGAAGGTCAAGTACACACTGTTGTATTTAATAACCAACGAAGACCTATTGTATAGCACATGGAACTCTGCTCAAAGTTATGTACCCAGCCTTGATGGGTGGGGGTTTAGGGCAGGGTGGATACATGTATATTTATGGCAGAGTCCTTTTGCTGTTCCCCTGAAACTACCACAGCATTGTTAATCAGCTATATCCCAAAACAAAATAAAAAGGTTAAAGTTTAAAAAATTAAAGTAAAAAAGAGCAAAAAGTAAATATTGGTGTAAATTATTGTTTATTATTTTCTGTTGATTGTATAACAATGAAAAGTAATATCCTAAATAGTCACAAGATGAATAGACAAAATACATACCCTCCAGATAGGAGGTTCTCAAAGAAAATGCCAAAATAAAAGAGAAATGTGTATGGACCTAGAGATTGTCATGCTGAGTGAAGTGAGTTAGAGAAAGACAAATATCATATACTTCTTACATGTGGAATTTTTTAAAGAATGGTACAAATGAACTTATTTACAAAACAGAAATAGAATCATGGATATAGCAAACAAACTTATAGTTGTTACCAGTTGGCAAAGGATGGGAAGGGGTACATTGGGAGATTGGGGTTGACATATATACACCACTATATATAAAATAAATAACTAATAAAGACCTATTGTATAGCACTGAGAATTCTCCTCAATATCTATAATCACCTACGTGGGAAAAGAATCAGAGACGGAGTAGGATATATGTATGTGTATAACTGATTCATTTTACTGTATAGCAGAAACTAACATAACATTGTAAATCAACTATATTCCAATTTTTTTTAAATTCTCATTTCCAAAAAAATAATCTCCCAGTCATTAAAACAAAACACACACACAAAGAGAGAACAAACAAACAAAAACAACTGAAAAAGCAGGTTTCAATGGAAACTTGATAGATGATTGTTTCACTCAGTAGTAAAGATTAGAAATTCCTACTCTGGTAGGAAATGGAATGGAGCAAAGATAGAGTGGAGAAGGTCAGGTTTTGCTAGAATGTATATGCAGTACAGCAAACACCTAAGTGAACTTCAGTCTTGGCCCCCTCCAAACAATTATCAACATCACAATGGGAAAGATATTGTTAAAGCACAGATTTTATGATGTCACCTTCCTACCTAAAAACTCTTCTTTTCCACTTCATTTTGGATTAGCTCCAATCTTCTTAACATGGTGTGGACACATATATTTTCTAGCCCTTACTCTTTCCTCTCCTCCAGGATTTTGAGCAGGTTTTTCTACTGCCTTGAATATTCTTTTTCCCCCTTGAACAACTCTTATTTGTTCCTCAGTCCACAGCTTAGAAATAAGCTTTCCCAAGAAAACATTCTCGGAGAAGGCAATGGCAACTCACTCCAGTACTCTTGCCTGGAAAATCCCATGGATGGAGGAGCCTGGTAGGCTGCAGTCCATGGGGTCGCTAAGAGTCGGGCACAACTGAGCGACTTCACTTTCACTGATGGGAGCCTGGCAGGCTGCCGTCTACAGCTTCACACAAAGTCGGACACAACTGAAGCGACTTAGCAGGTGCAGCAGCAGCAGTATGCTTGCTGCATGAGATTGAAAATTCAATGAAGGCAAGAAATCTTGTTGATGTTTGCATCCTTGGCCTCTAGCAGAGGACTTGGCATTCAGTAAGCTTGTTGAATGAGTGAATAGCTGTCTCTTATACACATCTAGATGTGTATAAGAGACAGGGATTAAAGATCTAAGACCAAAAACTATAAAACTCCTAGAGAACATAGGCAAAACACTCTCTGACATAAATCACAGCAGGATCCTCTAAGACCCACCTCCCAGAATATTGGCAATAAAAGCAAAAATAAACAAATAGGACTAATTAAACTTAAAAGCTTCTGCACAACAAAGGAAACTATAAGCATGTGAAAAGACAGCCTTCAGAATGGTAGTAAATAATCGTACATGAAGCAACTGACAAACAACTAGTCTCAGAAATATACAAGCAACTCCTGCAGCTCAATTCCAAAAAAATAAATGAAGAACTAAACAGACATTTCTCCAAAGAAGACATACATATGGCTAACAAACACATGAAAAGATGCTCAACGTCACTCATTATCAGAGAAATGCAAATCAAGACCACAATGAGGTACCATTTCANTATCAGATTGAATCATGGAAAACCACAAGCTCTTGAAATTCATGCTAACACAATTCAAATTGTAGATTGCAGGTTGAGAAAGAGTTATATATATATCTTTCTCTTCCAAAATATACTTCATAGAACACCTATGTCAGAATTAAAGGGTTGGTGCTTAACTGGAGATTTCTAGGCCAATCTAATTTACTGAATCTGAATATCCAGAGTTTCTAGTAATAATTTGAGAGCTAAAAGACAGAAGCTTAGATATAAGGACACTAATAAAAAGGAGAAACAGACTTCTGGAAGTTTGCCAGTTATGTATAGAAAGTGAACAAATATTACAAAATAGTAAGTAGAGCAATCTATTTCTGTAAGATACAGGGTGATTCTATACATTTGTATATGTGTATGCATGTATATGGGCTTCCCAGGTGTCTCAGTGGTAAAGAATATATCTGTCAATAAAGAAACAAGGGTTCAATCCCTGGGTTGGGAGGAATTCCTGAAGAAGGAAATAGCAAGATGAAGGTGAAGGTGAAGTCGCTCAGTCGTGTCCGACTCTTTGCGACCCCATGGACTGTAACCTACTAGNGTATATCTGTAAACCTTAAACCATATACAATTTTTATTTGCTAATGATACCTCAATAAATCAGGGCAGGTTAAGAGGTAGGTATGGGACTTCCCTGGAGGAAGTGGTTAAGACTCCATGCTTCCAATACAAGGCATGCAGGTTAGATTCCCCATGGAAATAAGATTCCACATTCTTTGGGACACAGTCAAAAAATAAATAAAGTTTAAAAAAATTTAAAAGGGGTGAGTAGAGTTTAGGCCCACTGCAAAGTTAGAAAGAACAGTCCCCAAGAGTGTCCTCATTTTCACCAATCACAAGCTCAGTGGATTCCCAAAACCACACTCAGGTTTTATAATTTACTGGAAGAACTCATAGAACACACTGAAAGCTGTTAATACTCACAGTCATGGTTTAGTATATGGAAAGGACACAAATTAAAATCAGTCATGAGAAAAAGCACTGAGGACAGAATCCAGGAAGAGCACTAAACACTGTCTCTTATACACATCTAGATGTGTATAAGAGACAGGAACTGCCTTATACCCAGCAATCCCACTTCGGGGCATACACACCAAGGAAACTGGAATTGAAAGAGACACGTGTACCCCAGTGTTCACAGCAGCACTGTTTATAATAGCCAGGACATGGAAGCAACCTAGATGTCCAACAGCAGATGAATGGATAAGAAAGCTGTGGTACATATACACAATGGAGTATTACTCAGCCATTAAAAAGAATACATTTGAATCAGTTCTAATGAGGTGGATGAAACTGGAGCCTATTATACAGAGTGAAGTAAGCCAGAAAAAAAAAAACAACAACACCAATACAGTATACCAAGGCATATATATGGAATTTAGAAAGATGGTAACTATAACCCTGTGTGCGAGACAGCAAAAGAGACACAGATGTATAGACAGTCTTTTGGACTCTGTGGGAGAGGGCAAGGGTGGGATGATTTGGGAGAATGACATTGAAACATGTATAATATCATATATGAAACAAATTGTCAGTCCAGGTTCGATGCATGATACTGGATGCTTGGGGCTGGTGCCTTGGGCAAAACCAATATAATATTGTAAAGTAATTAATCTCCAATGAAAAAAAATTATATTAAAAATAAAAAGATATAAACAATGAAAATAAATAAATAAATAAGCTGAAATTACATCAACCAAGCTAGAGTTTATGATGGATTATAACTCTCCATTATCAACCACATCTAACTTGAGAGAGAAGGTACCAGATAAAATAAGTGAAGATCATAGATTCAAATATGTACATTCTTCCCCTGATTAAAAAAAGATACTTAATATGTTTATAAAAGCACTTTTTTGTGTCATCAAATATATAAAGGTCATTTGAAGTCATTTTTAAATACTAGCACCTTTAGTAAAGCAATTTGAGGATCATTTGTGTGTATATTTGTAACTGAAGTACATTTTTCAACATCTGATACTCACACAACCTGTGTAATAATCATCTATGTACGTTTCAAATATACTGATGCCTCAGATGCTCTTCTGGGAAAGGTGTTTTCTGGGAAGGAGCAGAGGGACATGAAAGTTTACTATTTAGTTCATGTGACTGCTATATACACTAATATTTGAGAAATAAGAATCTTTCCTCATGTCTTATTTTAAACCCATACTTTAAAAATCACAAGAAACTCTAAAGGTTGAGGATGATGTACCCTTCCAGGCAATCAGTTGGTACAGGGTATTTGATTAAATTAGATGGTAAACCTAGAGAGTCTAAGAGAGTTCCCAAGGTCACAGAACTTGAAAAGGGTTGAGCCATAAATTACCCCCAGTTCCATCTGATTCCAAAGCTAATTTCACTGAAGAAATTGGGTTCCAAACTGAGCTAAATAAACTATCTCTGAGAGCCTTAGAAATCTTACTCTTTTTATTTATTATTTTAAATTGAAGGACTTGGATGAAGTTGTTATCTCTGGTGCTATGGAATTTGGACTATTGTGTAAACAGAGAAATTATGACTTGATTGAAGTCACAGGACTAATGGTGGACCTAGGGAGCAACAGTATTTGAACTCTTATTTAGTGGTTCTTTCACATTTATCTTTTATAAATAGTTAAATAATTCAGTTATTTCTCATGTTTTTGTTAACACTTTATATTTTAAAATTTATGTTCTGGCTTTGGTATCATTTATAATTATGGATTGCTGCCCCCAAATATTATACTACAGTATAGATTTTAAAAATACAAAACAAAACAGAAACTACAGGTAGAGAAAACAAGTAGGCAGCCAGAAGTCATCTACATTCCTTACCTTTACTATCACTGTGACAGTAGCAATACCAGGTGGCATTGTTCCATAAATATCAAAGGCCTCCACTAGAAAAGTGATACTTGCTTCCTGGTCTGGAAATGACTCATAGTCCAAACTCCTTAAAAGGGAGAGTTCTCCTGTAAATGGATGTAGTGCAAAAAAGTGCTTCACTTCTGGACTTCTTATCCGATAAGACACATTTGCTCCGAGGTCAACATCTTTGGCCTGTAACATGTTAAGAAGAAGAATGGTTATATCACTGCTATTTTCAAAATAAAGAAATGCAGGACTGATGGAGGTCATGTGTCAGTACCTAGAACAACATGAAACGAATGATGATCAAAAGTTATGTTTCAGAGATAAGCATTTTTTAAAGTAATTTACCAGATAGAGGGAGAGGGAGGGAAAGAAAGAGATCAAGTCAAATATTCAAGAGATTTTGTCACTGTTGATCTTGTTACTATATCTATTTTATCTGAAATATTTCTGATGAACGGAATCACACCACAGTAAAAAAATATTGTCATCCCTTATATGTGAAATCTAAAAAGAAATGATACAAATGAACTTACAAAACAGAAAGAGACTCACAAACTTAGAAAGTGAACTTATGGTTGCCATGGGGAAGGGGTAGTTAGGAACTTTGGGAAGGTCAAGTACACACTGTTGTATTTAATAACCAATGAAGACCTATTGTATAGCACATGGAACTCTGCTCAAAGTTATGTACCCAGCCTTGATGGGTGGGGGTTTAGGGCAGGGTGGATACATGTATATTTATGGCAGAGTCCTTTTGCTGTTCCCCTGAAACTACCACAGCATTGTTAATCAGCTATATCCCAAAACAAAATAAAAAGGTTAAAGTTTAAAAAATTAAAGTAAAAAAGAGCAAAAAGTAAATATTGGTGTAAATTATTGTTTATTATTTTCTGTTGATTGTATAACAATGAAAAGTAATATCCTAAATAGTCACAAGATGAATAGACAAAATACATACCCTCCAGATAGGAGGTTCTCAAAGAAAATGCCAAAATAAAAGAGAAATGTGTATGGACCTAGAGATTGTCATGCTGAGTGAAGTGAGTTAGAGAAAGACAAATATCATATACTTCTTACATGTGGAATTTTTCAAAGAATGGTACAAATGAACTTATTTACAAAACAGAAATAGAATCATGGATATAGCAAACAAACTTATAGTTGTTACCAGTTGGCAAAGGATGGGAAAGGGTACATTGGGAGATTGGGGTTGACATATATACACTACTAAATATAAAATAAATAACTAATAAAGACCTATTGTATAGCACTGAGAATTCTTCTCAATATCTATAATCAATCACCTACGTGGGAAAAGAATCAGAGATGGAGTTGGATATATGTATGTGTATAACTGATTCATTTCACTGTATAGCAGAAACTAACATAACATTGTAAATCAACTATATTCCAATATTTTTTTTAATTCTCATTTCCAAAAAAATAATCTCCCAGTCATTAAAACAAAACACACACACAAAGAGAGAACAAACAAACAAAAACAACTGAAAAAGCAGGTTTCAATGGAAACTTGATAGATGATTGTTTCACTCAGTAGTAAAGATTAGAAATTCCTACTCTGGTAGGAAATGGAATGGAGCAAAGATAGAGTGGAGAAGGTCAGGTTTTGCTAGAATGTATATGCAGTACAGCAAACACCTAAGTGAACTTCAGTCTTGGCCCCCTCCAAACAATTATCAACATCACAATGGGAAAGATATTGTTAAAGCACAGATTTTATGATGTCACCTTCCTACCTAAAAACTCTTCTTTTCCACTTCATTTTGGATTAGCTCTAATCTTCTTAACATGGTGTGGACACATATATTTTCTAGCCCTTACTCTTTCCTCTCCTCCAGGATTTTGAGCAGGTTTTTCTACTGCCTTGAATATTCTTTTTCCCCCTTGAACAACTCTTATTTGTTCCTCAGTCCACAGCTTAGAAATAAGCTTTCCCAAGAAAACATTCTCGGAGAAGGCAATGGCAACTCACTCCAGTACTCTTGCCTGGAAAATCCCATGGATGGAGGAGCCTGGTAGGCTGCAGTCCATGGGGTCGCTAAGAGTCGGGCACAACTGAGCGACTTCACTTTCACTGATGGGAGCCTGGCAGGCTGCCGTCTACAGCTTCACACAAAGTCGGACACAACTGAAGCGACTTAGCAGGTGCAGCAGCAGCAGTATGCTTGCTGCATGAGATTGAAAATTCAATGAAGGCAAGAAATCTTGTTGATGTTTGCATCCTTGGCCTCTAGCAGAGGACTTGGCATTCAGTAAGCTTGTTGAATGAGTGAATAGAGGAATAAATGGAGAAATAACAGCCTTCTCCCTGGTCAGCATCTGCATTTTGTAGATTTAGTAATGTTTCTTCCCAGATGACGCTAGTAGAGAACCCATCTGCCAATGCGGGAGACATAAGAAACATGGGTTCAGTCCCTGGGTCAGCAAGATTTTCTCTGGAGGAGGCAATGGCAACCCGCTCCAGAGTTCTTGCCTGGAGAATCCCATGGACTGCAGAGCCTGGCAGGCTACAGTCCATGGTGTCGCAGAGTCAGACACGACTGTGACTGAACTGAACTGAACTGAACTAAGTAAACATATATCAGATTGAATCATGGAAAACCACAAGCTCTTGAAATTCATGCTAACACAATTCAAATTGTAGATTGCAGGTTGAGAAAGAGTTATATATATATCTTTCTCTTCCAAAATATACTTCATAGAACACCTATGTCAGAATTAAAGGGTTGGTGCTTAACTGGAGATTTCTAGGCCAATCTAATTTACTGAATCTGAATATCCAGAGTTTCTAGTAATAATTTGAGAGCTAAAAGACAGAAGCTTAGATATAAGGACACTAATAAAAAGGAGAAACAGACTTCTGGAAGTTTGCCAGTTATGTATAGAAAGTGAACAAATATTACAAAATAGTAAGTAGAGCAATCTATTTCTGTAAGATACAGGGTGATTCTATACATTTGTATATGTGTATGCATGTATATGGGCTTCCCAGGTGTCTCAGTGGTAAAGAATATATCTGTCAATAAAGAAACAAGGGTTCAATCCCTGGGTTGGGAGGAATTCCTGAAGAAGGAAATAGCAAGATGAAGGTGAAGGTGAAGTCGCTCAGTCGTGTCCGACTCTTTGCGACCCCATGGACTGTAACCTACTAGGCTTCTCTGTCCACGGGATTCTCCAGGCAAGAATACTGGAGTGGATTGCCATTTCCTTCTCCAGGGGATCTTCCCGACCCAGGGATCGAACCCGGGTCTCCCGCATTGGAGGCAGACGCTTTAACCGCTGAGCCACCAGGGAAGCAGGAAATAGCAAACTACTCCAATATTCTTGTGTGAGAAATCTCATGAATAGAGGAGCCTGCCAGGCTATAGTCCATGGGGTCACAAAAAGCCAGACATGACTTAATGACTAAACAGCAACAATACATGTGTATATATGTACATACCTGGATACACGTATATTTAGACAGTATGTAAACAGTTATTTGATCTTTGTGTGAGCAGAAACATAAATGTAACATAATACACATAAAAATTTAATACTGAATAACTTTGGATATACAAGGTGAGGGATTATTAAGTTTTTTTAAATAGTCTAATGTATTGTCAATTGGTATAATAAATATTTGACATTCATTACTTTTGTGAATTGATAATAAGTCTATTAAGAAGTTTTATTCAGTTTCTTACAATGGCAACTTTTCTCCCTTCTCTCTCTAAAACAGGCTTGTTAGATAAAACAGAGTATGTAATATTTGAGAAATACATATATTAAAATTTACTTATTCACTTGAAATTTAACTGCATGTGTGTGTGTGTGTGTGCATTTTACTAAAGTCTGGCAGACCCATACAAATACCAAATTTTATACAGAATTCATGAAACAATTGCTTCATCCACACACCTCTATTTGAAGGAAAGTGGTCCCAGCAGGCAGGTTCTCTTCAACAACAACAGTATATGTTGAATTGGTGAACACAGGACTATTATCATCAATATCCAAAACCTTGATGGCCAGAGTAAGAGTTGAATGACGAGGATGTACCGCTCCATCGGTTGCCACAACAACAAGTTCATAGTAGTCCCTGACTTCTCTGTTAAGCTTCACGGCGGTGTAAATGCTTCCATTGGATGTGATGCGAAAAAGATTGTTGAAGTTACCCAAGCTGTAGTGCACCTGGCCATTTATTCCAGCATCAGGATCTGTTGCCTAAATAAAGTGAAAAACAGAGGAATTCACATAGTGCTCTCTGTTATAATTTTTTAGAAGGGACAGTTAAAGAACTATGGCATATTTCTAACCAAATATTGTTTTTTCTTTAAAGAGAAAAGTAAAAAGATAATGTAGTACAAAAGTCTAGAACATGAAAAGAAATTTATAATAGTTTAATGATACTCTTAATTCTAAATGAGCATAAAATTACTTTGTATCAGTAGAAATAACAATATTATATTATGACAGAAAATTCACATTACATAAATACTGAATTTTCTTGTATTATCATTTATTTAATAGATTTTGAACTCTAAAATTTCAAAAAGTTTTAATTAAACATAATTGAGTGATAGCTTATATTGTATATTTTTTAATTCAAGCTATATATTATATATCTATAATACATATAGAAGCACCATGTATAGATAGATATAGGTTACTACATTTAATTCTAATGTTCTTATAAATAAATATCATTGGTTCCATTCTACAAATGAGACAACCTTGGCTTATGGATTATAATTTGCTTAGAGTTATGAAAGAAATAAAAATCTGTGCCTCAATTCTTAGTATAATACCTACATAAAATTACTTAATAAATATTTGAGGGATTAATTCATGTTAGAATAAATTAATGCAAGTGACTGAGGTTTAAAACTAAGCATACTCCAAACCCCAAACAGAAGTGAAAATTTAGTAACTGTAAAGCAACTGCAAAGGGTTCTTCAATATTAGAATACAATCTCTAAATGATAATAGAATTGTTGATGCAATAATAAGCCTTTTGTAACTGAAAAATTTAAGTCATATTAAACAACTTTGCATTAAATAAAATAAGTAAATTTTGAGTGGCTATTCTTCAAAGGAGTGTTATGAGAATTAATATAATCTAAAACTCAATTAATTTAAATAGAAATTATGACATCTCATTATCAAATACTGTGCATTTTGTACTACATAGCTCTATCTCATTGTTCCTCACACAAATTGGAATAAATCTTAGAAACCATAAAATGTTACATAACGATGCACTTAATGGCTGGTAAGGAAAGGAAGGAAAACAAGAGACTTGGCTGCATTATGAGCGAGAGACACAAAAGTCAATTAATATTCACAAAGCCTGGGATGGAATATGATGTATTTTGAACAGCATATAAGCAGACATACATCCACCTTTACAAACACTGGAGAAGCAAGTGGGGTGGGTTTGCTGAACACTTTTGCCTTGTTTGAAATGATAAAGCCCAGGATGTGAAAGTCAAATTTATAACTGTGCACCCTATGAATGCCAGACTTTACAGCAGGATTTGTCCCTCTGATTCATCAAAACACAAATGTCCCTGGGAGGGTATTACTTCTGAAGTTTGAAGCCTGAGAAAAGATAAGGAACTGTAGGAATGTCTGAAGAGGACAAAAATACTGTAAAATAGTCAAAGAGCTTACATACACATATTTTCTTCTACTTTTATATCTTTCCTAGAATTTGTCTTAGAAATTACTGACAAATTAGTCAAGCTGGTCATCTTAGTGAAAACAAATAAACAACAATGGATAATCCTCCCATCTCAAGTAACTAAACCTCATTACATCTGCAAAATTTCATTTGCTATGTAAGGTAACATATTCACACATGGGATGCATTGGGAATCATAATTCTGTCTGCTCTAGAATCAAAAATTTAATATGTCCTTAACTAAATCCTTGATTATATTTGCCCAAAACTTCATCTCTAATTCCCTTATTTCAGCAAATGATTCTTCCATTGACCCAATAGATTACATAAAAACAAAGAAGATATTCCTGAGATCCCCTTCTATCTTCTGTGATTCATTTATTCAATAATTTCAGAAAAGCATAGTTAATATGATGTAGGAGTCTCAGCTTCAAGTTACAATGGTGTATTAGGTAACAAGCCCAAGATATCATGGAATTTACAGAGAAAATTACTATTCTATTTGTAATATGCTATTTACACCTTTATACAGTATCTCAATCCTAACTTCTTTGGCCCAAATTATCAACTGTGGCTTAGATTACTAGGAGCCTACCAGGCTCCTCCATCCATGGGATTTTCCAGGCAAGAGCACTGGAGTGGGTTGCCATTTCCTTCTCCAGAAGATCTTCCCGACCCAGGGATTGAACCCAGGTCTCCCGCATTGTAGGCAGACGCTTTACTGTCTGAGCCACCAGGGAAGTTACCTGTTAATTATTTTATTTTTCCATTATTTCATTTCAGAGAGGTCTTCTATAAAAGATAAATGACATTATTTCTCTTAATATCCTTTAATGATTTCAACTGTGTTCGGCAACATTCAAACAGTTAACATCATCAAAATATCGTCTACTGAATACTACTTTCACTATGTTCTGGAATAATGCAAATCTCTCCAACTTCCAAATTTTTCTAAAGCCTCTGCATAGTGGGGGCTTCTGATATTATTTGCCAGGCTAATGCCCGCTCATCTTTCAAAAGTCAATTTAAACATCACTTTCTCAAAGCAGTCTTCTCTGAATCATGCAATATAAATGAGACCCTTCTGATATACATGCCAATAGCTCCATATAACTGTACCTTATATCATATTTAATACTTTTAAATTATATATTTATTTCTAGGATACACAAATGAATTGCATGTATTAAAATATATAAATAAAGATATTACTGTTGTTCATTATTCAGTCTGTCAGTCATGTCCAATTCTTTGCAACCCCATGGACTGCAGCACACCAGGCTTCCCTGTCCTTCACTGTCTCCTAGAGTTTGCTCAAAGTCATGTTCATTGAGTCAATGATACCATCCAGCCATCTCTGTTGCTCCCTTCTCCTCCTGTCTTCAATCTTTCCTAGTATCACAGTTTTTTCCAATGAGTTGGCTCTTCACATCAAGTGGCCAAAGGATTGGAACTTCAGCTTCAGCATCAGTCCTTCCAATGAATATTCATGATTGATTTCCTTTAGGATTGACTGATTTTATCTCTTTGCTATCCAAGCGATTCTCAAGAATTTTCTCCAACACCACAGTTCAAAAGCAACTATTCTTTGACTCTTAGTCTTCTTTATGGTCCAATTCTCACATTCACACAGGACTACTGGAAAAACTATAGCTTTGACTATACAGACTTTTGTCAGAAAAGTGATTTCTCTAATTTTTAATACACTGTCTAGGTTTGTGATAGCTTTTCTTCCAAGGAGCAACTGTTTTTTAATTTTGTAGCTGCGGTCACCAACTGCAGTGATTTTGGAGCCCAAGGAAAAGAAGTCTGTCACTGTTTCCATTTTTGTCCCCATCTATTTGCCATGAAGTGACAGGACTAGTGTCATGATCTTCAGTTTTTGAATGCTGAGTTTTAAGTAAGCTTAATGAAGATGC
Organism: Oreotragus oreotragus; assembly: GCA_006410675.1. Classification (NCBI taxonomy): domain Eukaryota; kingdom Metazoa; phylum Chordata; class Mammalia; order Artiodactyla; family Bovidae; genus Oreotragus; species Oreotragus oreotragus. Next base: position 115,642 of record SJYX01022206.1, read on the forward strand.
TACTCCTGCTGCTTATTAATACATAGCTATATAATTCTTAAAAGACGTATTTAATCATTATGCATCTGTTGTTTGGTTCTATTTTTATTTATATCTCTTCCATTATCAGCCTCTGTTCTTTTAATTAAGAATCCCAAAACAAACACTGTAGAATTATCAGAATTTCATCTGGGACTCTGATTACCTTGGTAGAACTACTGAATCCAGGTCTAAACTGGAAAATATCATTTTTTAAAATTAAAAAGTAGTATTTTGTTATGACTTAAATGAGTATGATGATAAGTAAATGGCTTTGTATTTTTAATATTTTGTAGAATGACAAAGAGGGCCTATGTAGTTTAAGATGGAGAATGACCTTGATATATAAAATGATTGCTACATTGTAGAAGTGTTGATTAGTTTCAGTGTTTCCACTATATGTATTTTTGATATAATTAACTTTGGTGTGTTCCTTCTAAGTATCAGATAATACCTATAAAACTATGAAATAAAAGATGTGAAATCGAATAGCAATTTTGAATCTCTTTTCCTACTGTTATACCTGTCAGAGATGAAATTCACAAATGTGGCACGGATCATTTATAATATGAATAAAATAGATGATAGTTATTGCATAATTCTCTGTAACTAGTTGCAAAGCCATTAGTCTGTTCCACTGAATAAAATATATAAAAATTTAAGTGAATTGTCATTGCCATAGATAATATAAGCCAATAATAACTAATATTAGAATAATGCAAATGTGTACCTACATTGGTTACAAATGATTTGGAAAAGACCTCACATTTGATTATTCAACTCATGTTTGAAAACCACTGGGCTAGGGGATTGTTAAAGGAAACTTGCTCTAACAAGAGACTGAGAATTTAAAAAAAAAAAAAGTTAATTTCAGAATGAACCACCTACAGTGCTTGCTTCATGTTGGTATTTCCCAAGCCAGTACATTAATCATATTTTCCCTTGTGAATTTTCCAATGTTCAGAGAACTGTTGCATTGAAAGATCCTTTTTTATTAAGGATCAGGGAATGGTAACTTACTTTCTCCAGGCTTCAACTTGTCAAGAGGAAAGACATTTTAGCAAGAAAATCATCTTTTCTCTGCTCCCTTATTCACTCATGAGTGGTGAATTTGATAGAAAGATTTGGGTAAACACACTGACTTCTTTTAACACAACATCTGATGTTTATGAGGATGTCATATGAGTTGATTGTTTTCCTATATGAGCTCTTTCCCTAAGAATAAGACCTACAATTTCAGTTCTGTTTGAGGTTGGGTAGTTAAATTTAATTGTGGAGATAGCATTTACTAATCCATTTGGCTCTCATTACTAAAACTGCAGCCATGAAATTAAAAGACGCTTACTCCTTGGAAGAAAAGTTATGACCAACCTAGATAGCATATTCAAAAGCAGAGACATTACTTTGCCAACAAACGTCCGTCTAGTCAAGGCTATGGTTTTTCCAGTGGTCATGTATGGATATGAGAGTTGGACTGTGAAGAAAGCTGAGCGTCAAAGAATTGATGGTTTTGAACTGTGGTGTTGGAGAAGATTCTTGAGAGTCCCTTGGACTGCAAGGAGATCCAACCAGTCTATTCTAAAGGAAATCAGCCCTGGGATTTCTTTGGAAGGAATGATGCTGAAGTTGAAACTCCAGTACTTTGGCAACCTCATGTGAAGCGTGGACTCATTGGAAAAGACTCTGATGCTGGGAGGGATTGGGGGCAGGAGGAAAAGGGGACAACAGAGGATGAGATGGCTGGATGGCATCACTGACTCGATGGACGTGAGTCTGAGTGAACTCTGGGAGTTGGTGATGGACAGGGAGGCCTGGCGTGCTGCGATTCGTGGGGTCGCAGAGTCAGACACGACTAAGTGACTGAACTGAACTGAATTAAACCTCTTCCCCCTCAATATCAGAATTCTATTTTCCAGAATTTCATGTCTCTCTCTTAATTTTTTTGAACCTAGGGAAGGTATAGGATGTTATCTATTGATACTTCTAAATCCCAGGAAATATCGACACCACAATTTCCAAGCAATTTTAATCATAGATTTTTTTCATTGTTATTTGTTTAGAAAAAATATTTACTAATATCTTGAGGGACATATAGTTTATTAAATATTGTTGTAATTCACTGAGTAACACTGGCAATAAGACCTCTTTTTAATAATATTTTCACATGATATTTCCACTTTATACTGTTAGTTCCCCATGATCGATCACTTGAAAATAACCATCTTAAATTTATAGAATTAGTGGTTCCCACTTTCTACCATGTTGGGGTCCTTAACAGAGTCCACAGTAAAACAATAAATGGCAAATAAAAGGTAATAAAAAATATGCTTTCAAGAGGTTCAATGAGAGATTTTTTAATGGCTTAAATTGATAGAAAAGGCCATGGAGGGAGAAGCAAATATTGACTTTGTTATGGCTTTGGACTACGTTTCATGGAATGTTAGCTTACTGCCAGGGTTTTTCTAAAGAAAAAAGTGAGGAGAGATGCAGAGAGCAAGGGAGGTCTTTGTTGAAACAAATAAATTTGGGAAATTGGGATTAAAGAAAAAATTTTAAGTTTTCATTACTTCTGAACTTTTCATGTGCCATTAATGTTTGAATGAGGAAGGCAATGTTCTCAAGGGAGTAAAGTATGCACCAGATTTAAAAATCCCAAGTAACAGAAATTTTTTCAACATGTTAACTGATCTACAGAAAGAAGTCCAGACTCCTATACATTAGTTAATTTCAACCTACATTTTCAGTCTTCTTTTACTATTTACTGTCCTGTATAAACTTTCTGCTCAAGTCTAATCAATTTTCTACATTTCCTTAAGACTCAGAATACACTTTTTGACATTGCCTTCAAGACTTGCCATGATGATTCTTTATTCACTTATGAAATTCCAATCCTTAATCCAGTCTTCAAATTCCAACCCCAGTTCAACCTCTCTCACGAAAATGTCTAGTATTTAGAGAAAGATCATGTTATACATCAGAATTCTAGGCTTGACAAATCACATTACTTATTATTTACACCTTTTCCACACAACTGTAAGTCCTTTTTGAGAAGAGAAGCACATCTCATAACCTTTTATTGATTTTTTCAAATTTTCAGAAATCCTTATCTTACAGTGGCATAATTTGTTAAGAGAAAATATCTAAACATAGATTCAATAGGGATACTAAAAATAAATATTAGATGAAGCATTTTTATTAATAGGGTTTTATAATTTCATCAGCTTATGTATAAAATGTTAATAATAA
>SJYX01022206.1:126815-144440 GCA_006410675.1 Oreotragus oreotragus
CTTTTTCTAGCTTGAAGTCCTCCCTCTACTTCACAAACTGGTTATTCTTCAGCCCATCTGTCACTATGCTGAGAAAAATCTAAGTTAAAAGTCTTATCACTATGCACCTATAGCTCACTGCTCCTTTACTGAAGGCATTATTACTTTTTTTTATAGCCCTCATGAAATTAAGAGTTTCTTCAGAACAGGCTAGCTTGTTCATATATGAGCCATGCATGTTCTTTGCATTGATAAGCAATAGATAAACGTTTCTGCAATTATTTCACCTGAAGCTATTTCCATGATGCCGCTGTTATGTATCTTTCCTACCCCAAGCACTCAATCACATGAACAAAATAAAATTTCATTTAGTAAGTATAATTTTTTTTTAAAGGACAATACAAGTATTCCTTTTGATACATGATTGAGTAATCACGTCAATAATTGTTTATTCCAGAATTTTGTCCTTATGCATTTGTTTTACTGCTTTCTTTTACTTCAAGTCAGCTAGAATCCCATAAGAAAATCTGTTTTTAGTTCAGTTTAAAAGTGTTGTAAGGGATGATGGGAGGTGGGAGGAGGGAGGGGGGTTCATGTTTGGGAGTTCGTGTACACCCATGGCAGATTCATGTCGATGTATGCCAAAACCAGTAGAGTACTGTAAAGTAAAAAAAAATAATCATAAATTAAAAATAAAATATTTATTTTTCAAAAAAAAAAGTGTTGTAAGTATACCTTCAATCTTTTGTGGAATTAAATCAGTAGTTTTATTTTCTAATACTCTGTTCCATTGTTGCTTAAACTTTTTTCACTATAATCCACTTAAAGAGGACTTTTAGATATTTTTGTCTTCCTTGTTGTACCTCAATGAAGTTTTATTACCACAGATTTATTATATATCTGTTTATGTATATGTTTATCTGTGTTTTATATATAAATAATATATTTTTCCCTCTCAAAAACTGATTTTTTTTTCCATTTAGGGGGTAATATGTCCCAGTTAATAATGAATAGTCAAAAGAAAGTCTTCTCTAATTTCCTAATATAGCATAAATAAGCACTGTAGTGTAAACATTATTCCTCAACACTCGTTATAATGGCATTCCTTTCTAAAACATTTGTCCAAACTCTCATGCAGGATAACTCTTTCAGGCATCTCTAGAGCAGTAGTCAACAGTCATCAGTATCTAAGTATGAAGTAAGAGAAAACTATCATTGTCATAGATTGCATTTTATATAGTTTGCTTGACTCAGGCATTTCTCATATAGTTGTGTTCACCTTGTTTGTCAAGTTCTGACACTATCGTTTTTAAACAGTTTCCTTTATGCTTATTAAAGATGTGATAATTGTTTATCAGATCATCCTCCCTGCTAGTCCCAAATTTTAATTTTATTTTTACACAATTTTTTTATATTAAACAGAAGCATTCACTTATATTTCTCTAAAGAGCTAAGAATAATCTATGCCCTAAGTATTGTCCTTCTATCTATCACAGAACATTTGCTGTTATAGGTCTCACAAATGATTTGTTTGTATCAATGGCAGAAGAAAATTGTAACTGAAAAGTGAGAAAAAAGTGTGACAGCCAGGTTGAACTTTCTGTGAAATTCTCCGTTATTGCATTTTATGGAGAATATTCAAATATTAGATTACCAGATGCATATCTAAGTCAAAAGAAATGAACAAGGCCTTTGGCCAATATGATATCCATTTAATAAGAGAAAGTGTTAGTCGCAAAGTGATGTCTGACTCTTTGGGATACCATGGCCTCTAGCCTGCTAGACTCTTCTGTTCATGGAATTATCCAGGCAAGAATACTGGCTTGGGTTGCCATTTCCTTCTCCAAAATAAGAGAAAAGTCTCTCCTAGAGCTTAAATACTGTGAACAATAATTTGGGTTTGATATAAGCACATACTGCTTCCCAAATGACAACCATAAAATTAAAAGGGCTTTCTCCATTTTAAACATATTATTGCAATCTTATCATAGTCACAGACCCTGATAAAGTCACTGAGGTAGAGCAAGATACAGATTTTGAACTTTTGGTTTTATCCTATCAGCCCTCATCCCTTGAGGTGAGCTTAAAATGTAACAGTTTTTAGTTACATTCCATTCCCCCAATCTGAGATGTCATCAAATTGGTTGACCTGGAAATACATGTTTTATATTCATTCCTGTGCCAACAATGTGCTGAAGTAACAGAAGATTACATTTCCTGTTCTAACATATTCCTTTAAATTAGTGAAATAAAATTAATTGGAAGAAGTAACTTTTCTTTCCTTATTTACTCCAGAGGTCTGATTCATGGGCCTGGGAAAAGAACTGAGATGTACAAAATGTAGAATTTTCTTTCAAATCAGAAATTTTGGATTTATATTCTGCTTGCTCTTCCTTTTTCAGTTGATTTCCTTCCAATTCACTTTCAGTGTACATCCCTATGTTTGTCACTGACTGTGTAAACAGGTGATCACTATTTTAGGATGATCATCACATGGCAGGCATTCTGCAAGGTGCTTTTTGTTTGTTTCCTTAAATTCTGGTGCAAAATGGCACTGCTGTTCACCTTAACGTTAGAAATATGCAAATGAAGCAACTGACAAACAACTAATCTCAAAAATATACAAGTAACGCCTGCAGCTCAATTCCAGAAAAATAAACGACCCAACCAAAAAATGGGCCAAAAAGCTAAATAGACATTTCTCCAAAGAAGACATACAGTGGCTAAAAAACACATGAAAAGATGCTCAACATCACTCATTATCAGAGAAAGACAAATCAAAACCACAATGAGGTACCATTTCACACCAGTCAGAATGGCTGTGATCCAAAAGTCTACAAGCAATAAATTCTGGAGAGGGTGTGGAGAAAACGGAACCCTCTTACACTGTTGGTGGGAATGCAAACTAGTACAGCCACTATGGAGAACAGTGTGGAGATTCCTTAAAAAATTGCAAATAGAACTGCCTTATGACCCAGCAATCCCACTGCTGGGCATACACACTNTGGAGGAGGTCTTGGCAACCCACTCCAGTATTCTTGCCTAGAGAATCCCATGGAGAGAGGAGACTGGCAGGCTAAAGTCCACAGGGTTGCAGAGTCAGACGTGACTGAAGCAACTTAGCATGCAGAATGCCTGCATGCAGACACTAGAGCAATAGATGTTCACTGTTAGATTCCACCAAGATTCTGTGATTTTTTAACATGGCATACAGTAATATGTGATATGCCAATACCAGCATTTTTCTTTCACAGCACCTACATTCCTGTGTGTGCAATGCATTATCTATGTTTCCCCTTTGTTTTGTACACCTAGATCCTTCTTAAATAGCATAGGTAAAATATTTGAGGCTTATGCTTTCTGCAAATATGTTCAAGAAGCAGAAAGAAGGCATTTTTGCTAAGGCTTCACCTTCTTCCTCTCTCTCCAGGTATCATCACTCACCTTATTGGGGAAAGTTGTATCAATTTCCTCTTGTAGCTTCTGCTGGACATCAGGGTGAGTGGTCAATTCATATATAATGAAGGAAAGAGAAGTACTAGTGGTCTCATAGCCACCAAAAATAAAGATAGTACTTTGGGCCACGAGTTCTACATCAGACAGAGCTAAAAGGAGACAAGAGACATTTTATATTATATAAAATACATCAATATAAAACATCACGGTTTAGATGATGAGAAATCAAATGAAACTGCCAAATCCCTATGGGGAAAATGTAAAAGCAATTAGAGTCAAACTGGGAGTGTTTTATATTCTCAATCTTCCAAGGGAGGGGAAATACGTATACCTATGGCTGATTCATGTTGGTGTATGGCAGAACCCAACAATACTGTAAAAATAATTACTGCTTATAATAGCCAGGACATGGAAGCAACCTAGATGTCCATCAGCAGGTGAATGGATAAGAATTGTGTATATGTACTATGGTACATACACACAATGGAGTATTACTCAGCAATTAAAAAGAATACATTTGAATCAGTTCTAATGAGGTGGATGAAACTGGAGCTGATTATACAGAGTGAACTAAGCCAGAAAGAAAAACACCAATACAGTATACTAACACATATATATGGAATTTAGAAAGATGGTAATGATAACCCTGTATGTGAGACAGCAAAAGAGACACAGATGTATAGAACAGTCTTTTGGACTCTGTGGGAGAGGGCGAGGGTGGGATGATTTGGGAGAATGGCATTGAAACATGTATANAGAAAAACACCAATACAGTATACTAACACATATATATGGAATTTAGAAAGGTGGTAATGATAACCCTGTATGTGAGACAGCAAAAGAGACACAGATGTATAGAACAGTCTTTTGGACTCTGTGGGAGAGGGCAAGGGTGGAATGATTTGGGGGAATGACATGGAAACATGTATAATATCATATAAGAGATGAATGACCAGTCCAGGTTCGATACAGGATCCCTGGTGCACTGGGATGACCTGGAGGGATGGTACGGGAGGGAGGTGGGGGGTTGATTCAGGATGGGGAACATGCGTATGCCTGTGGTGGACTCATGTTGATGTGTGGCAGAACCAATACAATATTGTAAAGTAAAAAAAGAAAGAAAGAAAGAAAGAAGAGGCAAAGAAAGAGAAGGAAACTCTGAGTTGCAGGTAAAAGGAAAACATTGATGCTGCCTCAGTTCAGTTTGTGGAGGGTGCTGGCTCTTCCAGAATGCATCTCCTATAGTCTATTAATAATAAAACCACTTTGAAAAGTTAAAAAAAAAAAAAAGGGAACCAGAGCTCCTTTGAAAAAACAGCTGATTCCACGGCTACTCAGGGGTAAGAGAAATCTGGATTGTCTTACATCAGAAAGTGAGGAAGTTCTGATACTTTAAAGGACAGTGGAAACTCTGTATGCACTGATGGTGCATCCTTATACATTTGTCAAAACCCACGGAATGTATAATACTAAGAATGAACCCTAAGGTCAACTATACACTTTGGATGATAATGATGTGTTAATATAGGTTCATTGATTCTAACAAATGTACAACTCTGGTGTGGTCTTTTGAGAGTGGGGGGAAGACTGTGTGTAGTTGGGGCAGGATGTATATTGGAAATCTCTATAATTTGCACTCAATTTTCTTATAAAACTAACTATTCTAAAAATAGTCCATTAAAAAAAGATTTAAAGTAAGGAAATGGCAACCCACTCCAGTGTTCTTGCCTGGAGAATCCCAGGGACGGGGAGCCTGGTGGGCTACCATCTCTGGGGTCACACGGAGTCGGACATGACTGAAGCAACTTAGAAGCAGCATGAGAAGTGGGTAGTTGGTGCAAGGATAGGAATAAGGAAGGGAAGCAAAAGCTCTAGACAGCAAATACATGCAAATAACATGCCTTCCTTGATTGCAGTTATACTTAATGAAATAAGTTAAGTGTCAAATTAAGCAAACTAGTTTAAGCACTTATAACATAAAGTTCTCTTAATGTCTGAATGTAAATTAACTCTAAGTGGTTTATTAAGTATTAGGAAAAAGCCATGTAGCCCTGTACTACAAGTATTTACATGCTCATTCATCATATATATATAATTTATATTTATTAATTTTACATATATATTCTATCATATATATTATTATATATACCCTAATATATATCCTTTATTACACCAGAAGATATATATACCATTGATATATTACTTATATATAATACATACATTATTTATTTTATATATAATATATATTATATACCTCTTATTATACTAGAAGGGCATGGGAAAATTTGGGATGACTCATTCAATGATTTTTATATTTTTCTAGCCTACTTATTGGCAACTGATAAATTTGTACCGTGGGTTTGGTGTTCAGTTCAGTTCAGTCGCTCAGTCGTGTCCAACTCTTTGTGACCCCGTGAATCACAGCACGCCAGGCCTCCCTGTCCATCACCAACTCCCGGAGTTCACTCAAACTCATGTACATCGAGTCAGTGATGCCATCCAGCCATCTCATCCTCTGTCGTCCTTTCTCCTCCTGCCCTCAATCCCTCCCAGCATCAGAGTCTTTTCCAGTGAGTCAACTCTTCTCATGAGGTGGCCAAAGTACTGGAGTTTCAGCTTTAGCATCATTCCTTCCAAAGAACACCCAGGACTGATCTTCTCTAGACTGGCTAGATCTCCTTGCAGTCCAATATAACAACATTTCGTTGATGGTGCAAGGTCACATAAAATTAAAATTGTATTTTATGTTTACTCAGCTCTTCTTACTTTACTTCTCCAACATCTTCAGTCTCATATCTTTTCTGTGGACAAACATGTTCTAAACCCTAAATCTAATTGTATTCTGCCAAACTAACTATGCTGTCTGTTCCCTGCTTTTTCTAGCTTGAAGTCCTCCCTCTACTTCACAAACTGGTTATTCTTCAGCCCATCTGTCACTATGCTGAGAAAAATCTAAGTTAAAAGTCTTATCACTATGCACCTATAGCTCACTGCTCCTTTACTGAAGGCATTATTACTTTTTTTTATAGCCCTCATGAAATAAAGAGTTTCTTCAGAACAGGCTAGCTTGTTCATATATGAGCCATGCATGTTCTTTGCATTGATAAGCAATAGATAAACGTTTCTGCAATTATTTCACCTGAAGCTATTTCCATGATGCCGCTGTTATGTATCTTTCCTACCCCAAGCACTCAATCACATGAACAAAATAAAATTTCATTTAGTAAGTATAATTTTTTTTTAAAGGACAATACAAGTATTCCTTTTGATACATGATTGAGTAATCACGTCAATAATTGTTTATTCCAGAATTTTGTCCTTATGCATTTGTTTTACTGCTTTCTTTTACTTCAAGTCAGCTAGAATCCCATAAGAAAATCTGTTTTTAGTTCAGTTTAAAAGTGTTGTAAGGGATGATGGGAGGTGGGAGGAGGGAGGGGGGTTCATGTTTGGGAGTTCGTGTACACCCATGGCAGATTCATGTCGATGTATGCCAAAACCAGTAGAGTACTGTAAAGTAAAAAAAAATAATCATAAATTAAAAATAAAATATTTATTTAGCAAAAAAAAAAGTGTTGTAAGTATACCTTCAATCTTTTGTGGAATTAAATCAGTAGTTTTATTTTCTAATACTCTGTTCCATTGTTGCTTAAACTTTTTTCACTATAATCCACTTAAAGAGGACTTTTAGATATTTTTGTCTTCCTTGTTGTACCTCAATGAAGTTTTATTACCACAGATTTATTATATATCTGTTTATGTATATGTTTATCTGTGTTTTATATATAAATAATATATTTTTCCCTCTCAAAAACTGATTTTTTTTTCCATTTAGGGGGTAATATGTCCCAGTTAATAATGAATAGTCAAAAGAAAGTCTTCTCTAATTTCCTAATATAGCATAAATAAGCACTGTAGTGTAAACATTATTCCTCAACACTCATTATAATGGCATTCCTTTCTAAAACATTTGTCCAAACTCTCATGCAGGATAACTCTTTCAGGCATCTCTAGAGCAGTAGTCAACAGTCATCAGTATCTAAGTATGAAGTAAGACAAAACTATCATTGTCATAGATTGCATTTTATATAGTTTGCTTGACTCAGGCATTTCTCATATAGTTGTGTTCACCTTGTTTGTCAAGTTCTGACACTATCGTTTTTAAACAGTTTCCTTTATGCTTATTAAAGATGTGATAATTGTTTATCAGATCATCCTCCCTGCTAGTCCCAAATTTTAATTTTATTTTTACACAAAATTTTTTATATTAAACGGAAGCATTCACTTATATTTCTCTAAAGAGCTAAGAATAATCTATGCCCTAAGTATTGTCCTTCTATCTATCACAGAACATTTGCTGTTATAGGTCTCACAAATGATTTGTTTGTATCAATGGCAGAAGAAAATTGTAACTGAAAAGTGAGAAAAAAGTGTGACAGCCAGGTTGAACTTTCTGTGAAATTCTCCGTTATTGCATTTTACGGAGAATATTCAAATATTAGATTACCAGATGCATATCTAAGTCAAAAGAAATGAACAAGGCCTTTGGCCAATATGATATCCATTTAATAAGAGAAAGTGTTAGTCGCAAAGTGATGTCTGACTCTTTGGGATACCATGGCCTCTAGCCTGCTAGACTCTTCTGTTCATGGAATTATCCAGGCAAGAATACTGGCTTGGGTTGCCATTTCCTTCTCCAAAATAAGAGAAAAGTCTCTCCTAGAGCTTAAATACTGTGAACAATAATTTGGGTTTGATATAAGCACATACTGCTTCCCAAATGACAACCATAAAATTAAAAGGGCTTTCTCCATTTTAAACATATTATTGCAATCTTATCATAGTCACAGACCCTGATAAAGTCACTGAGGTAGAGCAAGATACAGATTTTGAACTTTTGGTTTTATCCTATCAGCCCTCATCCCTTGAGGTGAGCTTAAAATGTAACAGTTTTTAGTTACATTCCATTCCCCCAATCTGAGATGTCATCAAATTGGTTGACCTGGAAATACATGTTTTATATTCATTCCTGTGCCAACAATGTGCTGAAGTAACAGAAGATTACATTTCCTGTTCTAACATATTCCTTTAAATTAGTGAAATAAAATTAATTGGAAGAAGTAACTTTTCTTTCCTTATTTACTCCAGAGGTCTGATTCATGGGCCTGGGAAAAGAACTGAGATGTACAAAATGTAGAATTTTCTTTCAAATCAGAAATTTTGGATTTATATTCTGCTTGCTCTTCCTTTTTCAGTTGATTTCCTTCCAATTCACTTTCAGTGTACATCCCTATGTGTGTCACTGACTGTGTAAACAGGTGATCACTATTTTAGGATGATCATCACATGGCAGGCATTCTGCAAGGTGCTTTTTGTTTGTTTCCTTAAATTCTGGTGCAAAATGGCACTGCTGTTCACCTTAACGTTAGAAATATGCAAATGAAGCAACTGACAAACAACTAATCTCAAAAATATACAAGTAACGCCTGCAGCTCAATTCCAGAAAAATAAACGACCCAACCAAAAAATGGGCCAAAAAGCTAAATAGACATTTCTCCAAAGAAGACATACAGTGGCTAAAAAACACATGAAAAGATGCTCAACATCACTCATTATCAGAGAAAGACAAATCAAAACCACAATGAGGTACCATTTCACACCAGTCAGAATGGCTGTGATCCAAAAGTCTACAAGCAATAAATTCTGGAGAGGGTGTGGAGAAAACGGAACCCTCTTACACTGTTGGTGGGAATGCAAACTAGTACAGCCACTATGGAGAACAGTANTACAGTAAGTCTATTGGGCTCCTTTGTGGCTCTACAGTAAAAAATCTGCCTACAATGTGTAATGCAGGAGGCCTGGGTTCGACCCCTGGGTGGGAAAGATCCCCTGGAGAAGGAAATGGCAACCTACTCCAGTATTTTTGCCTGGAGAATCCCATGGACAGAGAAGCCTGGTTGGTTACAGTCTATAGGGTCACACAGAATCGGACACAATTGAAGTGACTAAGCTTCAACAGCAGCAGGAGCAGTGTGTCTATTCAGTTCCATTGCTTTGTTTTTGTCAAGATCTGAGAATTTGTGTGCTATTAACTATAGATATAATATGTGAAAAATCTTAAAACCTGTCTAAGAACTTGTATGCTGAAATGATATACAAAAAAAGGAAAGAGCACTTTAGTTATTACAAGAAACAATAATGAAGATTTAAGACATTTGAGGCATAAATTCAGGTAGTATTAGACATATGATGGAGAAATTTCTATGAAAAATTACACCTGATCATTTTATGGATATTATCACATTGAGAAATGTTTGCTACACCTGCACTGAGAAAAATATTGAATTCTTGAAAAATCAAAAATGTATAACATTTGAAAGCAGAAGAGAAGGTAACTTCTGCTTGCCTTTTGAAGCAATCTCATCATGGGTTGGGAAACAAATGTATGCCAACAGGTGAGTGGTCAGGAAACTGACCATAAATTATGAGGCTCTTAAAATCATTATAGTGAGAGCTGAAAGGGATATAAGAATTATTTCACACTAAACATTTCTTAACTTGTCATAAGTACTTCAGACCATCCTTCCAAATCTGAAAGATAAATTCTACCCAGAGAACTCAGTAAACAGTATTTCCCCACATAAAAGTTTGACAGCTGCCCATATTTTTCTCCAAAGCTATGTCTTTTTTTAGTGATCTTAAATTTTTTCTGTTCTACCAAGGAGCAAACCTCTACTAAACTGTCTTTCAGGGCTTGGACATTTTTCTAGGATGCCTTTCCTGGTTTCCCCTAATCAAGACATTGTCCTTCCACTAACACTCCTTACCATTTTGTTTTCATTCATTTCAACAATATAATGTAGCTGCTTGCTCACCTGCTTCTCTTCTACACTATACTTCCTGAGAATTGAGGACACGAAAAATGCATTGCTCACAGTTTAACTTCTAATGCCTTTTCTGTATTAAGGTTCAGTGAATATTTGCTGAATAAATACTTCATTGAGGACTGCTTCTTATGAAGCAGTAAGTGCCTTAAATGAAAAATTTGCTGAATTCACTAATAATAGCCAAAACAATCATTCTAGTTTACATAATAAATTACATTTTATTATAACATTGAAGGCTCTATGGGATCTTTTTCTAACCTATGCTTATACAATAACATCTCACAACTAACTCTCTGACATAAACTCTATGTTTTAATCAAAAGAGTCAATTTGTTATGTCAGACAGCTTTGAAATAACTCCAAAATCTCAACAATTTGCTCTCACTGATATTTATTTCTCATTCATGCAGTATCTACCATGGATTCCATGTAGCTCTGTTGTCTTTAATCAAAGAATGAGTCTGAAGGAGCAGGCTTTATTAGAACATCTCATTCATGTGACTGGGCTTCCCAGGTTGCAGCGGTAAAGAATTTGCCTGCCATTGCAGGAAATGCAGGTTTGATCCCTGGGCTGGAAAGATCCCCTGAAGAAGTAAATGGCAACCCACTCCAGCATTCTTGCCTGGAAATTTCCATGGACAGAGGAGCCTGTTGTGCTACAGAGCATGTGGTTTCAAGAGTCAGACACGTCTGAGCATGCACCTGTCTCTTATACACATCTAGATGTGTATAAGAGACAGGAGCAAGGGAGGTCTTTGTTGAAACAAATAAATTTGGGAAATTGGGATTAAAGAAAAAATTTTAAGTTTTCATTACTTCTGAACTTTTCATGTGCCATTAATGTTTGAATGAGGAAGGCAATGTTCTCAAGGGAGTAAAGTATGCACCAGATTTAAAAATCCCAAGTAACAGAAATTTTTTCAACATGTTAACTGATCTACAGAAAGAAGTCCAGACTCCTATACATTAGTTAATTTCAACCTACATTTTCAGTCTTCTTTTACTATTTACTGTCCTGTATAAACTTTCTGCTCAAGTCTAATCAATTTTCTACATTTCCTTAAGACTCAGAATACACTTTTTGACATTGCCTTCAAGACTTGCCATGATGATTCTTTATTCACTTATGAAATTCCAATCCTTAATCCAGTCTTCAAATTCCAACCCCAGTTCAACCTCTCTCACGAAAATGTCTAGTATTTAGAGAAAGATCATGTTATACATCAGAATTCTAGGCTTGACAAATCACATTACTTATTATTTACACCTTTTCCACACAACTGTAAGTCCTTTTTGAGAAGAGAAGCACATCTCATAACCTTTTATTGATTTTTTCAAATTTTCAGAAATCCTTATCTTACAGTGGCATAATTTGTTAAGAGAAAATATCTAAACATAGATTCAATAGGGATACTAAAAATAAATATTAGATGAAGCATTTTTATTAATAGGGTTTTATAATTTCATCAGCTTATGTATAAAATGTTAATAATAACATTCAAAGTCAAGCACACACATACACACACATTCTGATCCACATTACTACAACTTAATTCACTGAAGGACTAGTTTCCATAAAATGAAGTATATTTTATGTTTATGGAATAAAAGACCAACAATCAATAAGAAAATGCTCTAAAAAATGTAAAGCAACTGAGTAACACATCTAATAGAGATAAAGGAACTAGAACACTTATAAAATGCAGGATTATTTACTTCCTTTTCTGACTCCTAATTAATTGCGAAGCATAAATAAGGTCATGGAAGTTAAATAGTACGGGATGGCTAAGCTAAGTAGTTTCATTTATTTACTATTATAGATGAGTATGTAGATGCTAGAAAAGGTAAAACACAAAATTCCCTATTATCAGCAATATTGTCAAGAAGTCTGCATTGATGTTTAATATCTAACCAAGGAACTCAGTGTGTGATGCTGTAATGAAACCATTCATCTTCCTTGAAATCAATTAAAAGTTAATTAAAATTGTTAAGAAGAAATATCACACATCTCTTTTCATCTTGTACTACATCAAAGCAATACACAGTAATAGCTGCAACTTTATAATCATCTCTCCATGGCTAACACATTTTGTAATATACACTTTACTATGGGACCTGATTTGCAGTTACTTATTTGTGAATGCATATTGCTGGGATATTGCCTGATAGTCTGTAGTCAAATAAAGNCATCTCTTTTCATCTTGTACTACATCAAAGCAATACACAGTAATAGCTGCAACTTTATAATCATCTCTCCATGGCTAACACATTTTGTAATATACACTTTACTATGGGACCTGATTTGCAGTTACTTATTTGTGAATGCATATTGCTGGGATATTGCCTGATAGTCTGTAGTCAAATAAAGATTTCACTCCACAAAACTTTCAATATATGCTAGGAAAACTTTTGACTAGCCTTAATCACTGAAGTCAAAGTTGAGAGTCAGCCAGTTAACATTGCAGTCAGCCAAATAATTACTTAATAAGGACAACACATCATGCACAAGGGCTTTTATTGACTATACCATTTTATAGAACATCATTTAAAAAGGAAGCTGGAAAATATATTTCTTACACACTATATCTTATGCCTTTTGCTGCCTAATTATATTTTAGGGAAGTCTATTATATATGCTTTCTCATCGATAAAGGTGGAAACCCATTACTGGGATACCCACACCGGAAATTACAAATTCTATAGAGATGTAAAAACATGTCTTTATGGGTAGAATATACTGTGAGAAGACCTTGAAGGAGAGCATGAGACCTGCCCTCCTTCCACTGAAAACTCCCTGCGTAGATTACGTATGCATTTTCAAATATTCATTCTTATTTAACATGTTTTATATTCATACCCATTTGGATTATTTAGATAAATGATTTCTGTTTATTTTCATAAAATATTTCCCTAAAATTCAGGTCTATATAAAGAACTTTGAGGACAAACAGAAAATACAGCTATGAGAAAGGTGTGAACTGCCATGTAGCACCTAATCAGCCCAGTGCAAAACTGAGAGGGAGCTTAGCTTTAGTTTTTGCTTGTCCTTCACAGCAATTTTTGAGTCTGTGCACTCCTCTCTCACCTTGAAGCGGGAGCATAAAAGTTGTTGAGCAGGGAGGTCAGAAGAAGTTGAGCAGTGCATCCTTAATGACATTACTAATGGAAGTACATTTCTAAAATTATCTATCAACTTCAAAAAGACATAAAATAGTTGTTATCTTTATTTCTTTAAAGAAGCTGAGTTATTTTAAGAGATGTGATTATCAGTGTAAAAGGGGAAAAGTAATTTACTGACTCATGATACTGGCAAATGTTTCCTCTCTCCATACCTATTCATTATTGAACAATGGCAAATGGACTTACTGGCTAGAAAGTAACAAGTATACTTGAGCTCAAATCACTAAAAATATAATGAGAGTAAATAGTTTTGTTTGTTTGTTTGTTTTAATACTGAAACTGTCACATATTTAATCCTTAGGAGTCTAGAAAACTCATATGTAAACTAGAGATTCCTTAAGGGCTTAAGCACTAGGATAAAAGCCAACTCTTTCCCATACTAATTCTATGTCCTTGGGAGAGTCAGCCACTCCCAGTTTCCATACTTCATTTGTAAAAGAATGATGATAGTATTTATCTCACTACCTATGAGGATTGAACAAATTTAATAGCATGCTTAGATCATATTAAGTAATCAATTANTAGAGATTCCTTAAGGGCTTAAGCACTAGGATAAAAGCCAACTCTTTCCCATACTAATTCTATGTCCTTGGGAGAGTCAGCCACTCCCAGTTTCCATACTTCATTTGTAAAAGAATGATGATAGTATTTATCTCACTACCTATGAGGATTGAACAAATTTAATAGCATGCTTAGATCATATTAAGTAATCAATTAAAAATTAGGTATGTTTATTGAGGTTTTCAACATCTAATTAGAAGCTATTAAAAAGCTCATTTTTGTATAAAGTTCTTAAAATTAAAAAAATAGAATAAATTAGTAAAATAAATTAATAATTTTATTTGGTTTATATATAAATTTCATTTTACTTAAGAAAACATTTAACCTAGTACAGTAAGTCTATTGGGCTCCTTTGTGGCTCTACAGTAAAAAATCTGCCTACAATGTGTAATGCAGGAGGCCTGGGTTCGACCCCTGGGTGGGAAAGATCCCCTGGAGAAGGAAATGGCAACCTACTCCAGTATTTTTGCCTGGAGAATCCCATGGACAGAGAAGCCTGGTTGGTTACAGTCTATAGGGTCACACAGAATCGGACACAATTGAAGTGACTAAGCTTCAACAGCAGCAGGAGCAGTGTGTCTATTCAGTTCCATTGCTTTGTTTTTGTCAAGATCTGAGAATTTGTGTGCTATTAACTATAGATATAATATGTGAAAAATCTTAAAACCTGTCTAAGAACTTGTATGCTGAAATGATATACAAAAAAAGGAAAGAGCACTTTAGTTATTACAAGAAACAATAATGAAGATTTAAGACATTTGAGGCATAAATTCAGGTAGTATTAGACATATGATGGAGAAATTTCTATGAAAAATTACACCTGATCATTTTATGGATATTATCACATTGAGAAATGTTTGCTACACCTGCACTGAGAAAAATATTGAATTCTTGAAAAATCAAAAATGTATAACATTTGAAAGCAGAAGAGAAGGTAACTTCTGCTTGCCTTTTGAAGCAATCTCATCATGGGTTGGGAAACAAATGTATGCCAACAGGTGAGTGGTCAGGAAACTGACCATAAATTATGAGGCTCTTAAAATCATTATAGTGAGAGCTGAAAGGGATATAAGAATTATTTCACACTAAACATTTCTTAACTTGTCATAAGTACTTCAGACCATCCTTCCAAATCTGAAAGATAAATTCTACCCAGAGAACTCAGTAAACAGTATTTCCCCACATAAAAGTTTGACAGCTGCCCATATTTTTCTCCAAAGCTATGTCTTTTTTTAGTGATCTTAAATTTTTTCTGTTCTACCAAGGAGCAAACCTCTACTAAACTGTCTTTCAGGGCTTGGACATTTTTCTAGGATGCCTTTCCTGGTTTCCCCTAATCAAGACATTGTCCTTCCACTAACACTCCTTACCATTTTGTTTTCATTCATTTCAACAATATAATGTAGCTGCTTGCTCACCTGCTTCTCTTCTACACTATACTTCCTGAGAATTGAGGACACGAAAAATGCATTGCTCACAGTTTAACTTCTAATGCCTTTTCTGTATTAAGGTTCAGTGAATATTTGCTGAATAAATACTTCATTGAGGACTGCTTCTTATGAAGCAGTAAGTGCCTTAAATGAAAAATTTGCTGAATTCACTAATAATAGCCAAAACAATCATTCTAGTTTACATAATAAATTACATTTTATTATAACATTGAAGGCTCTATGGGATCTTTTTCTAACCTATGCTTATACAATAACATCTCACAACTAACTCTCTGACATAAACTCTATGTTTTAATCAAAAGAGTCAATTTGTTATGTCAGACAGCTTTGAAATAACTCCAAAATCTCAACAATTTGCTCTCACTGATATTTATTTCTCATTCATGCAGTATCTACCATGGATTCCATGTAGCTCTGTTGTCTTTAATCAAAGAATGAGTCTGAAGGAGCAGGCTTTATTAGAACATCTCATTCATGTGACTGGGCTTCCCAGGTTGCAGCGGTAAAGAATTTGCCTGCCATTGCAGGAAATGCAGGTTTGATCCCTGGGCTGGAAAGATCCCCTGAAGAAGTAAATGGCAACCCACTCCAGCATTCTTGCCTGGAAATTTCCATGGACAGAGGAGCCTGTTGTGCTACAGAGCATGTGGTTTCAAGAGTCAGACACGTCTGAGCATGCACACATACATACATACATTCATGTGACCAAGGTGGGAGGGGGGGAGAGATAATAAAGCCACAGCCCTTAATGGTTCTGCTTCGATGTGGAACACAGCACCTCCAAATCTTACATCATCATGGCTGATGTCATAAGATGAGGAAGTCACATCCTTTTGGAGTGTGGGGCAGCAAAAACCTGGAAACAATAATAGAGTCTAGTAGTCCAGTGGTTAGAAATCTACCTTTCAATGTAGGAGACACAGGTTCAATTCCTGGCTGGGGAGCTAAGATCCCATGTGCTGTGGGGCAACCAGGCCCACGTGTCATGACTAGAGAGCCCATGTACCACAAGTAGAGGGCCCACATGCTCTAGAGTCTGTGCTCCACGAGAGAAGCCTGTGTGTGCCCCGTGTGCTCTAGTTTCTCAAGAGAACTAGAGAAACCCCCTCAAGCCACTAAAGAAAGCCCATGAACCACAAGAAAAAGATCCAGTAGAGCCAAAAAAAAAAAAAAAAACCAGTCTACCTGCCTTGTTGTCCTTCAAACACACAGTGGTCCCTCTTACTTTCACTTCTAGGCATTTGTTTTCAAATCCTATCTAATTCTTCAAAACTTACCTCCAGTTTCACTCAGCTTCTTTCTGGGAAATCTTTTCTTTCCATCCAACCTTCTGATCCCTTTTGCACTCAGCACAAACTGCTTTCTCTATCTCGCAGTTCAGTTCAGTTCAGTCACCCAGTCGTGTCCGACTCTTTGCGACCCCATGAATTGCAGCATGCCAGTCCTCCCCAGTCCATCACCAACACCCGGAGTTCACTCAGACTCGAGTGCATCGAGTCAGCGATGGCATCCAGCCATCTCATCCTTGGTCATCCCCTTCTCCTCCTGCCCCCAGTCCCTTCCAGCATCAGAGTCTTTTCCAATGAGTCAACCCTTCTCATGAGGTGGCCAAAGTACTGGAGTTTCAGCTTTAGCATCATTCATTCCAAAGAAATCCCAGGGTTGATTTCCTTCAGAATGGATTGGTTGGATCTCCTTGCAGTCCAAGGAACTCTCAAGAGTCTTCTCCAACACCACAGTTCAAAAGCATCAATTCTTCGGCACTCAGCTTTCTTCACAGTCCAACTCTCACATCCATACATGACCACAGGAAAAATCATAGCCTTAACTAGACGGACCTTTGTTGGCAAAGTAATGTCTCTGCTTTTGAATACGCTATCTAGGTTGGTCATAACTTTTCTTCCAAGGAGTAAGCATCTTTTAATTTCATGGCTGCAGTCACCATCTGCAGTCTATGTTGTGCAATTAAATATTAGGCCTAAGAGTCATGCTCATCCATTTTTACATAATAAGAAGCATTAATAGGGAAAAAACCTGTGAAATACTTGGAAACAGAAATTGAGACAATGTATGAGAAGTGGGTGGAGAAGGCAATGGCAACCCACTCCAGT
>SJYX01022206.1:159712-199100 GCA_006410675.1 Oreotragus oreotragus
CACTTATTCATTGCCATTTGCTTAATTTTCAATAAATTTTCACAAGGCCCCAGACAGTCTTCTCACCTACTCTTGTTTCAAAAGCCAATAGTAAGCCCAATTTAAAAAAAAAAAAGCAATATAAGGTACTACTGTCTTAGAATATTTTCTCTGATGATTTTTATATGTATCATCTGCTTTGAAAATTTTATTTCTGTATGTCCTTGTGGTTACCTATTTTAAATATAGCAGTGTGTACATATCAACCAGAGTTAACATGCATCATCTCTTTAAAACAAAAATTGAAAATATTAAGTGATCCACATTAAGTCTATGGAAGATGTTATGCATTTGTGAATTATTCTTTAGCTCATGGGATGTGTGATTTCCAGTTGAGTGACAATCAAACAGAAAAATCATAAAGGCAAACTTGCTTACAAAAGTCAAAAATATTTACATAACTGATGAAACTTTGTTGAGCTGTGTTAATTCATCAGTTCTTCCTGTGAATGACATAATTTCAATGCACTAATATTGACATTTAGTCTCTTCAGTACCAAGACTAGCTGCAACTTTTAGTGATACAAAAAGTTGAATACAAACTTTTTTAGGCATAATTATTTCTACTGAAATGTATGTCCCATTAATCAAAGGAAAGTAGGTTAATAATCCAGAGTTTCAAGGTGGGAGGAGATAGCCTTTCTTAATTTTTTTGAATTAATAAAAAAATCCTTACTTGAAGGGACAAAGTAGAATCTGTTCACTGACATTTTCTTACCTTTCTGTATTTCTATTTTACCTTGATTTCTCTACCATGACTTCCTCTGTTTCTCCTATCAGCATTAAAGTTCAAAAAAAAAAAAATACTGTATCTAGAAATTGTTTTGTACCATAGATTTTAAAAAACTGCTCAAAAAAAAAATATACTGTATCTAGAAATTGTTTTGTACCATAGAGTTTAAAAAACAGCTTAATTAAAATGTGAAGCAATTCATAAATAACCAATTCTGTAGTAATTTTATTTTATTGGCCTATGCTTACTTTTTATCTACAATGAATGGTAAGAAGTATCTAGATTTGATACTTTCACATTTTCAATAAAGTTAACAATTACCCTCATATAGAAAATCAGACACATTCTCTGTATACCAGGAGAAATCGTATTAAAAAAAAATCACAGCAGGATTGATTATAATAGCCTTAAACTAGAAAACAGACATTCATCAATAGGAGAATGTGAAAATGAATGTGACACAGACACACGTAGAAAATAAAGTATATGAATAAATAGGCAGAAGTGTAGTGGAATCTTCAAAAGGACAAAGGTGAATGAAAGAAGCTAGATATTATAGCATGCATTCTGTTTATACACATTAAAAATAGACAAAAGTAAACTATATTACTTGGGTGCTTATTTAGTTGCTAAATCTGCAATAGAAAGTAAGAAACTGTCAGAGTGGTTCATTGCCGGTGGAAGAAAGTGATTAAGGCTAGGAAGAAGCACACAGGGGGGCTTTCCTGATGATGCATTATATGCTGGGCATATACTTACATTTACTCTATAATAATTTATTAAATTTTGCATTCATGTTTAATCCCTGTCTATACAATACAGATTTTTTTCTTAAAGTTTAAAGGACATAATTTGGTCTTAATAAAAGGTTTCAGAAATATTTGCAACCCTTCTTGTGAAACCAAAAACTGATTGCCAAGCTTCTTCCTCAGTGAAGCAGTAAAGTCAGTGCAAGTAATTGTAGTGAGCTATAACATTTGTAGAGAAGGATAACTAAATCCAACTAAAGTGAATAGGCCATGAATTTTCATCAGTCTATAAAACATAAGTGCAATATGTATAAAGTTGGATCTCATAATAAGTAATGCAGCATTAAAAGGCAAAGCAAGATGAATAGAGCAAGGTTTTGTGAAGCAAAAAATATTTGGTATTTCTTCTTAGGCAAATATTAAATAGTTTAGATAGGCATATATTTTAAATGGGTGACTGAAAAACACAACTCCAAATATATGACCCAACAAGCTGGGTATGTATCTGTTACATTTTTCCTCCTTGTAATTTTATACCTGGAAATGGCCCTCATTATCATTTCCTGGTCTCACAGGTGATAAATACTTTGTCCTTTTCTAAATATAAGTTTCCTTACCTTGGAAGTTGGACGTGGGGTAGCTCCCCTTGGCTGCTGCATATCCAAGGTAAGGAGCAGTGGCTGCACTTTGCTGGAGCAGCCGTGAAGAGATACCCCATGTCAAGACAGGAGAAACCCAAGTAAGATAGTAGGCGCTGAAAGAGGGCATCAGAGGACAAAAAGACTGAAACCACAATAACAGACAACTAGCTAATCTGATCACACAGACCACAGCTTGTCTAACTCGATGAAACTAAACCATGGCCGTGGGGCCACCCAAGACAGACGGGTCATGGTGAAGAGGTCTGACAGAATGTGGCCCACTGGAGAAGGGAATGACAAACCACTTCAGTATTCTTGACTTGAGAACCCCATGAACAGTATGAAAAGGCCAAAAGATAGGGCACTGAAAGATGAACTTCCCAGGTCATTAGGTGCCTAATATGCTCCTGGAGATCAGTGGAGAAATAACTCCAGAAAGAATGAAGGGATGGAGCCAAAGCAAAAACAATACGCAGTTGTGGCTATGACTGGTGATAGAGGCAAGGTCCGATGCTGTAAAGAGCAATATTGCTCTTTACAGGAACCTGGAATGTTAGGTCCATGAAACAAGGCAAATTGGAAGTGGTCAAACAGGAGATGGCAAGAGTGAACGACAACATTCTAGGAATCAGTGAACTAAAATGGACTGGAATGGGTGAATTTAATTCAGATGACCATTATATCTACTACTGTGGGCAGGAATCCCTNAAGTTAAATAAGCAGGGTGACAATATACAGCCTTGACGTACTCCTTTTCCTATTTGGAACCAGTCTGTTGTTCCATGTCCAGTTCTAACTGTTGCTTCCTGACCTGCATATATAGGTTTCTCTAGAGGCAGGTCAGGTGGTCTGCTATTCCCATCTCTTTCAGAGTTTTCCACAGTTTATTGTGATCCACACAGTCAAAGGCTTTGGCATAGCACCATAAAGCAGAAATAGATGTTTTTCTGGAATTCTCTTGCTTTTTCGATGATCCAGCAGATGTTGGCAATTTGATCTCTGGTTCCTCTGTCTTTTCTAAAACCAGCTATTCATATATATTTACTGTCAAATTTGTGCTGAACAGCATTTTAGGGGCTGGGCCTGTAAATAAAGATAAGAGCAAAGTGCTCTTTGATGTTATATCACTTGAACTATATTGAAAAAAGTAGATGGTAAACAACAATTGCCTTTAAAAATCACTAGAGCAATAACCTCCAGTAATAAAGATACACAGCACAATCATACCATCTAGGAGAGCTTCTAGCCTGCCCTTCTGGAATTGACATTCTAATAGGGAACATACAGGTTTAAAAAAAGATACACAAAGACAAAATTTCAAATTTTACTGAGTATTGTGGAAAAAAAAATAGTATAGAGAGTATGAAAGCATATATAGAGAGGTGCTTAATCCAATCTTGTGAGGCCAAGAAAGCAAATGACATTCAGTTCTCATCCATAACTCCTAAACTATAGGTCTAATAAGACCAGAAATCCTCATGCTGACTTTCACTTGTACTAAGTACAAGTAAAAAAGATACACAAAGACAAAATTTCAAATTTTACTGAGTATTGTGGAAAAAAAAATAGTATAGAGAGTATGAAAGCATATATAGAGAGGTGCTTAATCCAATCTTGTGAGGCCAAGAAAGCAAATGACATTCAGTTCTCATCCATAACTCCTAAACTATAGGTCTAATAAGACCAGAAATCCTCATGCTGACTTTCACTTGTACTAAGTACAAGTCATGACAAAATCATTGTGCTTTTTTCCCCTTAGGAAAAATGGTAATAGATATAGTATATCTTGATTTTAGTAAACTTCTTAAGATTTCTTTTCATTCCATTTTAGTTGTTAAAATAGGAGGAGAAATGCTTCCTAGATGATGACATAATGATTTAGATTTGGAACTGACTGAAGAATCATCCCCAAGTTGGACTTCAAGCTTGACAAGATTCTGATGGCAGCCTGCAAGCTTCTAAGTAATTAATATAGGTTCCAAATTGTCGGCCATTTTTTGAAGGCATAACAGACATTGAAATGTATTCATGGTTAGGACGTTTAGCAAAATAGGTCATACCATAGACCCATTTGTTGAATTAAAATTAAAATATATCTAAGTCTCAAAATTCAAGAGTATTAAGATGTTACTGCTATTGCCACTACTGTTACATTAGCTGTCAGAATTCTTTTTATGCTTGGACAATTGTGTCTTCTCTCCTTCAGACCTTAAGGAAGTCTACAAACTAGACATTCTCTCCATTTTGTAGACAAGGACACTGAGTTTCAAGTAGACTAGATAATTTGCCAAAGTCACAGAGATGCTAAGTTGTAAAACTAGAATTCAAGAGACTGTCTAAAGATGCATAAAAGACATTGAAATGTATTCATGGTTAGGAAGTTTAGCAAAATAGGTCATACCATAGACCCATTTGTTGAATTAAAATTAAAATATATCTAAGTCTAAAAATTCAAGAGTATTAAGATGTTACTGCTGTTGCCACTACTGTTACATTAGCTGTCAGAATTCTTTTTATGCTTGGACAAATGTGTTTTCTCTCCTTCAGACCTTAAGGAAGTCTACAAACTAGATATTCTCTCCATTTTGTAGACAAGGCCACTGAGTTTCAAGTAGACTAGATAATTTGCCAAATTCACAGAGATGCTAAGTTGTAAAACCAGAATTCAAGAGACTGTCTAATGTCAAGACTAGTGTTCTTAACCAGAGTTTTAGGCTGCTTCCAATGAAAGTAATAACAGGTTCTTTAGGATTTCACAGTTTGATGCAACTGATTCTGCCACTTGTCACACAGTCCTGACAAAGTAACTCACCTTCTAGAGTCTGCAGTGTAGAGAAAATGCTAGTGAAGGGAAGTGAATTGAAAGTTGCTTAGTCATGTCCAACTGTTTGTGACCCCATGCACTGTAGCCTGCCAGGCTCCCCTGTCCTTGAATTCTCCAGGCTAGAATATTGGAATGGGTAGCTGTTCCCTTCTCCAGGGGATCTGCCCAACCTAGGGATCAAACCAAGATCTCCTCCATTACAGGAGTCTTCTTTACCATCTGAGCCACCAGGGAAACCCAAGAATACTGGAGTGGGTAGCTTATCCATTCTCCAGTGGATCTTCCTGACCCAGGAATCGAACTGGGGTCTCCTGCCTTGCAGGCGGATTCTTTACCAGCTGAGCTAACATGAAAGCCTACTATATTAGATTTTGTGGCAATTGAAAGAGCTAATACACAGAAAGCACTTGGAACTGTATCTGGCATGTAGCAAACAATCAATATGTTAGTTAATAACACTGCTATTTCTTTAATTTTATAATAAATATCTTCCCAGATTTATAACCATGGCTAAATGCCTACAGATCTGAATGGAATTGAGATAATCTCTCAAAAATTTATCTAGCACTTATTCATTGCCATTTGCTTAATTTTCAATAAATTTTCACAAGGCCCCAGACAGTCTTCTCACCTACTCTTGTTTCAAAAGCCAATAGTAAGCCCAATTTAAAAAAAAAAAAGCAATATAAGGTACTACTGTCTTAGAATATTTTCTCTGATGATTTTTATATGTATCATCTGCTTTGAAAATTTTATTTCTGTATGTCCTTGTGGTTACCTATTTTAAATATAGCAGTGTGTACATATCAACCAGAGTTAACATGCATCATCTCTTTAAAACAAAAATTGAAAATATTAAGTGATCCACATTAAGTCTATGGAAGATGTTATGCATTTGTGAATTATTCTTTAGCTCATGGGATTTGTGATTTCCAGTTGAGTGACAATCAAACAGAAAAATCATAAAGGCAAACTTGCTTACAAAAGTCAAAAATATTTACATAACTGATGAAACTTTGTTGAACTGTGTTAATTCATCAGTTCTTCCTGTGAATGACATAATTTCAATGCACTAATATTGACATTTAGTCTCTTCAGTACCAAGACTAGCTGCAACTTTTAGTGATACAAAAAGTTGAATACAAACTTTTTTAGGCATAATTATTTCTACTGAAATGTATGTCCCATTAATCAAAGGAAAGTAGGTTAATAATCCAGAGTTTCAAGGTGGGAGGAGATAGCCTTTCTTAATTTTTTTGAATTAATAAAAAAATCCTTACTTGAAGGGACAAAGTAGAATCTGTTCACTGACATTTTCTTACCTTTCTGTATTTCTATTTTACCTTGATTTCTCTACCATGACTTCCTCTGTTTCTCCTATCAGCATTAAAGTTCAAAAAAAAAAAAATACTGTATCTAGAAATTGTTTTGTACCATAGATTTTAAAAAACTGCTCAAAAAAAAAATATACTGTATCTAGAAATTGTTTTGTACCATAGAGTTTAAAAAACAGCTTAATTAAAATGTGAAGCAATTCATAAATAACCAATTCTGTAGTAATTTTATTTTATTGGCCTATGCTTACTTTTTATCTACAATGAATGGTAAGAAGTATCTAGATTTGATACTTTCACATTTTCAATAAAGTTAACAATTACCCTCATATAGAAAATCAGACACATTCTCTGTATACCAGGAGAAATCGTAATTAAAAAAAATCACAGCAGGATTGATTATAATAGCCTTAAACTAGAAAACAGACATTCATCAATAGGAGAATGTGAAAATGAATGTGACACAGACACACGTAGAAAATAAAGTATATGAATAAATAGGCAGAAATGTAGTGGAATCTTCAAAAGGACAAAGGTGAATGAAAGAAGCTAGATATTATAGCATGCATTCTGTTTATACACATTAAAAATAGACAAAAGTAAACTATATTACTTGGGTGCTTATTTAGTTGCTAAATCTGCAATAGAAAGTAAGAAACTGTCAGAGTGGTTCATTGCCGGTGGAAGAAAGTGATTAAGGCTAGGAAGAAGCACACAGGGGGGCTTTCCTGATGATGCATTATATGCTGGGCATATACTTACATTTACTCTATAATAATTTATTAAATTTTGCATTCATGTTTAATCCCTGTCTATACAATACAGATTTTTTTCTTAAAGTTTAAAGGACATAATTTGGTCTTAATAAAAGGTTTCAGAAATATTTGCAACCCTTCTTGTGAAACCAAAAACTGATTGCCAAGCTTCTTCCTCAGTGAAGCAGTAAAGTCAGTGCAAGTAATTGTAGTGAGCTATAACATTTGTAGAGAAGGATAACTAAATCCAACTAAAGTGAATAGGCCATGAATTTTCATCAGTCTATAAAACATAAGTGCAATATGTATAAAGTTGGATCTCATAATAAGTAATGCAGCATTAAAAGGCAAAGCAAGATGAATAGAGCAAGGTTTTGTGAAGCAAAAAATATTTGGTATTTCTTCTTAGGCAAATATTAAATAATTTAGATAGGCATATATTTTAAATGGGGGAGTGAAAAACACAACTCCAAATATATGACCCAACAATCTGGGTATGTATCTGTTACATTTTTCCTCCTTGTAATTTTATACCTGGAAATGGCCCTCATTATCATTTCCTGGTCTCACAGGAGATAAATACTTTGTCCTTTTCTAAATATAAGTTTCCTTACCTTGGAAGTTGGATGTGGGGTAGCTCCCCTTGGCTGCCGCATGTCCAAGGTAAGGAGCAGTGGCTGCGCTTTGCTGGAGCAGCCGTGAAGAGATACCCCATGTCAAGACAAGAGAAACCCAAGTAAGATAGTAGGCGCTAAAAGAGGGCATCAGAGGACAGAAAGACTGAAACCACAATAACAGACAACTAGCTAATCTGATCACACAGACCACAGCTTGTCTAACTCAATGAAACTAAACCATGCCCGTGGGGCCACCCAAGACAGACGGGTCATGGTGAAGAGGTCTGACAGAATGTGGCCCACTGGAGAAGGGAATGACAAACCACTTCAGTATTCTTGACTTGAGAACCCCATGAACAGTATGAAAAGGCCAAAAGATAGGGCACTGAAAGATGAACTTCCCAGGTCATTAGGTGCCTAATATGCTCCTGGAGATCAGTGGAGAAATAACTCCAGAAAGAATGAAGGGATGGAGCCAAAGCAAAAACAATACGCAGTTGTGGCTATGACTGGTGATAGAGGCAAGGTCCGATGCTGTAAAGAGCAATATTGCTCTTTACAGGAACCTGGAATGTTAGGTCCATGAAACAAGGCAAATTGGAAGTGGTCAAACAGGAGATGGCAAGAGTGAACGACAACATTTTAGGAATCAGTGAACTAAAATGGACTGGAATGGGTGAATTTAATTCAGATGACCATAACATCTACTACTGTGGGCAGGAATTCCTTAGAAGAAGTGGAGTAGCCATCATGGTCAACAAAAGAGTTCAAAATGCAGTACTTGGATGCAATCTCAAAAATGACAGAATGATCTCTGTTTGTTTCCAAGGCAAACCATTCAACATCATGGTAATCCAAGTCTATGCCCTGACCAGTAATGCTAAAGAAGCTGAAGTTGAACAATTCTATGAAGACCTACAAGACATTCTAGAACTAACACACAAAAAAGATCTCCATTCCATTATAGGGGACTGGAATGCAAAAGTAGGAAGTCAAGAAACACCTGGAGTAACAGGCAAATTTGGCTTTGGAGTACAGAATGAAGCAGGTTGAAGGCTAACAGAGTTTTGCCAAGAGAACACACTTGTCATAGCAAACACCCTGTTCCAACAGCACAAGAGAAGACTCTACACATGGACATCACCAGATGGTCAACACCGAAAACAGATTGATTATATTCTTTGTAGCCAAAGATAGAGAAGCTCTATACAGTCAGATAAAAAACAAGACCGGGAGCTGAGTGTGGCTCAGATCATGAAGACCTTTTTGCCAAATTCAGACTGAAATTGAAGAAAGTGGAGAAAACCACTAGACCATTCAGATACGACCTAAATCAAATCTCTTACGGTTATACAGTGAAAGTGAGGAATAAATTTAAGGGGCTAGATCTGATAGACAGAGTGCCTGATGAACTCTGGACAGAGGTTTGTGACACTGTACAGGAGACAGGGATCAAGACCATCCCCATGGAAAAGAAATGCAAAAAAGCAAAATTGTTGCCTGAAGAGGCCTTACAAATAGCTGTGAAAAGAAGAGAAGTGAAAAGCAAAGGAGAAAAGGAATGATATACCCATTTGAATGCAGATTTTCAAAGAATAGCAAGGAGAGATAAGAAAGCCTCCCTCGGTGATCAGTGCAAAGAAATAGAGAAAATCAATAGGACAGGGAGGACTAGAGATCTCTTCAAGTAAATTAGAGATACCAAGGGAATATTTCATGCAAAGATGGGCTCAGTAAAGGACAGAAATGGTATGGACCTAACAGAAGCAGAAGCTATTAAGAAGACATGGCAAAAATACACAGAACTATACAATAAAGATTTTCATGACCCAGATAATCATGAGGGTGTGATCCTCACCTAGAGACAGAAATCCTGGAATGTGAAGTCAAGGGGGTGGCCTTAGGAAGCATCACTATGAACAAAGCTAGTGGAGGTGATGGAATTCCAGTTGAGCTATTTCAAACCCTAAAAGATGATGCAAAGGTGTTGCACTCAATTTGTCAGCAAATTTGGAAAACTCAGCAGTGGCCACAGGACTGGAAAAGGTCAGTTTTCGTTCCAATCCCAAAGAAAGGCAATGCCAAAGAATGCTCAAACTACCACACAATTGCACTCATCTGACATGCTAGTATGCTCAGTTTCTCCAAGCCAGGCTTCAGCAATACGTGAACCATGAACTTCCAGATGTTCAAGCTGGTTTTAGAAAAGGCAGAGGAACCAGAGATCAAATTGCCAACATTCACTGGATCATCAAAAAAACAAGAGTTCCAGAAAAACATCTACTTCTTTTTTATTGACTATGCCAAAGCCTTTGACTGTGTGGATCACAATAAACTGTGGAAAATTCTGAAAGAGTTGGGAATACCAGACCACCTGACCTGCCTCTTCAGAAACCAGTATGCAGGTCAAGAAGTAACAGTTAGAACTGGACATGTAACAACAGATTGGTTCCAAACAGGAAAAAAGAGTACGTCAAGGCTGTGTATTGTCACAGACTGCTTATTTGACTTATATGCAGGATACATCATGTGAAACACTGGGCTGGATGAAGCACAAGATGGAATCAAGTTTACCAGGAGAAATATCAATAACTTCAGATGTGCAGATGACACCACCCTTAAGGCAGAAAGTGAAGAGGAACTAAAAAGCCTCTTGATGAAAGTGAAAGAGGTGAGTGAAAAAGGTGGCTTAAAGCTCAGCATTCAGAAAACTAAGATCATGGCATCCAGTCCCATCATTTCATGGCAAATACATGGGGAAATAGTGGAAACAATGGCTGACTTCTTTTTCTTTTCTTCTTTTTTTTTTTTAGCTACAAAATCACTGCGATGGTGATTGTAGCCATGAAATTGAAAGACACTCCTTGGAAGAAAAGTTATGACTAACATAGACAGGTTATTAAAAAGCAGAGATATTACTTTGTCAACAAAGGTCAAGCTACTCAAGGCTATGGTTTTCCCAGTAATCATGTATGAATGTGCAAGTTGGACTCTAAAGAAAGCTGAGTGCAGAAGAATTGATGCTTTTGAACTGGGGTGTTGGAGAAGACATTTGAGAGTCCCTTGGATTGCAAGGAGATCCAATCAGTCCATCCTAAAGGAGATCAGTCTTGAGTGTTCATTGGAAAGACTGATTTTGAAGCTGAAACTCCAATACTTGGGCCACCTGATGCGAAGAGCTGACTCATTGGAAAAGACCTTGATGCTGGGAAAGACTGACAGCAGCAGGAGAAGGGGCTGATAGTGAATGAGATGGTTGGATGGCATCACTGACTTAATGGACATGAGTTTGGGCAGGTTCCAGGAGTTGGTGATGGACAAGGAGGCTCGGCATGCTATAGTTCATGGGGTTGCAAAGTGTTGGACGTGACTGAGCAACTGAACTGACTGACTAAATATGTTTCAATTGTTCTTTGCATTAATACTGCTTTTTAAATCAGCCCTATACAAATTATTTTACTTATTGAAATTCTAAAAGTAGACATATTTCCAGGATCAATGCTTTCTATTTATCAGTACAACTTATTTAGTTGCAGGCATGTGTGTGAGGTTAACCAAATAGGTATTTTAGATTGTGACCTATATCATACTTCTCTTTCTATAATATTCATGAACCCTTGGTGGAAAAATGTACTTTCAGCTCATTTTATTCCATTAGGTCTAGTTTAATGTAGCACCTTCTAAGAGCCAAATATTGAGCTGGGTAGTGTGATTTCTAAGATCAATATAACAGTCTCTGCTTTCAAGAAATTTGAATAAGTGGAAAAATTCAATATACTGGCAACCCACTCCAGTGTTCTTGCCTGGAGAATCCCAGGGATGGGGGAGCCTGGTGGGCTGTTGTCTATGGGGTCACACAGAGTCGGACACAACTGAAGTGACTTAGCAGTAGCAGTAGTAAGCATCACCAAAAAGTTATGCACCAAATAAGACAGATCATGAGTATGAGACATTTAGAACATAGAAAAGTTTAGAAAAAGCTTTTTCTGGAGGAGATTACTGTTGGCTAGAATTTTCAAGGATGAACTATCTAAATCAAGAATGAAGAAGGAAGAAGCCAGGGCAAGGGGCATGAGCAGAGGCAAACAGATATGGGAGATTTCTGAGAAGATGCATCAGTCATCACATGGAGGACAGTATTCTTGGAGGTAAAGTTCTATGAGCAGTAATGGGAAGTGTGCCTTCTTTGCTGCATCGCTGGACAGTCACTATTGAACTATGCTTGTCAACACTAAACTGAATGCTTGTTAAGCGACATCTTAGCAGTTACATTGAGGATAATTATGAGGGTTTTTAAGATTACTGTTAGGATAACATACTAAGAGGTTGTAGCAACAGATCAGATGACAAATAATGAGAGCCAGACTGTGATTGTTTTGGAGAGAGGGGAAATTTTGAGAACTGCCTGAAGCAGACAAAATTATCAAGTTTGGGGATTGACTGGATATGGACAGAGAGGAAGAAAGAGAAGTCTGAGATGTCTCTCCAATTTGGCCTGGGAATAATGAACTGGAATGCAGAATTCAGGAGAAGAAAACCTTACTGAGGAAGGTAAAAATAAGGTTTCAATCTTAAACATGTTGAATCTGAGGAACCAAAAGGTCACTCAGTGGGTTTTTTTTTACAGGCAAATGTCTATTTGAGGTGGTAGGCTGAAGGAGTTGAAGACGTTAAAGATATAGCATCTAAATGTAATTAAAATTGTGGGCTTTAATGTCAGCAGGATTTCCCTTCAAAAAAAATGTGTAGGATTAAAACAAATGAGTAGACACCTCCAATACCCAAAGTTTCTTTTGGAGGTGATGGTTATGTTTATTATCTTGATTGTGGTGATGGTAACACAAAAGTACATGTATATTTCCCAACTCAAACTCACCAAATTGTATGCATTAATTATCTATCCCTTTTTGTATACCTGTTATACCTCAATAGAGATATGGGGGGGATGACTAATACAATATTTACTTTGAAAAGGTTTATGAAGAAACAGATAAAGAAAGGCAAAAAGAACCAGATATGCTTAAGCATGAAAACCAGGAGCAAACAGGTAGCAGAAATCTCATGAAGGAGATTGTGAGATCCATCTCAAATGCAACAGTGAAGTTATTCAAACAAAGATGACATTTAGCTATAAGGAGGTCATTAGTTACTGTGGGGTTAAGGATGGATATTATTCATATGCATCTGATATTATACAAGTGTGAATATTTATATGCACAGACATGTATGCATGCATAAATATATCTATTATAATAACTGACAGTAAGACCAAAAACTGGTGAAAGGATAGATTCCAAGTAAATATTGTAAAAATATATGCGTAACATTTTCTATTTATGAACTGCTAATTTAATACTTGAAAAATCACCAAGCTTCAAAAATATCCACAAGTAGTATGTAAATCTTTACTACAAATATTTTAATAGCTGCATTAAAATGGACATCATTAAGTGTTCAAATTGTGTGGGCTTCTTTTCTTTACTTGACTGAGTATAGTGTTTGTATTATATAGTTTGACTTGACAAGAGAATCCATAAAAATCCCCACTTGTGGCCCACTTAAAAAAGAAGTATTATAGTTTTAGGCACTGCTGAACATCATGCTGAGCTACAAAAAATAAACAAAACACCATAAAGTTCCCCACCTTCATTTCACTTTTAGATCACCACATAGAGATACAACAAATACATTAATCAAAAGCAGACCACTGAGATTCAGATATATTTTGTTAAATATTAAATTGCATAGTTGAAGGAAAGATCAATTTCTTTTTAAAAATGACACTATTGCCACCCTTCTAAACACTGCAGTGTACAATGATTTTAAAACAGCTCTAAGGGTTTAAAACTGAATCATCTCACTTCATTCCAGGTGAGATTTAGAATGCAAATCTCACAATAGTAATACATTTATGTTTCAGGTTAAATAAATTCAGCCTCTTTTATTTTAGAACTGGAAGAACATTTTGTTGACTCAGACCTCTATTTCTGTTACTTAGAGCTAAAAGAAGTCAGTTTAGCATAAGAATTTCTACAAGGCATTAATTGGAAGTTCTCTGAGAAGAGGTACACTCTGTATTGTATACAATGCTGAGAAGTATTATTAACCTTAACAGGCAATGTTGTTTCCAAGTAAGCCTTCTTTGCTGCCTCTGTGCAAGCATGCATGCCCAGGGCTACTGTGAAAATGGAAATGAAGAACTGAAAAATAATTCTAACCCCTAAGAACTCAGTGAGATGCTATCATGAAGGCTAAACATCTTTGATATGAGCTCCAAATTTTCTTTCAGGTGCCATCCCCTCAGTCTCCAGTGACCCAAAATATGCACACAGAGTGATGTGTTGAAGCACCAACAGCAGCCAAGTATTTCTAAGTGAAAATACCCTCTCATTTCCCCTTGATATGCTAGAGTTTATCAGAGGTATAAGTATCATGATCCCCTACTTCCTAAGACTCAGGGTTCATAATGAGACCAAGCTCATCTGCCTCATTCTTACATGTTAGATCCTTCCATTTTAAGAATAAATAGGATTTGGTCAATACACCCAAGCAGTTTACCAAACTTGTTTAAAATGACATAATCCCAACCACAGATCCAGCTTTACTCTCAAGTATTTACCATATTTGGGCTTCCCTGGTGGCTCAGAGGGTAAAGAATCCACCTGCAGTGTGGGAGACCCGTGTTTGATCCTTGGGTTGGGAAGATCTGCTCGAGGAGGGCATGGCAACCCACTCCAGTACTCTTGCCTGGAGAATCCCCATGGACAGAGGAAACTGGTGGGCTACAGTCCATAGGGTCACAAACAGTCGGACATAACTGAGAGATTAAGCACATACACATTTACACTATTTAACAACTAGTAAATACAGCATACATACATGTGTGTTCAGTCACTAAGCTGTTTGCCTCTTTGAAACCCCATGGACTGTAGCCTGTTAGCTCCTCTAGCCATGGGATTTCCCAGGCAAGAACATTGGCGTGGATTGCCGTATCTTTCTCCCAAATACATGCAAACATATTTTTAATATTTCTTCTCTGTTACATAATCTCTCTCTCTCTTTTCTTCTGCTGGCTATCTGTCCAGCCAAGGATTTGGGATCAACTGAGAATTCTTCAGGAGCTGGTGTGAGGCCTCTTATATCTCAGCCCCACTCTGAAGATGACTTGCTGGCATGCTTGTGGTCCAGATTCAGATCATACCTACAGATCTAGATTCTATTTCCACTGAAATATTGCAAAGGGTACTAAGCAAAACATTACACTGAAAAGTAAAGTCTTTTTATCAGTGGCTGTTTAATTAGGATTTCCTGATTTTCCTCACCTGGACTCAACATGTGCTAACCAATTTTCTAGAATTCCTCTAAGTAAATCTTCTGTTATTGACAGATGATTGACTTATTCTCAAATTGCCCCATCAGCTCAATTCTGTCTTTTATCACTTCTACATGGTATATTCATTTCTTTTTTAGAATCTTACTAATTTGTTAAATTACTGCAGATGATACATGAATGCAGATGATTCCCATGAATCCTGACAGAATCCTCTAAGTGCTTTGTGGTGTTTTTCATTTCTTTGAATAAATAATTTGTATGGCACGTTTGACATTTCAAATAGACACATAGTCTAATCTTACTACGCAGCTTAGTTAGTAAAGAATCTGCCTGCAATGTAGGAGACCCAGGTTTGACCCCTGGGTTGAGCAGATTCCCCTTGAGAAGGGAATGGCTACCCACTCCAGTATTCTTGTCTGGAGAATTCCATGGACATAGGAGCCTGATAGGCTACAGTCCATATGGACACAAAGAATCAAACATGACTGAGTGACTAACACTTTTACTTTAGTCTATATACATTTCTGCCACTTATTTACTGCTACCATATGCATTTGAGAATATGGAAAAGATTTTCAAATTTAAGCGTGG
Organism: Oreotragus oreotragus; assembly: GCA_006410675.1. NCBI lineage: Eukaryota > Metazoa > Chordata > Mammalia > Artiodactyla > Bovidae > Oreotragus > Oreotragus oreotragus. The sequence continues at coordinate 175,329 of SJYX01022206.1, forward strand.
TTAACTCCATCTGTGTATAGTAAGTTCTACATTAAAAAAATAATCATCTTAGCCAGACTATTACTAGTCATATAAAATAGTGAAATAATGCATTTGAAGCAACATGGATGGACCTAGAGTTCATCACACTAAGTGACATAAGGCAGACACAGAAGACAAATATGGTATCACTTATATGTGGAATCAAAAAAAAAAATGATACAAATGTACTTATTTACCAAAAAGAAATAAAATATGGTTTCCAAATAGGAAAGGTAAGAGGATAAATTAGGAGTATGGGGTTAACATGCACATACTACTATATATAAAATAGATAACCAATAAGGGCCTACTATATAGCACAGGGAACTATACTCAATATTTTGTAATAATTTATAAGGAAAAATATTACCTAACCCTGACCTCTGACCACCTCATAGAGACAGACAACTGATCTAAGCTGTATCAATTTTTGAAACTTGAATGGACTGACACTGGTTGAAGTTACTACCTTAATGGAAGGTCCATAATCTCCAGTTGCTGAGGCCTCCAGGGACTGTAACCCATGGAGACTATTGTCAACATTAGGTCATAGAGGTGGGGATGGGAGAGAGGTTCACTGCTGCTTCAAGGCCAGAATCTGGCCAGTGAGTGGCCGTGGCTAGGGCTCTGGAGTTCTGCAGGACACAGCCCTTAGTCTGTTCCCATACTCCCAGCTCACCTGGCAGCCCTGTGGCCAGAGGACCCTGGGGAGAAAGCTTTCTGCCTTTCACCACACTCTCGGCCCCAGGACCACTGCCAGGCTGACAGAGCTGAGCAAGACCTTTAATTTGTGCTAAAGGTTCCATGCTAAGCAGCACATGCTGATAGTCATGGACTAATGGCTGAGAGCACATTCTGCCCATTCCAGACATAATCTGGAAAAAAAATGTTTATATATGTATATCTGAATCACTTTGCTGCACAGTTGAAACTAGCAAAACATTGTAAATCAACTATACTTCAATTTTTAAGTTTATTTTTAATACTCTGATGAAATTTTTGCTCTGTGTAATCCATAAATATTGCTTCAGAAGTATTACCAAATCAATTAAGTTTGACATTATAATACTACCTTAATAAATAAAAAGTGCTTTCACTGAATTATTCCTGCATACTAAAACATTGGGGCTTCTCTGGCGGTTCAGCTGGTAAAGAATCTGTCTACATTGCAGGGTTAGATCCTTGGGTCAGGAAGATCCCCTGGAGAGGGGAATTACTACCCACTCCAGTAAGCTTGTCTGTTGAATTCCATGGACAGAGGAGCCTGTCTGGCTACAATTCATGGGTTCCCAAAGAGTAGGACTCAACTGAGCAACTCACAAAATATTAGAACAAAAACTCAAAGTTGGTAACTCAAATCGAATATAAGCATACATATTTTGGGTCTTAGTGTGTCTTAATAAATTTGAATAGCAGTTAAAATTAAAATTTATACAGGAGGGACTAGATCTGATAGAGTGCCTGAAGAACTATGGATGTAGGTTCATGGTATTGTATAGGAGGTGGTGAGCGATCTCCAAGAAAAAGAAATGAAAAAAGGCAAAATGGTTGTCTGAAAAAATCTTACAAATAGCTGAGAAAAAGAGAGAAGCAAAAGGCAAAGGGGAAAAGAAAAGATGTACCCATCTGAATGCAAAACTCCAAAGAGTAGCAAAGAGAGATAAGAAAAGTTTCCTAAGTGATCAATGTGAAGAAATTTTCCCATTCTATGAAAAACTAGAGATGGGAAAGACTAGATATTCCGTCAAGAAAATTAGATACCAAGGGAATACTTCATGCAAAGATGGGCACAATTAAGGGCAGAAACAGTATGGATCTACCCAGAAATGGAAGGTATTAAGAAGAGGTGGCAAGAATATACAGAACTACACAAAAAAAAGATGTTAATGACCCGGATAACCATGTGGGGGGTTCCCTTGCAACTCAGTTGGTAAATATTCTGCCTGCAACACAGGACCCCAGGTTATATTCCTGAGTCAGGAAGATCCCCTGGAGAAGAAAATGACAACCCACGCCATTATCTTTGCCTGGAGAATCTCATGGACTGAGGAGCCTGGCAAGCTAACATCCATGGGGTTGCAAGAGTCGGACGTGAATTAGAGAGTAAACCAGCACCATCAACCATGATGGTGGGACTTACTTAGAGCCAGAGATCTGGAGGTATGAAGTCAAGTGGGCCTTTGGAAGCATCACTACCAACAAAGCTAATGGAGGTGATGGAATTTCAGCTGAGTTATTTCAAATCCAAAAAGATGATGCGGTGAAAGTGCTACACGCAATATACCAGCAAATTTGGAAAACTCAGCAGTGACCACAGGACTGGACAAGGTCAGTTTTCATTCCTATCCCAAAACAGGGCAATGCCAAAGAATGTTCAGACTATAGAACAACTGAACTCATTTCACATGTTAGCAAAATAATGCTCAAAATTTTCCNCGGTGAAAGTGCTACACGCAATATACCAGCAAATTTGGAAAACTCAGCAGTGACCACAGGACTGGACAAGGTCAGTTTTCATTCCTATCCCAAAACAGGGCAATGCCAAAGAATGTTCAGACTATAGAACAACTGAACTCATTTCACATGTTAGCAAAATAATGCTCAAAATTTTCCCAGCCAGGCTTCAACAGTATATGAACTGAGAACTTCCAGATGTTCAAGCTGGATTTAGAAAAGCCAGAGGAATCAGAGATCAAATTTCAAGCATCTGTTGGATCATAGAAAAAGCAAGAGGATTCCAGAAAAAACCCCCACGGACGGCCAGCTAGGGCACCCCCCCCCACCCCGGGAAGGGGGCTTCTGGGAGCGCCAGGCTGGGGACCAGGCGCGGCGAGCTGGGTGCTGACTCTGTGGCCAGGTGGCTATTTTTACGCCCTGGACAGTTCTCTGCCCTGACTTTTAAATTCATGACGTGTTTGTTTAAAAGCGAAAGGACGGACGGCTGTCCTGACAGCTCGGGGCAGCTGGAGCTGGGGCTCCTGCGCGAGTCACCTGCTCGGGCCTGGGCCTCCTGACCCCGCCCCCAACCCCGAGCTCGCTGCCCTGCTAGGTCCACTCCCGGAGGCGCTTCCCCCGGAGTCCCCACGTCACCCGGGCCGCACATGTGGCCCCTGAGCCAGGAGCGCTGATGGGAGGGCCCAGCCGGCAGCTCAGGGACAGACACAGCCTGGACGAGAGGGGGGGCCCTCCTGCCTCGGGCACCATTGCCACCTATGTGACCTCCAGTCTGCCTCCCCAGCCCCCTTCTGGGCTTCACTTTCCCCTCTGTGGAATGGGCACACAACAGGACCGCCTCCCCATGGACAGCCAGGGGCTGGATCCCACAAGGCCACTGAGACCTGTCCTGCTGCAGAGAGAGCCCCTCGGGCCACTGGGAACATCCTGGGCTGGGGAGAGTCGGGTAAGTGCTGGTTGGGGAGCCCTCCCTCCCCCGGCACAACCGCAGGCCATGGCCAGGCTTGCCCTGTCCCCCTGGCTCCTGTCTGACCCCTGCCTGCCCTCCTCCCCTACTAGAGAAAGTCTGGTTTTTTGGCTTCTGAGCCCCCTGCCCATCTGCCCTTGCCTCCAGCTGTGGCCGGTCTAAGACTGGTCCTCATCACTTTCGTCCCAGCAAACCCACTCCCCCCTTCGGCCCGCCAGCCACCCACTTCTAAAGCCTGTTTCATTCCGCCAGGGCCGGGACCGGGCAAGCATGCAGGATGAGCAGGAGCGAACACGGGTGCTGACACGTCTGGGGTGCACGCCGCGTGCCAGCCCCCGTCTTCGGGCCTGTCTCCATTGCCCCTGGCACGGCCTTCCCTCTGTGCACCATCAGTGGCCTGTCTGAACTCCGTCCGCCCAGCCTGTCCTCCTGACCTGAGTCAGACCTCGCCACTGCCACAGGAGATGAAGAGGCGCTCGCCGCTTGGGAGAGGAGACCACCCAGTACCATGACACCCACTTCTTGGCTGGTCACCCTCAACAACTCCTGGGCAGTGGGCACTGCTAGCCCACCCGACTGAGGAGGACAGCCGAGGCCGGGAGGGATGACAGCGTGGAGCACCGTCACTCTGCAGCGCGGATGAAGCCAGCGTTTGAACCCGAGCCCTGTCCTGGGAGCGTCTGGGCCAGCGAGGCTGTGGACCTGCGCAGGCCCCCGGGCCCCAGTGGCCTGTGGTGCAGCCCTGCCTTCGCGCCACATCCTGTGTGACGGCCTGAGCGGGGGCGGGGTGCCAAAGAACAGTGAACGGCTCCCGCGTCCATTGCCGTGGTCGGTCATGCGTTCAACAGACATCTCTTCAGCCCTTGCCAAGGGGCCAGACCGTGTGCCCAGTCTAGGCTGTCAGGCGGAGGGTGGTCCCAGGTGAACAGGCATGGGCTGGCTCCCCGTTCTTCCTATTCCCAGCCGTGTGACCTAGCCAGCTCCTTCCTTCCCTGTGCCTCAGTCTCCTCATCTGTAGAATGGGCATGGTCACCCTGTGCCACTGAGTCACGGAGAAGACTGAATGAGGTGAGGCAGGGAGAGTCATGTAATCACAGGGACCACAGCCTTGGCTAACTCAAAGAAACTGTGAGCCATGCCGTGTGGGGCCACCCAAGATGGACGGGTCGTGGTGGAGAATTCTGACAAATGTGGTGCACTGGAGAAGGGAATGGCAGACCGCTCCAGTATTCTTGCCTTGAGAACCCCACAAACAGAGGATGAGATGGTTGGGTGGCATCACGGACTCGATGGACACGAGTGTGAGCAAGCTCCGGGAGTTGGTGACGGACAGGGAGGCCTGGCGTGCTGCAGTCCCAGAGTCGGACGCGACTGAGCGAATGAAGTGAACTGAGGGCGAGTCTGGCCCCAGGAGGAGGAGCTCAGTCCTGAGAGTTCCTGCCACTTCAGTTGTCGATATGATTATGAGATGAGGAAGTGGGCACTCTGGGAGCCCCAGCCCAGGGGGGACCTAAGAGGCACCCACAAGGGGGTGGGAAGTGGTGGACAGGCTGGAAGTGTTAGGACAGTGACCGCAGGGCCAGGACGTGTCAGGCCCGGGGCCCGCAGCTTCTGGGCACGGCTGTTTCTTGGGCTGGGTTTGAAGAAGGAAGGTTTTCATCGGATCGAGACAGGGCTGAGGGCACTCCAGGCAGAAGGGCCAGCACGAGCTCTCGCCGGGGTGAGGAGGCAGCCAGCCTGTTGAGGGAACAGCCTTCAACAGCTTTGGCAGGCAGGTCGGAACACGCCGGGCGCTCATAGGCAAGCCGGTCCTAGAGGCCTCGAAGCTTGAGTTGGAGCATCTGAAGTCGCCTGCCTGTGACAGTAGATTCAAGCCCTGGGCTTCCCAGTTCTCCTCCAGCCCCTTGCCCCAGAAAACCCAGAGACTCCGTTTGGAACTGTTGGCGCCTGGAGCCAGGCAGACAGGCACAGGCAAACTGCCACGTGGGTTCCTCGGGACCTCTGCTCCCGGGAAAGACCTCCGACGGTGTCTCCAAACCCCAGCCTGAGCCAGGGCCCCGGGAGGCCGCGGGGGCAGTGGAGTGCGCACGTGTCCAGAGCCCTGCAGGCCCGGCTCCGGTGCCCACAGGTGCCGCACTGCTCTCAGCCTCATCTTGCCCTTGGCAGGGGGCCGGGAGTGGTGGGGTGCAGGGGTGCTGCAGGAGCTGGCTGGCTCGGGAGGGGAGGGGAGCGGGCTGCGGAGAGAGGCAAACACCCAGCCTCCTTGATGGAAAATGTGCTTGCCCTTGTTATTTCTGGTTCTTGCTCCCCCCTCGAGCCGGGGCTCTTTGGTGCAAACGATCCCACAGGGCCCCACCCGGGACGGTGGCTGCCCCATTTGGAGTCTCCAGGTCCCAGCTAACCATGGAAAAAACCACCCCCAGCCTTCCCGCCATGTGTTTCTGCAGCCAAAAGTATTTTTATAGTAATATCCATCTATTTACAACCTGGGATCTAAGAGGGTTTTGTTTTTTGTTTGGTTTTTTTTTTTTTTTTTTTTTTCTCCCTGAAGGATGCTTTTTAAGGTGCTTTGGCCTATTCCCTGTGCCTGTCTCAGCTCGGGCTTGTAAAACAGTCTCCGGAATCACTTGGTGAATAGTGGTTTTAAAGGCCACTGTCTGCCAGGCGGGGGCCGGAGACTGGCGTCTGGGTGGACGGCTCCCGACAGTTCCTGGGGCACCGGGGCACACCTTGGCTCCTTCTGGGTCCTTTCCTCCAAGGAGGGCCCGTGTGATCCTGAGCTGATGACCAGCAGGATCTCACAGACGGGGTGGGGCCCTGACCCCCATAAACAGGGCAGGGGCTCAGACACCCCAGCCCGTCCTCAAATCTCCCAGCCTGGAGGGCACTCTCTCACCTCCTGTGGGGGCGGCCCTCTCTGTCGCTGGTGACAGCTGACTCACGCTGGCAGGTGAGGAGGAAGCCCAAAGGGGCAGAGGGGCACCCAAGCTCACCCAACAAGGTGGACAGAGCTGTTTCGAGGTCGGCCGTCTCCCCATCGTGTGGGGGAGCTCAGGAAAGCCGCTGTTCTGCACTCAGCCTGTCCTGCTTAGTGTGGAGAAGCGAGCAGACCAAGTTGGGGGACATGGTGGAGGAGGAGACGCCTTCTGCAAAGCCTCTGTCGCCCTGCAGGCTCTTGACCACTCCCATCCACAGCAGTGGCCAGCCCTGCACAGCCAGACAAGTGCGGCCAGAAAGAGGTTAGGCTTCGTCCTCATCAGATGCTCTGAAGGCAGGCCGCTCCCCTCCATCGTGTGGGAGCGTCGTCCCAAACCTCTGGGAGCTGAAAGGCAGTTTGGCCAAACCAGTCTGTGTGAGACAGGCCTAAGGGGATGCGGCTAACTTCGTGGAGAAAGACTGGGGTTTCGGGGTAGCTTCCCACAAGGGCTGGCAGGGTCCTTCCATGCTAGGTCACTTCCATCGTGTCCAACTCTGCGACCCCAGGGACTGTAGCCCACCAGGCTCCTCTGTCCGTGGGATTCTCCAGGCAAAAAGACTGGAGTGGGTTGCCATTTCCTCCTCCAGGGGATCTTCCTGATCCAGGGATCAAACCCATGTCTCCTACATCTCCTGCATTTATGGGTGGGTGCTTTGCCATCTGCGCCACCCGGGAACCCCCGGGGTCCTTCCAGAAGTCTCCAAAGAGATGGTCCCTCCGAACCCCAAGGGCACTTGGAAGGAGTCACAGGTGCCGGGGTAGGGGGTGGAAGGAGTGAGGGGCAGCTCGCAGGGGTCCGGAGAGTTCAGAGTCAGCAAAGGAGGATGCCGCTGTTTCCTGGGGTCACGAAGTCCCAGCCACCCTGTCTGCCAAGTCTGGCCCGAAAGACAGATTCCTGCTCCACCGGTTCACCAGAGGTGATACAAAAACTCAGGGGAGTGGCGACTGGCTCCAGGTCATGCAGCAGCCCCAGCGCCAAGGCCAACAGATTCACAATGAGGGTTAATGGTCGGACACCCACCCCCACTTAGGGACAACCGCTCCCTAGGGCCTCCAGCGAACTGCCCCATCCCACTGCAAATGCTGAGACCAGGTGCAGAGAGAAGGGCCAGGCAGCAGGCTCAGAAACCTGGGCGCTAGGGTGGGGACCGGGAGTGGGGAGGCTGTGCCTGGCTCAGCCGGCGGCTCTCCCATGGCCCTCTCCAAACCTCAGCCTCTTCTTTGAGATGGAAGAAAGAGCCAGCTAACCATAGCCACTTTTTTTATTTTTAACGTGAAACATGAGAACATCAACAGGGAAATCCGTGTTGATGGATCCCAGGAGCAGAGGAGAAGGGCTCAGGCCGAGAGGCGCAGCCCGGGGCGCCGACCCCGTCCCAGGCCTGGCTCCGAAGATGGCACGCCCCTCCCTGACTCCTCTTGCTCATGCCCTCTCCAGACGCCGCCCACCAAGCAAGAAGATAATGTGTTTTACCGGGAGCATTTATTATCGACAATTGCTCCATAAATCTCCCTCTATACACATACATATACATAAGAGGCGGATAAACACGCAGGGCAGAGCTGCCGTGCGCAATCTCCCTGATGTAGTCAGCTTGCCCCCATAAAGATAACGGGAAATGATTCATAATATTTATTTGACAGACATGATATGAACCGTAATAGCCTGTTGGGATTAAAAATATCCGTACGTCTCTGTCACCCACCAATGTGGTTTAAATATTATATATGTGGCCACTGCAGCGCCCGGGAGAAGGGAGCGGTTATTGATGGCAGGCGTGAAGGGGAGTCGCGGTGTGCTGCGGGATGGGAGCGTGGCGACGGAGTTCGCCCGGGGCTCCTCGTGTCTGCGTCCAGAGAAGCTGTCCCAGGAAACACTGCCCCGCACCCGGCTTACCCCCAGACCACCCGCCAGCTGGGCCACAGCCGCCCTCGGCCAGCGCCATCCCAGGGGGGCCTGGCTTCAGCTCAGGGTCCAAGGCAGTGGCCACCCAGCGGAGGGCAGAGCCCTGCCACCCCCCACCCGGCAAATTAAAAGCCCTTTCCTGCTCCCCATCGCCCTCAGGATAAAGTCCAAACTCTTAAGAAAACCAGCCAGGCCCTCCCTTCCTGCCCTGAGTCATCTCCCTCCTGCCGGCACCCAGCCCTGCCCACAAAGCCGCCCGATCCCGGGCAGACGGCAGCTCTGGACCGCTGTCCACACCGGCCACTCCACATTCCACCAAAGGCCTTGCCCCACCGCGGCCCCTGTGGGCAGCTGGCTGACCGCTCCCGACACACGCCCCAAAGCCGGGCTGAGCCTCCTCTGCCCCACTGATAGCCCACACCCTCCCAGTGCTTCCGGGAGTCCTGTTTCCTGGATGTTCCCACCGGCCTGAGAGCCCGTTGAGGCTGGGGACCTGGGCATGGGGCCACCAACTTTCTATCCCCCTACCTGGGACATCGTGGGAGCTCAAGATACTCACGGAGGGGGAGCAAGGAAGGAAGTATGATGTTGTTTTCACGGGGCTGGCTTCCTCTCTGAGCCTGGGGGTGGGCTCTCAGGGTCCTTATTTACATCACAGAACTTTTGTACTTACGAAAACACCCTTTCCCTTTCGGGGCCTCAGTTTGCCCATCAGTACAATGGGTCTCCAGTCCCTGAGTCAGGTATGTTCTCTGAGAAAGCCTTTTAGGGTTTGCTTTGGGGAAAAGCCAGAGACAACCCTGAGAAAATCTCCAGGGAATTTGAACTCCCTCCTCCGTCACTCCCAGCTTGCCCCGTCCTTCCTGGTCCCGCCACCAGCCCCAGAGCCCTCTTCAGGGCGCCCCCATCCTCAGGTCGATGACTGTTGTCGTTTGTTTCTCCCACTGACGAGGGTCCACGTTCCCCAGAGGAGCCTCGTCTGAGCTTAAAAAAACTGCCTGGAGAAAAGGGGCTGCCCTGGAAAGGCGGTCGCCCAGGAGGAGAGTCAGGCTTACCTGCCTGCAGGGGCCAGCCTCAGCATCCCGCCTCCCCGGGACACGCAGCATCACCCTCGTAGGTAGGACGGGAAGGTGAGCCCCAGCCCACGCGCTGTCGACGAGCCGAAGGACAGAGCACTCTTCCTCGGCCCCAGGCGTGGACCTCCACTCACCAAAAGCTATGGTTTTTTCAGTAGTCATGTATGGATGTGAGAGTTAAGCCGTAAAGAAGTCTGAACACCAAAGAATCGATGCTTTTGAGATCTGATGTTGGAGAAGACTCTTGAGAGACCCTTGGACTACAAGATCAAACCAGTCAATTCTAAAGGAAATCAATCCTGAATATTCATTAGAAGGACTGATGCTAAAGCTGAGGGTCCAATACTTTGATCACCTGATGCAAAGAGCTGACTCATTAGAAAAGACCCTGATGCTGTGAAGATTGAAGGCTGGAGGAGGAAGGGATGACAGAGGATGAGATGGTTGCATGGCATCACTGACTCAATGGACATGAGTTTGAGCAAGCTTCAGGAGCTGGTGAAGAACAGGGAAGCTTGGCATGCTACAGTCGATGGGGATGCCAAGAGTCAAACTGAGCAATTGAACAACAACAAAAAAACAACTTGAGCCATTGAATGAAATTAATGTATTATGTAATTATCATTAGGTAATAACAGGAGACCATTACAAGGCATCAAAATTCCATTTTTTGAACATTACAGCTTCTCTGGAACTGTGCTGAATCGGTTGGATGCACTTTCTTTGGTTATCTCCTTTTCCTTTGTACTTTCAACCTCATTTTAATCTTTATGAAAACATGTGATTGCCTAAAAATCAGGACGATTATTGCTTTATCAAATTGAGTGCTGAAGTCTATATTCCAATTTTTAATGCTGAAAAGTTATAGAGATCATTTCATATCAAATTTAAGAACTAAAAGATAAAGAAAAATTCATGCCATAATTCTTTCAAGATAAAGAATCCCTAGGAAAAGTGGCAAGAAATGTTAAAAGAAAGAAAAAAATTAAATTTTTTAAACAGTCTGTCCACCCCCAGTCCCCACAGCAGGTGCCACGTGATAAGCCTTCCAATGAGCCCTGTAGCAGCAAGGTTGTAAGGAAAAATGGAAACACCAGTGCTTACCAGCCTCATCAGCCATTCCTGAAATCCATGAAAATTCTCACACTCCTTTACCCACACTGAAGCTCGCCATTCCTGATAGCCACCGTGGGCCTCCTGCTGCTGAACCAAGAAGTGTGATGATTTCTGGACATTATCAGTCACCAGAGACAAACCCTCCCATTTGTTGGAAATGCAACTCGCCCCCCTCTACTCAGGGAGCTGGCTTTTTCTTGCCCCTTCTCCTTTGTGCACATGCTCTTTGAATAAAAAGCTTTGCTTCCCCCCCCCAAAAAAAAAAAAAAATCAATCAGCATGCTAATGTCTATGTATGTGTTATGAGCTGTGGGCTCATATGTGTTATTCCCTATGGGCTTTACTTAGTTCTCCAATGCCAATTAAATTAAAAGAAATGGAAAGATAATTTTCCTAAATTTCCAATATCTGTTTATTTTATCTGAATACTTGATAGATATGATCAAAAATCTTTTCAGTTGTCTTCAAAGTGGCAGCCTAGAGTGACAACTGTAATTTAATTTTCATTATGATTTTAGACCATTACATTAGTTCAAGCTTCAATGTCTGGATTATTATATTTGCCTTCTAATTCAGCTTTCTGGATTTATAGTCTCCTATTACAATCTACTCAGGAGTAATCATTATAAAATAATAATCTAGTGGTGCCCCATCTCAGAACCTCTAGAGGTCCCCTCAGCACCATCTGCAATATGGCATAGAGAAACATCTATGATATGGCATAATTTACTTAATATAATTATGACATTATTCATTCTGTCACCTTTCTTTTGAAAGGAAACCCCTATCCCCTCCCAATTTCTTTCTCACCAGTATGCATCCTTCATGAGTCAACATCACCTTCTTTCTCTGTTTTCAGCACATTCCCCTTATAGATTTAGTCACCTTGTTTGATTGGTGTAACAGAAGCTGTCAATTGCCTACACATGTTCCTCAGAGTAAGTATTCACTCTGGTCAACTACCCTCTTCTAGTAACTGTAGTCTCACTGAATGGCCTTCTATCAGATTTGCAGAGAACTGGTTGCTTGAAGCAGGAAGTGCAGAAGATATGCCCTCATCCAGAGCATCGCTGACCAAGAACTCTGAGGTTTTATTGTGTCAAATTACCAGTCCCATCACTCTCAGGATCAGTAATGCTGGGGAGTGTATTTTGCATCATTTCCCAGAGTTTTCCCTATGGATTAAGTTCTAGTTCTCTTAATTGCAGCTGGTTAACCATCTAGTCAAGGCTATGGTTTTTCCAATGGTCATGTAGGGATGTGAGAGTTGGTCTGTGAAGAAAGCTGAGCACTGAAGAATTGATGCTTTTGAACTGTGGTGTTGGAGAAGACTCTTGAGAGTCCCTTGGACAGCAAGGAGATCCAACCAGCCCATCCTAAAGGAGATTATTCCTGGGTGTTCATTGGAAGGACTGATGCTAAAGCTGAAACTCCACTACTTTGGCCACCTCATGCAAAGAGCTGACTCATTGGAAAAGACTCTGATGCTGGGAGGGATTGGGGGCAGGAGGAGAAGGGGACGACAGAGGATGAGATGGCTGGATGGCATCACCAACTCAATGGACATGAGTTTGGGTGAACTCCGGAAGTTGGTGATGGACAGGGAGGCCTGGCGTGCTGCAGTTCATGGGGTTGCAGTCAAACACGACTGAGCGACTGAACTGAACTGAACTGAACTGCTATTCCTTTATTGGCTTCCTCCTCTTCTCTGCATTACTTCCACTTCCTCACTTCCCTACTAGTATTACTTTAAGGCCTCAGAAAGAAACTATTTATACCTGAAACTTTGTCTCTAGGTTTTTTTATTTTTTCTTTTCCTTGTAGAATCCACAGTAAAACTTTTCATACCAGAAGTATTGTGTGGGATTCTGAAGCTGAATGGCTTGTTGGCCACATGACATAAAGACCACCTGGCATGTTGTAGAGGGATGATGTGGGGTGGGAGGTGGGAGGGGAGTTCATGTTTGGGAGTTCGTGTGCACCTGTGGCAGATTCATGTCAATGTATGCCAAAACCAATAGAGTACTGTAAAATAAAATAATAAATAAATAAATAAATAAATATAAGACTCTCTCTTGTGGTGACGTAGAAAGGTGTAAGGGGATACATGCCTCTCNAGTTCATGTTTGGGAGTTCGTGTGCACCTGTGGCAGATTCATGTCAATGTATGCCAAAACCAATAGAGTACTGTAAAATAAAATAATAAATAAATAAATAAATAAATATAAGACTCTCTCTTGTGGTGACGTAGAAAGGTGTAAGGGGATACATGCCTCTCATCAATTTCTCCAGGATTTGAGAAATATAGTGACACTCATAATGACAATGACTATTGAGTTGACGGTTCTTGCAAGTCTTGTCAGTGCTCTCAGAAAAGAAACTGATGAGCCCAAGCCTAAATAAGAAGTTCTCCATGACAGTATTTAAAGACACTCTCCTTTTTGAAAGTTAGAGAGGAGATTGGACTGAAAAACAGGCCTTTTGTTTGACTGTAATAGTAGTTGAATTGTAGATATTTACTGCAAAGCACCAGAAAATCTCTTTTCTGTAACTCCAGGGTCTGAGAGGAAAGAGGTAGGGTCCTAAAACCTGAACTTGGGAAAGAAGGTGTATTCTTTCTTTGTACAGAGACCACATAGATGCCTTATCTGAGATCAACACTCCAAAATACATGTATGTTCCTTCAAAATTTTCCTTCATCTTATGGTTTCTAGACCACTATGTTCAAGACCAGGCATGCCCTAACTGAAAAAAGCATTGTCTCTGATTTAGGGAAAACAGGATTATTCATCAAAAGTGTAAAAAAAAACTGGCTAATATTTCTAGTTAAAAATTAAAAGAATATGTCTAGGAATAATTGCTGAGTACACTGGACAGGAATGGGTCTGAAATATAAGGTACACTAAGTCACTAAGTCGTGTCTGACTCTTTTGCAGCCCTATGGACTATAGCCCGCCAGGCATCTCTGTCCATGAGATTTTCCAGACAAGAATACTTGAGTGGGTTGCCATTTCCTTCTCCAGATTATCTTCAAGGAGGAGGGATCGAACCTGAATCTCCTGCATTGGCAGGTGGATTCTTTACCACTGAGCCACCAGGGAAACCCATAAGGTACACAAGAGATGCTAAAAATATGTTTAAGGTTAAGTCACTCAATCGTGTCCAACTCTTTGCGACCCCATGGACTGTAGCCCACCAGGCTCTTCCGTCCACGGGATTCTCCAGGCAAGAATACTGGAGTGGGTTGCCATTTCCTTCAGATAACTTTACATTTAAACATTTGCGTTTTGGGTATGCAATTCTAAACTTATACTTAATGGTATTACTAGCGCCTCCTGGGAAGCCTGTGATAATTACATACTTCTCTAATAATTCTTGTAATTTCAGGAAATAAAAATATATATTAAATAAGAAAATACTCTCAAATAAATCAATGTTTATATTACACAATGGTCACAAAATATAAATCCACAAGCTTAAAAACTTAAATGGAAATGCACACAATGCCAAAACCAATAGAGTACTATAAAGTAAGATAAAGTAAAATGGAAGCTCTAAAAAAAAAAAAGTCGTGAAAGTTATCCAGCATAGTGATCAAAGATGAATGCACTTTATTACCATCTTGCCTTATACCCAAGTGATTTTGCTGATTGCTTTCAAATAATTCTGATGTCCCTCATTTAACACATGGCATTAGTTGAATCTCTTTTCAAATTAAAGTGTAAAAAGTTTGCTAACTTATAAATAATACATTTAAGATACATATACATACTCCACTTACCCTTACTTGACCCACAAAGGCATTGGCTTCTTCTTCTACCACTGACAGATTTCTGGGCAGATAGGGATCAAAGACTGGTGCGTTGTCATTGACATCTGTCACCACCACGTTTACTGTGGCGGTGGAGGTCTTAAAGAAAAAAAAAAAAAAAGTAATTAAATGTGAGAGGAGTTATTTTTATTTTGATGTCAGTTGATTGGTTATCTGAGCATTTGTCTATCTGAAAAGCATTTCATTACCATTCCTATTCCTTAGCTTTCCAGAAAAAGACAAGGAAAAAAAAAGGAAGCTCACAATCTTCAAACACATCAAAAATAAATAAATAAATAAAAGTCAGACGGGGAAAACAAATGATGACATTAAAGGGCACGCATCTTCTTGAAAATGTCAAGTATTTCCTGGAGGCTTACTTTCAGAAAGTGCTTTTACCTTTATCTTGTTCACATTTTATGGATGGTAAGCTTTTGTTTATATACACACGCATCTTTTTTTTCTCTGAAATGTAACATTTCTGCCGTTTTTACCATGTACATGTTGCACTATTCAAATATATAACTAGTACATTATAAGATAACATGGTATATCAAATGGGCAATTTCAGGTAAGAAAATACTACCAGAAAATACTACATTAATAATTTTCTAGATACACATCTAAACCAAAAGTTTGAGTATCATACACTGCTAATTTAAAAAAAAAAACAAAACACCTTATGGTTATACAGCCTAAGCAAATGGTGAGTGAGCAACCTTATCAGTGGAATGTGCTTCCTGGTTAAAAGGTGAAATCCCTGGCCTGATGCAACTTGAGAATATAATTTGGGTCAATGACTTTTGCATAATCAAGGAACATCTTCATACGTGATGCAAATTGGAAACTGTTCTTTCTAATCAAAGCCTGAGTATAGTTTATGACCTCCACCCATCTCTGTCACATGGTGGGGAAGATCACAGAAGGCTGAGACCAAAATTAGAGAAAGCAAGGATGCTAGTCTGGAAAATGAAAAACTCATTATACTGTAATGTTAAATATTTAATAACATGCAAATAAAAAGTAGGAGGAAAAAGCAGGATGAAACTATCATGGGTGAATTATTTACATTTCTTTTGATAAAATACAAAAAAAATCCTAATCTTTTTAAGTGAGGTGGGGTGAAAGACTAGAGAGCTGAACATAAAGAAATGACTTAAAGGAAGTGAATCTGAAGAAATTTTGCAGTGGTCATGGGACTATGGATGTCAAAACACTGGATTTCCTAACCACTAAGACCCAGATAATGACTATGGTGTGGTAACTCACCTAAAACCAGATATCTTGGAATGCAATATCAAGTGGGCCTCGGGAAGGATCCCTACAAACCAAGTTAGTGGAGGTGATGGAATTCCAGCTAAGCAATGTCAAAGCCTAAAAGATGATGCTGTTAAAGTGCTGCATTCAATATGCCAGCAAATTTGGAAAACTCAGCAGTGGACACAAACTAGAAAAAGTCAGTTTTCATTCAAATCTCAAAAAAAGGCAATGCCCAAAAATGTTCAAACTACCTCACAATTGCACTTATTTCACACCCTAACAAAGAAATACTCAAAACTCTTCAAGCTCGACTTCAGCAGTTTGTACACTGAGAACTTCCAGATGTTCAACCTGGATTTAGAAAAGGCAGAGGAACCAGAGATCAAATTGCCAACATCTGTTGGATCATAGAAAAAGCAAGAGAGTTCCAGAACATCTACTTCTGTTTCACTGACTACGCTAAAGCCTGTGACTGTGTGTATCACAACAAACTGTGGAAAATTCTTGAAGAGATGGGAATATCAGACCACGTTACCTGCCTCCCATGAAATCTATGTGCAGGTCAAGAAGCAACAGTTAGAACTGTCATGGAACAACGGACTGGCTCAGAATTGGGAAAGGAGTATGTCAAGGCCATATATTATCACCCTGTTATTTAACTTATATGCATAGGACATCCTGTGAAAAGCTGGACTGGATGAAGCACAAACTGGAATCAAGATTGCTGGGAGAAATATCAACGAATTTAGATATGCAGATGACACCACTAATTGCAGAAAGTGAAGAGGAACCAAAGAGCCTCTTGATGAAGNTTATTTAACTTATATGCATAGGACATCCTGTGAAAAGCTGGACTGGATGAAGCACAAACTGGAATCAAGATTGCTGGGAGAAATATCAACTAATTTAGATATGCAGATGACACCACTAATTGCAGAAAGTGAAGAGGAACCAAAGAGCCTCTTGATGAAGAGAGGAGAGTGAAAAAAGCTGGCTTAAGATGCAATATTGAAAAATGAAGATTATGGCATTTGGTCCCATTATTTCACGCCAAAGCGATGGGGAAAAAATGGAAACAGTGACAGACCTCATTTTGGGGAGCCCCAAAATCACTGCAGGTGTTGACTGCAACCATGAAATTAAAATACACTTACTCCTTGGAAGTAAAGCTATGACAAACCTAGACAGCATATTAAAAAGCAGAGACATTGTTTAGCTGACAAAGGTCTGTCTAGTCAAAGCTATGTTTTCCAGTAGTCTTGTATGGATGTGAAATTTGGACTGTAAAGAAGGCTGAGTGTCAAAGGATTGGTGTTTTGAGCTCTGTTGTTGGAGAAGACTGTTGAGAGTCCCTTGGACTGCAAGGAGATCCAAGCAGTCAATCCTAAAGGAAATCAAATGAATATTCATTGGAAGGACTTATGCTGACGCTGAATACATTGGCCACCTGGAAAAGAGCCAATTCATTAGAAAGCACCCTGATNCCCTTGGACTGCAAGGAGATCCAAGCAGTCAATCCTAAAGGAAATCAAATGAATATTCATTGGAAGGACTTATGCTGACGCTGAATACATTGGCCACCTGGAAAAGAGCCAATTCATTAGAAAGCACCCTGATGCTTAAAAAAATTGATAGCAGTAAGAGAAGGGGAAAATAGAGGATGAGATGATTGGATGGCATCACTGACTCAATGGATATCAATTTGAGCAGGCTCTGGGAGATGGTGAAGAACAGGGAAGCCTGGTGTGCTACAATCTTTAGGTCCAGAAAGAACTGGACATGACTGAGTGACTGAGAAACAACAAAGGAGGAGAGGTCCTGGTAAATACCCCATCCTTCCTGTTGGGATAATTGAAGTTCTATCCTCTATGAATAAACAATCAGCCTCATGTCTCAGATGGTAAAGAATCCACCTACATGCAGGAGACCCAGGTTCGATTCATGGGTCTGGAAGATCCCCTTAAATGAATGGCAACCCTCTCCAGTATTCTTGCCTAGAGAATTCCATGGACAGAGAAGCCTGGTGATGGAGTCACAAAGAGTCGGATATGACTGGTGAGTAATACTGCATAAGTTCTAGACCAGGCCTTACTCAGATCAAAATCCAACAGTCGAATTTTGGTTGGATTTATCTGATCTGTCCTTATTTTAAGAGATGTAGAGTAAATCTTCTTTTGAACAATATAATTTTATTCTCTCTATAAATTTTCATATATTATGTCCAGCAGTCATTAAAAATTTACCATTCATAGAAAGGAATTCTTGGGTATTAAAATAGTTTACTTGTGTACTAGCTATATTGGTAGGTTTATTTTGTGAAAATTTATACAGTTATTCAGTATGCTTTTAATACATTTCTATATTTAAAACTCCAATAAAAATTTTCCTTAAAGAAATGTCAGAGACAAGGATAGGCCTTAGAGGAACGAAGAAGGGACTGGGGGGATGAGAAGCCAGCAAGCAAGGACATAGATGGAAGAGGGACAGAGCATCATCTCATCCAGGAACAGGAACACCAAAAATAAAAATATCTTTCAATAAGAAAAAAAAACAAAAAAACGACATATCAAAGACAAGCAGAACAGTGTTGTAGAGCCAAAAGCCAGGAAGCAAACTAAACACCCACCAACCATTATATAATATATTGTGTTTTTTGCTAAAATTAAATAATAAGTCATAGTAAGAATGTATAAACTACTATTATACGTAGTCACATCAACAAATTTCATGAACATAAGATTGAGTATATGAGGTCAGGCAAAATACGTACTACATGATTCCAAGTATATAGACTTCAAAGATTGGCACAAATTCTCCAATGTGATAGAAGTCAGGATAGGGATCATTTTTGTGAAGAAGATAGGGTAGGGATAGTATGACAGTAAGGCTGGGCTCCTGGGGTGTTAATTTCTGTTTCTCTCTCTGAATGGTGACTATACAAGTGTTTTTACTATGTTAAAATTCATTAAGTTGCACAATTATGGTCTATTCATTCTCCATGAAATCATTTAATTTAAAGGATGCATGCACACCAACTTCGGGGAAGGCAATGGCACCCCACCCCAGTACTCTTGCCTGGAAAATCCAATGGACGGAGTAGCCTGGTGGGCTGCAGTCCATGGGGTCGCTAACAGTCGGACAGACTGAGCGACTTCACTTTCACTTTTCTCTTTCATGCATTGGAGAAGGAAATGGCAACCCACTCCAGTATTCTTGCCTGGAGAATCCCAGGGATGGGGGAGCCTGGTGGGCTGCCGTCTATGGGGTCACACAGAGTCGGACACGACTGAAGTGACTTAGCAGCAGCAGCAGCACACCAACTTACACTGGTGTGTAGATATATGTGGATATGTATAAATTCAGATGCTATACGATTAGGTGAAATACAGATTATTTTCTCCTTTTGACTATTATCAGTTTATTAATATATTCTCCAAATTTTCTCTGAGAGCTACATTGCTTTAAAAACAAAACACAGTTTAACAAATATTATACTTTGTTTAAAAGTTGTGCTATTGTTAAAGCAAGTAAAAAGATGTGTCTTTATGGTAGCTGCTGCTGCTAAGTCACTTCAGTCGTGTCCGACTCTGTGTGACCCCATAGACGGCAGCCCACCAGGCTCCCCCGTCCCTGGGATTCTCCAGGCAAGAATACTGGAGTGGGTTGCCATGTCCTTCTCCAATGCATGGAAGAGAAAAGTGAAAGTGAAGTCGCTCAGTCTGTCCGACTGTTAGCAACCCCATGGACTGCAGCCCACCAGGCTACTCCGTCCATTGGATTTTCCAGGCAAGAGTACTGGGGTGGGGTGCCATTGCCTCAGTAGCTCCCAATTTGCCTGAGGTTGAATGAAACATTAAAAAGGACAGTCTGGACCTGAAATCCAATAGTTGCCACGTTACAGTTTGCTGACCTTCTTTCTCACTGCTTGCTTAAAGTGCAAAACTATCTGTATTTCCCTGTCAATCTGCTGTACTGATGTCCATCTTATTCTTTAAACTTCTGATTATTAACACTATGGAGTGGTATGATTTTAGATTATACTGGGTCTTAAAAGGCTGTGGTCCGTAACTGAGTGATACAGATGAGAAATGATCACTAGGTGAACTAAGATATTAAATAACAAGTCTACCATTTCTTTGCTGATTTGGGTTGCAGTTTATGGACCAAATAGACCTATTTATCCATATCTTAGAGACTATATATGAAGTAAAAAATATCCATTTATCTGGCAGAAATGTAATCAATACATATAGAATAACTTCTAGCTTATGTATTCCTGAAAAGTGCTTTGAAGATTACTTGAATCATTAAAAATACAAATTTCTGGGCTACCCATGAGAATAATTGACTCTATTCTGCAGTATTCAAATTATACCTTTCCAATTTATATACATACATTGCTGTTGATTCTGACTTAAGAAAATTCCATTTACCAGGGTTCTGTGCTCACTAAGTATCTTTCTTAAGAACAATCATTATTAAAGTTAAAATATTAATTTTACTATGTCTACAAAGTACAAACATTTAAATGCTTAAATAAGAAAAGTGCTCTCAAAAGTAAGACTATTATATTTTGTAATTATTTTATTCTTCAACCACCCATTATATGTGCACATGTATAAGTCAGTCTTTAAAGTTATATAAATGATGATGCTAACTGAAGAAGCTTTTGTTTGAAATTTAAATGTTTCTTTCTCTACTGATACAAACTTCTGTAAATAAAACAAATTTGTTGAAAAGAATCAGAATTTAAAAACATATTCATTCTTATAGAAAGAAAAATTGGGGAATACCACCCATTATATGTGCACATGTATAAGTCAGTCTTTAAAGTTATATAAATGATGATGCTAACTGAAGAAGCTTTTGTTTGAAATTTAAATGTTTCTTTCTCTACTGATACAAACTTCTGTAAATAAAACAAATTTGTTGAAAAGAATCAGAATTTAAAAACATATTCATTCTTATAGAAAGAAAAATTGGGGAATTAGAAATGCTCAATGTCTTGGCCAAGGAGAATTGAAATTAACAAGCAAATAACTGAGGGGGAAAAAAAATGTTCTAGAAAGAACTAAACCACTAAAGTTAGCCAAAACTTATTTTCAGTTTTTGATGTGGGCAAAGTCATAATTAGTAGACTGATATGATGAAAGATAACTTAATCAGTTCAGTCGCTCAGTCGTGTCCGACTGAGTGTGACCCCATGAATCACAGCATGCTAGGCCTCCCTGTCCATCACCAACTCCCCGAGTTAACTTAAACTCATGTCCATCGAGTTGATGATGCCATCCAGCCATCTCATCCTCTGTCGTCCCCTTCTCCTCCTGCCCCCAATTCCTCTCAGCATCAGGGTCTTTTCCAATGAGTCAACTCTTCGCATGAGGTGGCCAAAGTATTGGAGTTTCAGTTTTAGCATCAGTCCTTCCAAAGAATATCCAGGACTGATCTCCTTTAGAATGGACTGGTTGGATCTCCTTGCAGTCCAAGGGACTCTCAAGAGTCTTCTCCAACACTGCAGTTCAAAAGCATCATTTCTTTTCCATCTTTATTCTTGTCTAGGAAATCTTCCTTTTAAAGCCAGTCGTAGAAGGTCTTAGTGTTAATGGTATTATTTCCATTAATTTATGATTCATAAATGGTTGGGCTAAAACCGCCTTATTATGTTTACTTTACTTTAACTATATCCCTTAATCTATGCTGAATAATTCCTCCCTTTCCATAGAATTTTTCCCCTCAGTCATTTCCCAGCCAATTTACCCATCAATCTTTCATCATTAAGTCAAGTTTTCAATCATTTTCTTCTTAAGACTCTCACTGACTTCTTTACATATGTCTTACACAGACACACTATATTAAATAAGGGGATTGAATATGTAAAAATTAATCTTAGACTTTATGTTTACTCACTTGTCTAATCTCCAAGTGCTTACACTTGGGTTTACTATTTACTAAAAGTATTGTGCATATTTTACATTTCACATAGAACTATTTTTTAATGTTTGAAAAATAGCTTATTATCGGCAGACTGCAATTACCTAATTTAAATAATTATCATTATCTATTTTTGTTATTTTTAATTAAGATGATAAAACTGCCTAGTATCAATTAGTATGTTCTGACCATGATAAACTTTCCACAGTGATTCTCTACAAATAAGTGTGAGGAGAGTATTATACGCTCCCTCAGTCTATTTTTTGATCAAAGAATTTATGTCAAGTAAACTGGAAATATTCTGCTATTTGAGTTGGGTGAGTATTGCCTAGACACTTGCACTGAATTTGAAATCATTTCCAGAGAACAGCGCTGAGTTGACCCATAAGTGAAAGTAAAAGTCACTTGGATGTGTCTCTTTGCAACTCCATGGGCTGTACCCTGCCAGGCTCCTCTGTCCATGGAACTTTCCAGGCCAAAATACTGGAGTAGGTAACTGTTCCCTTCTCCAGGGGATCTTCCCAACCCAGGGATTGAACCCAAGTCTCCCACATTGCAGGCAGATTCTTTACCATGTGAGCCACCAGGGAAGCCCATAAGCACTTAACTAAGGAAACAAACCAGTTTGCAACATCAAAATGGTGGGAAAAAATACTAAGAAATCATTGCCAACAAATGCATTATCATATTACTTAAAAATCAGAATGGTGGTAGTTGTGGATAGGTGGATTGAATGCAACCAAATGATTTTAAAATACTCCTGCATAAGTAAACAATTTTTTTTATTTTTAATATTGATTTTAAGATGCAAAGGAAATGAAATTTATCTTCTCTAGAATTATGGGCCCTTTTAAATCCCTTCAATCATCAAAGATTAGTCAATATTCTGCTGCTTACAAATAACCTGTGGAAACAGTCAACTTGGTTTCCTAAGTGCTTCACCATATTTATACACAAATTACCTTCCACACACTGTCCCCTGCCCTCAAAAAAGTGACACCAAGGGACTTGATTCCTACCTGGTAAAACTGCCAGACCTGCCAGGGTGAGCTGGCGATGGATGCAATGAAATACGTCTTACACTAAGTTAGACTTCATTTTCCTCATAAATTGGGTAAGAAAGCTAATCCCAGGTGTCTATTATTCTACCAAGTCAAAAGTTTCAGCTCCATAACAAGTTCAGAGTATAGTTTCATCAATTAAAAGAGCTCATTCAAGAAGAAAAACACTTTGAGTAATTTTAAGTAGCTTTTCCAAGTGAAAAAAAAGATTAATTCACGAATTAATGGTTGTAACAAATCATTTCAGAGTGTAGAACTATGAGATTTTCTCAATTTCTTTAGTACTATTTTTAAAACCCTTTCCCCAAGAGAGTACTCACCCCATCTGGCCTGCCATCAGAAGCAGTGATGATCAGAATGTGGCGGTCAGTGCTTTCCCTGTCCAGGGCTTTCCCTAAGGTTAGAATCCCAGTACTAGTGACAGAGAAAACAAACAAACAGATGAGGCACAAAAAGATATTACATCACTGGGAGTCTTCCTACTATTGTGAACTACTCTTGACAGTTTCATTTTCTCCCCCTTCCATAAACAGAGCTTGAATATTTAAGATGTTTGTTTCTAGGATTCATGCTGAAAATTGAAAAAGGTTTTTAAAGCTGTTGAGCTTCTTAGCAATAATGAAAAATTGCCAAACTAAATAAGGTAGCTGGGTTGATCCTATAGCCTCCAAGGATTAGGGGCAGGGTGGGGGGTGGGGTAGGGTGGTGGATTTTGGCTAATTCATCCCAGGACGAAAGATATATATCTTGTTTGTGATTATTTCCAAGGTAAAAGAGTCCAATAATCTTTAGCAGTTCCAAAATCCTTTGAGTGAAGAATTGGTTTCTTTAATCTAGCAGTATATCACCGCTCCTATTCATTGTCACATATGTGACCACTATGGAAATGCAAACATCTACATTTCATCTTTGATAAAACTTAGAAATTAAATTTTTTCCTTTTTTTTTTTTACAAATTTCTATATGACTGAGGCTTATTGTAGAAAATTGGAAAATATACAGTGGAATTATCAAAAATTTCACAGATCCGTTCATCTGAAAGCTGTGGTACATATACACAATGGAGTATTACTCAGCCATTAAAAAGAATACATTTGAATCAGTTCTAATAAGATGGGTGAAACTGGAACTGATTATACAGAATGAGGTAAGCCAGAAAGAAAAACACCAATACAGTATACTAACACATATA
>SJYX01022206.1:200495-238164 GCA_006410675.1 Oreotragus oreotragus
GAGGGAGAGGGTGGGATGATTTGGGAGAATAGCACTGAAATATGTATACTATCATGTAAGAAATGAATCGCCAGTCTATGTTCGATGCAGGATGCAGGATGCTTGGGGCTGGTGTATGGGGATGATCTGGAGGGATGATGTGGGGTGGGAGGTGGGAGGGCGGTTCATGTTTGGGAGTTCGTGTACACCTGTGGCAAATTCATGTCAATGTATGCCAAAACCAATAGAGTACTGTAAAGTAAAATAAAGTAAAATGGAAGCTCTAAAAAAAATAAAAAATAATAAATAAATAAATAAATAAATCCAGCTTGAACATGTGGAAAAAAAATTTTTTTCAAAGATACTGTGGGTTATTTTTTAGTATTTCTTTTTTATTTTCTATTATAACCATATTTAAATACATTATAATTACTTTCAAAAGAGCACTTAAGCTTCATATTAACATTCTTTTCAAGATAATATAATTTTATGAGCACTCATCCTCTCATTTTATATTTTATAAAAACAAATGCTTTTGTTGATATACTAACAATTTAACCACTTTGTTATTCTCTTGAGATTGAGACATTTCTTAAGCATTATGCATAATGGGAGATGATCAGCCTTTGTGAAAATTCTCATACTTAGAGTATTTTTTTTTTATATTACATAGTTTTTTTTTTCTTTTAAAATTTTTATTTTTACTTTATTTTACTTTACAGTACTGTATTGGTTTTGGCATANGGGGCTAGAGAAAGCACAAGCTGGAATCAAGATTTCCGGGAGAAATACCAATAACCTCAGATATGCAGATGACACCACATTTATGGCAGAAAGTGTAGAAGAACTAAAGAGCCTCTTGATGAAAGTGAAAGAGGAGAGTGAAAATGTTGGCCTAAATCTCAACATTCAGAAAACAAACATCATGGCATCTAGTCCTATCACTTCGTAGGAAATAGATGGGGAAACAGTGGCTGACTTTATTTTGGAAGGGAAGGGAAAGTCACTCAGTCATGTCCGACTCTTTGTGACCCCATGGACTGCAGCCTACCAGGCTTCTCAGTCCATGGGATTTCCCAGGCAAGAGTACTGGAGTGGGTTGCCGTTCTCCAAAATCACTGCATATGGTTATTGCAGCCATGAAATTATAAGATGCTTACTCCTTGGAAGGAAAGTTATGACCAATCTAGATAGCATATTAAAAAAGAGACATTATTTTGTCAACAAAGGTCCCTCTAGTCAAGGCTATGGTTTTTCCAGTAGTCATGTATGGATGTGAGAATTGGACTATAAAGAAAGCTGAGTGCCAAAGAATTGATGCTTTCGAACTGTGGTGCTGGAGAAGACTCCTTGGACTGCAAGAAGATCCAACTAGTCCATCCTAAAGGAGATCAGTCCTGGGTATTCATTGGAAGGATTGATACTGAAGCTGAAACTCCAATACTTTGGCCACCTGATGCGAAGAGCTGACTCATTTGGAAAGACCTTGATGCTGGGAAAGATTGAGAGCACAAGCAAAAGGGGACGATAGAGGATGAGATAGTTGCATGGCATCACCGACTCAATGGACATGAGTTTGGGTAAACTCCGGGAGTTGCTGATGGACAGAGAGGCCTGGAATGCTGCAGTACATGGAGTCACGAAGAATTGGACACGACTGAGAGACTGAACTGAACTGAACATTTTTTAATAAATATAAAAATGGTTTGGTATATTTTTATTTCAATGGAGAAAAGGTAAATTAATGGTATCATAATGATGATTATTGCTAACAATGGCATTACAGAATAAAATAATATAATGCCTAATATAAACAATAAGCATGTACTTTTTTTGTCTTAAGGAAAATGTAACCAAGATCACTACTTAGATGAACTGAAGCATCTAATAAGAGAGGACAAAAATTGTTTTCTATTATTTTTGGAGAGAGCACCCAAATTACTCAAATCCTTAAAACTTACACAGAAGTGGTGATGCAAATTTGCACAAGTATCCCAGAGGTACTGAAGGAAGCAGGAATTCAAGTATCAATTTTCTTCCATTTCAAATGTGTTGAAATATATTGCTAAGGGTCTAGACCAGCCTATACATATCAATGGGAATAAGAGCAATGTGTTGGCTGAAATAAAATCACCATAAGATAAAAGCAAATGTGCACAGTGTACAGACCCGGAATCAAGAATGATCACTGAAAGAGACCATGCAATCATCACAGAGACCTGACCTATTCTATCTGTCTGGAAGCAGTTTGCATTCAAAGATATTTCTGTCTGGTTAGCTCAATGCAGACAAAGAGGACACTGCATTCATATCTTTCACACCTTAAAGAACCTCTCATTCCCATTTGGGTTTTTGTCTGCTTGGCTTCAAAATCATAAATGAGAAAGTAGAAGAGAGCCACTTGCTAGGGTGGCAGCATGAGTGATAAAGCTGGTGGCTCATTAGACTTCACATCCAGCAGCTGTAAAATCCTTCATCATCAAGAGAAAAACAGATAAACACAGAAATGGAAATCCTTAACAGAGAATAGTGGTGAAAGTTTCATTATTTTCTTATTTTTATCTCCTTTATTAACATATAATTCACATATCATTGAATTCACCCATTTGAAGTGTAAATTCAATAAATTTAGTAGTTTAAGTAACACCAGAATCAATTTTAGAATCTTTTGACCACTGTATCCATTAGTATGTACTCCCTGTTCTTGGCCATCTCCCAGCCTCAGGAAACCGGTAGTCTACTTTTCGTCTCTATAGATTTGCCTTTTTGGACATTTAATACAAATGGAACATTTAATAGAAAACGTGTTCTTTTGTGGTTTCTTTCATTTAGTATCTTATTTTCAAGGTTCATGCATGTTTCAGTACTTAATTCTCTTTACCAATGAATAATATCCACCACATGAATACACAGTTTTTTAATTTATTTCATCTATAGACAAACATTTGGGTTGTTTTCCACATTTTGCCATTTTAAATAATTCTGTTATAAACATTTTTTTGTACAACTTTTTAAGTGGACATGTGTTTTTATTTGTCTTGAATAGACACAAGTGGAATTGCTGAGGTATATGGTAACTTTATGTTTAACTTTTAGAGAAAATGAGATATAGTTTGAGAATTTTGATATTTTTACATCCTCACCCCTATACCTGTCTCTTATACACATCTAGATGTGTATAAGAGACAGGAGTCAATCCCAAGGAATCAAGATCAGAGTTGCAGTTATTCTATTTGTTTTATTGTTGTTATTGATATGGACTAAAAAAAAATCCTCAAAGTTAATTTTTTGTGTATGAAACTACAATATCAATAAAGGGAAAAAAATCCTACAAAATGGGAGAAAATAATTATAAATCATATATCTGATAGGAGTCGGCTCTCCAAATATATAAAGGACTTGGTACAATTCAAAAACAAAAGAAACAAACAATTCAATTAAACAATAGGTAAAGGATTTGAATAGATATTTCTCCAAAGAAGAAACACAAATGGCAGATAAGCACATGAAAACATGCTTTACATCATTAGTCACCAGGGAAATAACAAATCAAAATTACAGTGGAATACTACTTCATACTCACTAGGATGGCTACAATTAACAAAACAGGTGGGAAAAATAATGTGTTGATGAAAATATGGATGCATCAAAACCCTTCTACATTGCTGGTGGGAATGTAAAAAGTTCAGTCACTATGGAAAACAGTTTGACAGTTCCTCAAAAAGTAAATAATTACAATATTATGACCCAGGAGTTACAATTCTGGGTATATATTCAAAAGAATGAAAAAAGGTGTTTAGTATTGCAAAGTATACACACACACACACACACACACATACACATACACACATACACAGAATCAACAATAGCCAAAACAGAGAAGCAGTCCAAATTTCCATCAATGTATGAATGGATAAACAAATTGCTGTGTATACTTGTAACAGAATATTATGCACTGGTAAAAAGAAATGAAGTACAGAGATACAGTTCAACATGGAAGAACTCTGAAATCTTTAGGCCTAGTGAAAAAAAGTAAGACACAAAATGTCACCTATTGTGTCATTCTGTTTATAGGAAATATCCAAAACAAATAAATCCACAGAAGTTGTACATAATTAGGTGATTGCCAGTGGCTGAGGAGAAGGGCAAGTAGGGAGTAACTGCTTAACGGGTTTGTGTTTCCTTTGGGGATGATGACTATGTTATGAAATTAGATAGAACTGATAGTTGTAGAACACTGTGAGTCTACTAAATGCCACTGAATTTTTGACTTTAAAATAGTTAATTTTATACTATGTGAATTTAACTTCAATTATATTAACTATATTGCATAGAATTCCCTCACCAAACACTAAGGCTATAGTCCTAAAATGTACTGTGTTTGAGAAAACCAAGCTTTTTTAGACAATGAATTGGTTTGCCAAACCATAAAAATAGTGTTCAAATGTTGTTTATACCATGTAGATTAAAAATAGTTGAGGATATCAACTTCTAAACAGTATCTACTGCCAAACAAACCAACCCACTATTTAGGTGTTCATTTTCTCCAAATGCATAATTTATTAGGAACTACTGCACCAGCATAATTATGCATTGAAAGAGATGACCTCACAGGTTTCCTGCTTTGTATTCTATTCTTCCTTTAATCTTTTTCAATACGTTCTACTAGTTGTGATTAACATTATTTACGCTTACAAGTGTCTGTCTTTCACAGACTTATCATGCTGATATGGCCATCATTTTTTCAGGCCTTAAAATGATAGAGAGGTTAGAGTGTACTTCAAAATGTGTGATTGTTTCTAGTTTGATCTGGCATTCCATGTTAAGCCGTAATTAGTGATTAGTGATTAACAAACACAGACCAGTAGAAAGAGTTAGATACTGGCAGTAGTGTAGGGAGAAGATGATAGAGACATGAACCGGTAATGTGAAAAGGATGATTGAGTATGTATTTTGAGAGTAGAGCTGACAGAAAAAAAAAAAAAAAGCCTATCATCTTTCTTATATATCAATCATCAATGTAGTTTAAACTATACATTATGAAAAACATAATCAAGCTTTAAATTTAGTGTCAAAATTAATTAGTCACAAAGAAATAAATAAAAATGCCAATGAAGATGTAAAATCTTCAAAGGAAATTCTAACAATAACTCTGGCTTCTTCTATTTAGCACTTAGCATTTAAGTGTTATATCACATGCCTTGTGCTACAATGATGATAATCAATAAGAATTCCTCAGTTTCCTGCAATAAGTAACTTATATATTGGTCATAATAGTTACAGAGGAAGTTTCTTTACATCTTGGTTAAATGTTTACTTAATAGTGAATGTTTGCTGAACAAATATTTGATGAATAATATACAACTATTAGAACAGACATAAGTTATTAATGCATTATGCTACAGAACCATAAAGATCTAATCATTTAATACATGGTGCTAAATGATCTGCATAATGGATGATTGTTCTCTTTAAGGAATAAGCATGTTTCTGTAAAGAAGTTTTTTCCCTGGCCATATGACTAATCCACTAATCTAATTAAAACGCATATAACAATTCAACACTTAGTCAATCCATACTAGCACTGAAATGATTATTCATTACTACTATGAGGTGTCTAATTATTGGTCAGGGGGAAAAGTTGAGCACAATGGAGAATAGAAAATGTATGGTCCCTACATCAGGTGTTTGATAATCAAACAAGGAATAAAAGGCATAATATTTGACATGACACTTACATGTGTTTTTGGAGGATGAATAAAATTTTATTTTCTTTGAAAAAGACGAGAAATACAAAGGAATTTTACAGGAAAAAAAGTACACAAAGGCATGAAATTATAAGACAGATTTCAGAAGACCAAATATTTCACTGTGTCTGTGCACTCATCTCACATGCTAGCAAAGCAATGCTCAAAATTCTCCAAGCCAGGCTTCAGCGATACGTGAACTGTGAACTTCCAGATGTTCAAGCTTGTTTTAGAAAAGGCAGAAGAACCAGAGATCAAATTGCCAACATTTGCTGGATTGTTGAAAAACCAAATGAGTTCCAAAAAAACATCTATTCTGCTTTACTGACTATGCCAAAATGTTTGACTCTGTGGATCACAATAAACCGTGGAAAATTCTGAAAGAGATGGGAATACTAGACCACCAGATCTGTCTCTTGAGAAAGCTGAATGCAGGTCAGGAAGCAAAAGTTAGAACTGGACATGGAACAACAGACTGGTTTCAAATAGGAAAAGGAGTACATCAAGGCTGTATATTGTCACCCTGCTTATTTAACTTCTATGCAGCGTACATCATGAGAAGCGTGGGGCTAGAGAAAGCACAAGCTGGAATCAAGATTTCCGGGAGAAATACCAATAACCTCAGATATGCAGATGACACCACATTTATGGCAGAAAGTGTAGAAGAACTAAAGAGCCTCTTGATGAAAGTGAAAGAGGAGAGTGAAAATGTTGGCCTAAATCTCAACATTCAGAAAACAAACATCATGGCATCTAGTCCTATCACTTCGTAGGAAATAGATGGGGAAACAGTGGCTGACTTTATTTTGGAAGGGAAGGGAAAGTCACTCAGTCATGTCCGACTCTTTGTGACCCCATGGACTGCAGCCTACCAGGCTTCTCAGTCCATGGGATTTCCCAGGCAAGAGTACTGGAGTGGGTTGCCGTTCTCCAAAATCACTGCATATGGTTATTGCAGCCATGAAATTATAAGATGCTTACTCCTTGGAAGGAAAGTTATGACCAATCTAGATAGCATATTAAAAAAGAGACATTATTTTGTCAACAAAGGTCCCTCTAGTCAAGGCTATGGTTTTTCCAGTAGTCATGTATGGATGTGAGAATTGGACTATAAAGAAAGCTGAGTGCCAAAGAATTGATGCTTTCGAACTGTGGTGCTGGAGAAGACTCCTTGGACTGCAAGAAGATCCAACTAGTCCATCCTAAAGGAGATCAGTCCTGGGTATTCATTGGAAGGATTGATACTGAAGCTGAAACTCCAATACTTTGGCCACCTGATGCGAAGAGCTGACTCATTTGGAAAGACCTTGATGCTGGGAAAGATTGAGAGCACAAGCAAAAGGGGACGATAGAGGATGAGATAGTTGCATGGCATCACCGACTCAATGGACATGAGTTTGGGTAAACTCCGGGAGTTGCTGATGGACAGAGAGGCCTGGAATGCTGCAGTACATGGAGTCACGAAGAACTGGACACGACTGAGTGACTGAACTGAACTGAACATTTTTTAATAAATATAAAAATGGTTTGGTATATTTTTATTTCAATGGAGAAAAGGTAAATTAATGGTATCATAATGATGATTATTGCTAACAATGGCATTACAGAATAAAATAATATAATGCCTAATATAAACAATAAGCATGTACTTTTTTTGTCTTAAGGAAAATGTAACCAAGATCACTACTTAGATGAATTGAAGCATCTAATAAGAGAGGACAAAAATTGTTTTCTATTATTTTTGGAGAGAGCACCCAAATTACTCAAATCCTTAAAACTTACACAGAAGTGGTGATGCAAATTTGCACAAGTATCCCAGAGGTACTGAAGGAAGCAGGAATTCAAGTATCAATTTTCTTCCATTTCAAATGTGTTGAAATATATTGCTAAGGGTCTAGACCAGCCTATACATATCAATGGGAATAAGAGCAATGTGTTGGCTGAAATAAAATCACCATAAGATAAAAGCAAATGTGCACAGTGTACAGACCCGGAATCAAGAATGATCACTGAAAGAGACCATGCAATCATCACAGAGACCTGACCTATTCTATCTGTCTGGAAGCAGTTTGCATTCAAAGATATTTCTGTCTGGTTAGCTCAATGCAGACAAAGAGGACACTGCATTCATATCTTTCACACCTTAAAGAACCTCTCATTCCCATTTGGGTTTTTGTCTGCTTGGCTTCAAAATCATAAATGAGAAAGTAGAAGAGAGCCACTTGCTAGGGTGGCAGCATGAGTGATAAAGCTGGTGGCTCATTAGACTTCACATCCAGCAGCTGTAAAATCCTTCATCATCAAGAGAAAAACAGATAAACACAGAAATGGAAATCCTTAACAGAGAATAGTGGTGAAAGTTTCATTATTTTCTTATTTTTATCTCCTTTATTAACATATAATTCACATATCATTGAATTCACCCATTTGAAGTGTAAATTCAATAAATTTAGTAGTTTAAGTAACACCAGAATCAATTTTAGAATCTTTTGACCACTGTATCCATTAGTATGTACTCCCTGTTCTTGGCCATCTCCCAGCCTCAGGAAACCGGTAGTCTACTTTTCGTCTCTATAGATTTGCCTTTTTGGACATTTAATACAAATGGAACATTTAATAGAAAACGTGTTCTTTTGTGGTTTCTTTCATTTAGTATCTTATTTTCAAGGTTCATGCATGTTTCAGTACTTAATTCTCTTTACCAATGAATAATATCCACCACATGAATACACAGTTTTTTAATTTATTTCATCTATAGACAAACATTTGGGTTGTTTTCCACATTTTGCCATTTTAAATAATTCTGTTATAAACATTTTTTTGTACAACTTTTTAAGTGGACATGTGTTTTTATTTGTCTTGAATAGACACAAGTGGAATTGCTGAGGTATATGGTAACTTTATGTTTAACTTTTAGAGAAAATGAGATATAGTTTGAGAATTTTGATATTTTTACATCCTCACCCCTATACGCTATTTCCTTTATTTTTCATTGTAGCCACTCTGGGTGGATGTGAAGTGGTGTTTCATGATTCTAATTTGCCTTTCCCTAGTAACTGGTGATTATGAGCATATTTCATGTGCTTATTGACCATATACATATCTTTGGAGAAATGTCTATTTAAATTCTTGTTCATTTTTATTTAGATTATTAATCTGTTTATTTTCAAGATATAGTTCTTTACATATTCCATATATGTCCCTTGTCATATACATTATTTAAAATATTTTCTTTCATTCTGAGAGGCTGTCTTTCAAATTTATGATCATACCATTTGAATCATTTTTTTTTCAAATTTTGATGAAGTGCAATTTATTGTTCTTCTCATTAATCACTTTTGTTTTTTGTATCATATCTAAGAAAGCATTGTCTAATCTAAATTATAGTTTACGTCTGTATTTTCTTTTACATTACATAGTTTAACCTTTTATATTTAGGTCTGTGCTTCACTTTGAGTTAATTTCTACACATAGTGTGAGGTAAAGGTCCAACTTCATTCCTTTGTGTGCTGTCCCAGCTTTATTTATTGAAAAGATTATTCTTTTCTAATTGGATTGTCTTGGCCCTTTCTTTTGGAAATCAATGGACTATAAATATAAGGGATTATTTTTGGACTCTTAAGTTTATCCTTGTTATCCAGACATATTCTTATGTCAGTACCATGCACTCTCAATTACTGTTAAAATGTCTCTTTTACAAAGTTTTCTTTCTTTAAGGATGATTGCAAATTATAACTAATTTATGATTTGTATGTACTTGTCAGGGAAAATTCAAAATATCTTTCTTTCCATTTTCTAGATGGTAGCTTATTCATCTGTGATGTCTAAAACTCTGGGAAATACTGTTTCTAGGCATACAAATTCATGGCTATACCGTCCTTGTCAATGCAAAATTTCAGGTGTTTCTTAAAAGATCAAGTGATGATCCACAGTTCTCTTGATACATCATTGTGCACCACGTGCTCCTGAGACTGAAGTAGAGTTTGACTAAGTTGCCAAAATTTTCACTTTATACTCATCAGCTACATTTAGATTTCCATCCTTTCAGGGAGTAAAACCAGTCAGGACCACAGAGAAAACATCAGAGAGATAACAAGAACATCTCTTTGATAAGCAGCCACATGTGACAGCAGAATGGCCACTTTGCTATTGCAGAAGAGAAACAAAGCAAACTTCAATGCCTTCTTTAATGCCTGCTGTCAGTTTTCTCAATGGTTATGACTGAAATTACCTCTGATATGTTCAGAGAGGTGAGTAGAATAACATGAACACAGACCTAAAAGAGGTTTAGAATGGACATGAAATATTTTTATCTTAGCTTTTCTAGAACATATCTGTTATTCAAAAATTGAAGGATAGACTTTGATGACACCTTAAATGCATTTGAATTATACTTTGTCTTACAAAATTCCCTTTGAATGAACAATTTAGTGACAAGTTACCTTTTGTAGAAATACTTTTATTATGAATAGCTGACAACTTTAAAGGAATCTAATTAATCCCAGGTTATAACTGCAAATGAATTGTTTCCACCTCAGTGGATTTTACCTAGTAAAAATATTTAAAATAAATAAGTAGTCTCCTAGGTATGATTTCTGAATTCAGAAATATCCACCCCCCCCACCCCTAGCTCTCACTAATATACGTAGGGAAAAAAGTAAAATAAAACTACAAACAGCTGAAAGTCTTTGATTAAAAGTCTGTTCTCTTGCTACCAGTATATTGTTTAACACTTTAAAAATTAAAAAAGTCAATATTTAGAAATTATTAACTTACTTTTCTGAAAGATTGAAAACTCGCTGTGGATCTCCATTCTCAATGGCATATGTTATTGGGTCTCCCTCTCGATCAGTCGCCTTCAGAGAGAAAACATAAATTTAATTATCAAGTAATCGATATGGCTTCTATTCAGTACAGTATAATATAGATACTAGAAATTTGAAACTAATAGCACAAAAGATCCATGATATCTTATAGAATAAAGATTAAAATATGTGCTAATGATTACATGTAAATACCAGATCCCAGCATTTCTACCATTATTTTTCATCTGAAACCTGCAACAGTAAATAAGAATAATATCCCCTGAATATATATATAATCTTATCAGGTGGGGAAATATAGTAATGATTTCCATAGAGTATATTTAATTTTATATGAATAATTCAAACAAATATGATAGATTCTACATAAATGTCTGCATTGTCAAAATAATTTAATACACTTTCTTTTTTTCTCTTTTTCTGCTCAAAATATATTGTCTATAAAACTTTATGGTTAAGATTTCTGAAACTGGAGCCAGAGAGACTGAAATTAAAAATCGGGCTCCAGTTGCTAATTGTGTGATCATTTCTCAATTTCTTCATTTGTAAAATGAAAACTATAATCATACAAAAGTTAATAGATGTTGAGAGGGTTAAGTGAAATAATCTGTGTTAAAACACATAGATGAACATCTGGCACATTGTTTCAGTAAATATTAACCTTCTTTCCCTTCTTAAGTCATAGAAAACAAAATCTACAGCTTCTGCCTTTGAGTTCTTAGTTTCGCTTACCCAAAATAAAGGTATACATTCTATATTGTGGCACTGGAATCTGGGATTTTACCACTTAAAATATCCAATAATTTCCGTTTCAATGATCCATTACATCCCCTTATAGAAGAGGGCTGAATAAAGAAATCGGGATGATATAAGAGGAATATAAGAGAGATCTGCCTAAGTATGACCTCAAGAGGAGGGGAACTACTATTTATTTAGGTTAGTTGGTTGGCAGATTCCAACCTCTCTGACTGGTAGGCGCTGCTCTGGAGTTTGCAGGATCTAGAAAGTGGGGTTGTATGGGGTCCTTTCAAAAACCGGATACCAACTATCTCAGTCATGAGAGGTTGAGTATGAAATCTCATTTCTGGACCAACAGGGAGCACCGTTTCTACAGGTAGATCAGATGGCTTAAACATGGATTTCAGGGTCCTGGTCATGGGACAGACCTATCAGCTGTCACAGATGGATGGCCAGAAACCTCTGGGACCACACAAATTCCAGAGTCCAGGGGCAACTGAATGATAATCTGTGAATGTGTGTGTGTATCAGTAGCTCAATTGTGTTGAACTGTTTGTGACCCCATAGACTACAGCCTGCCAGGCTCCTCTGTTCATTGGATTTTCCAGGCAAGAATATTAGAATGGGTTGTCATTTCCTCCTCCAGGGGATCTTCCTGACCCAAGAATAGAACCATTTCTCTAGTATTGACTGAATGCAGGGCTTTGTGGACAAAGCTTTGTAGAAAGAAAGAAAGTGAAGCCGCTCAGTCACATCTGACTCTTTGTGACCCCGTGGCTCCTCCATGGGATTTTCCAGGCAAGACTACTGGAGTGGCTGCCATTTCCTTCTCCAGGGGATCTTTCCAACACAGGGATCAAACCCAGGTCTCCCACAATGCAGACAGCCACCATCTGGTGGCTCAGAGCTTTGTAGAATTAGTTAAAAATGTCACCGTGGTAAAACACTTCCTTTGCATGACTTTCATAACTTCATATTCTCCTGCTTTTAATTCTACATTATCAGCTACTACCTTTTTTTTTTTTTTTTGACTGGTTTTTCCTCATCTATAAGACATAGAGGCTCCACAGGTTTGTTCTTGGACCTTGCTTACATTGTCACTTCATCCAACTGTTGAACTTTAAAACTATCTCTATGCAGAAGACTCTTGTATCTCTAAACCAGCCCTGTCTTCTGAATTTTAGACCTATTTCCAGTTGACTGTTTGGATCCCAATACATCAACTATCAGCTAAGTTCAGTTCAGTTGCTCAGTCGTGTCTGACTCTTTGCAACCCCATGGACGGCAGCACACCAGGCCTCCCTATCCATAGCCAACTCCCAGAGTTTACTCTGCCTCATGTCCATTGAGTCAGTGATGCCATCCAACCATCTCATCCTCTACCATCCCCTTCTCCTCCTGCCTTCAATCTCTTCCAGCACCAGGGTCTTTTCAAATGAGTCAGTTCTTCCCATCAGGTAGCCAAAGTATTTGAGTTTCAGCTTCAGCATCAGTCCTTCCAATGAATATTCAGGACCGATTTCCTTTAGGATGGACTGGTTGGATCTCCCTGCAGTCCAAGGGACTCTCAAGAGTCTTCTCCAACACCACAGTTCAAAGACATCAATTATTCAGTGCTCAGCTTTTTTTGGAATCCAACTCTCACATCCTTACATGACTACTGGAAAAACCATAGGTTTGACTAGATGGACCTTTGTTGGCAAAGGTAATGTCTCTGTTTTTTAATATGCTGTCTAGGTTGGTCATAACTTTTCTTCCAAGGAGCAAGCTTCTTTTAATTTCAAGTTGTAGTCACTATCTGCAGTGATTTTGGAATCCCCCAAAATAAAGTCTGTCACTGTTTCCAATGTTTCCCCATCTATTTGCCATGACTTGGTAGGACCAGATGTCATAATCTTTATTTTCTGAATGTTGAGCTTTAAGTCAACTTTTTACTTTCCTCTTTCACTTTCATCAAGAGGCCCTTTAATTTCTCTTTGCTTTCTGCCATAAGCATGGTGTCATCTGCATATCTGAGGTTATTGATACTTCTCCCAGCAATCTTGATTCCATCCTGTGCTTCATCTAGTCCAGCATTTCTTATGATGTACTCTCATATAAGTTAAATAAGCAGGGTGACAATATACAGCTTTGACGTACTCCTTTTTCTATTTGGAACCAGTCTGTTGTTCCATGTCCAGTTCTAACTGTTGCTTCCTGACCTGCATACAGATTTCTCAAGAGGCAGGTCAGGTGGTCTGGTATTCCCATCTCTTGAAGAATTTTCCTGTTTGTTGTGATCCACACAGTCAAAGAGTTTAGCATAGTCAATAAAGCAGAAGTAGACGGTAGGTGTTGGAGTGGCACTGGAAGGACTGTGAAGCAATAATGCATGTCCAGTGGCAAAGGAGAAGCCCCAGCAAGATGGTATGAGGGGCAAAATCACATTTAGAATCAAACCTGACACCTGCCAGAGACGTTCACACATACCTTGTGAACACCAGCACCACAGACCCCACAGAAACTGAGACAGAACTATGTTTGAGTATCTCCTGAGGAGGTCTGGGTCAGCCGTGGATTGCTGCACGGGTAGGGGCTCTGAGTGCAGTAGACCTGGGTATGGGATAAGCCCTCTTGGAGGAGGTCGCCATTAACCCCACCGTAGAGCTGCCAGAACTTACACAGGCCTGGGGAAATAAACTCTTAGAAGGCATGCAGACTCTTGGAACCTTGTGCACACCAGGACCCAGAAGAAATGAACCGTGATTCCACAAGAGACTGACCCAGACTTGCCTGGGAGTGTCTAGGAAGCTCTGGCAGGGCCATGGGTTGGCAGTGACCTGCTGCAGGGTTCAGGGCGCTGAGTATAGTAGTGTGTTGCTGGGACCTTTTGAAGGAGGTCGCCATTATCTTCATTACCTCCACCATAGTTTGCTCTCAGGTCAAATAACAGGGAGAGAACACAGCCCCGCCCATCAACAGAAAATTGGATTAAAGATTTACTGAGCATGGCCCCGCCCATCAGAATAAGACCCAGTTTCCCCCTCAGTCAGTCTCTCCAGTCAGGAAGCTTCCATAAGCCTCTTATCCTTTTTCATCAGAGGGCAGACTGAAAACCACAATCACAGGGAACTAACCAATCTGATCACACAGACCACAGCTTTGTCTAACTCAATGAAACTATGAGCCATGTCATGTAGGGCCACCCAACATGGACAGGTTATGGTGGAGAGTTCTGATAAAACGTGGTCCGTTGGAGAAGGGAATGGCAAACCACTTCGGTATTCTTGCCTGAAGAACCCACTGGACATGAACTATACACAGACCCAATTTAAAATGTTAAAATCCCCAACCCTGATCCCTCTGCTACTCTCCCACTGCTGCTTTCAGCCTTCATTATATCAGTAAATAGCAGTAACTACAACTTTCTACCGCTTGACCTTAACTGAACATTCTTAATCCCTAACGTAACCCATCGGCAAATCCCACTGAGTCTGTATTTAAAATATCTGCAGTATCTGGCTGTCTCTGAACTCCAAATATCATCTCCCTCCTGGATTTAAGTAATAATCATCTGACTAGTGCTTCTACCTTCTCCCTTGTACCTTCATCATATCCCATTTTAATTAAGCAGACAATGTGACCGTTTTTCCCAGGCCAAGATTCTATTTTATTTTTAATAAGGTTATTGCATTATTATGCATTATTACATACACACACTCACAGAGACACAGAAAATGGAATACAATAAAATAGCAAAATACAATGAAACAACAAGCTACTTATAGTATCTTTGAAATATTCCAGTTAAATTTAAATCTAAAATTTTGAAATTCATGAAATTAATTATAATGCAAGTACAAGTGTAGAGACTAAGAAAGAAAATAAACACATACACACAGTCAATGGGACTGATAGCATATGATAGATATTTCCCCTTTGTTTTTGGTTCTTTCCCAGATATATATTAGTGAGAAAGATAAAATGGAATTACAAATGATACTTAACTTCCTCAAGAAACACAGAATTAAGCTGTATCTGGAGATATATTTTACCACTAAAAAGTTCACACTAAATGTTCTCTGTTGTTTTCCTCTTTCAGTCAGTCAATTTTACCTATCATATTGTTAGAGGTTTATCAATGTCTCTTTATTTTTGGCATGTGGTTGTTATAGTTTTTGAGAGATAGTTTATTATATTTTGTTTTCATAAAAGCCAGAATAAACAGATTCTGAAGCAAGATAACTTTGTGAAAAGAATTTTAAGTCCAAATTAATGTTAAACCTTCTTCTAATGTATCAGACTTTGAATGTTGTGTTACTTTGTTTATATAAGTCATTATTTTGTTAAGTTACTAAAGTAACAGAGGAATTTCTACAGAACTCTCAGTGTTTTTTTCAGCCAAATTAATGACTTTCAATCCCTGAGGTACTGTGGAATATTTCTTCAGTTATGTTCGACTATTTCATTTCAGTTATTTGCCTATTTCATTCATATGTGAGGCTGTGCCTTTATTGGAAACTTTGAAAACCTAGGATTTAGAAGAACATCCTTTTGATTGTTTTCTTCTTATTATTCTCTTAGTCAATCCTTTGCTATTGTTTCAGGATCTGTGGCAAACAGAATAGTAATTAGGAAGGATTCATAATTTCTTAGTCAACTAAACAGGGGGAGTGGTGTTATCTGGATTTAAATTGTGAAATATATCCATTACTTCTGTTAGCATTTTTTAAAATGCCATGTAGTCTACCATGTTAAACTACCATGATGTTGGTATCTATGTACCAACATCAAAGTGGAGAAATAATGAATAATAATTCAAAAATCAGCAGAAATAATTACTCTGGGGGGATTAAGATTCGATAATGTACATATGTGTGATCTAACATATATTTCTAAAAATATTTTAAAATATATGAGTCTAACCAGCCTTCTCTAGACTTCCCTAGTGGCTCAGATAGTAAAGAATCTGCCTCCAATGCAGGAGACTCAAGCTCCATCTCTGGGTCAAGAAGACCCCCTGGAGAAGGGAATGGCTATCCACTTCAACATTCTTGCCTGGAGAATTCTGTGGACAGAGGAGTCTGGTGGGCTACAGTCCATAGGGTCATAAAGAGTCAGACACAACTAAGTGACTAACACATCACATCACACAGCCAGCCTTCTCTACATGATGAACAAAAAATTTATATATGATATAGAACAGTGAATCCTGACATTAAAAGTTGCTGACTACTTATTATAATATCAGGAATTATATTTGCATGCCTTTTTTTATTTTTATTTTTTATTTATTTATTTATTTTTTTTGAGAGTTAACTTATTTATTTCTTCCATGTTCCAAACTTAACTTCTGGTTTTAATTTAAAATCATCATATATTATTTATAACTTATCTGAAAAAAGTCAGTCCTAGGTCATAGAACAATACTTTGGTTTTGTTATAGGAGAGGAAAAATGAGTCCAGAGCATCAATATAAAAGACCATGTAGTATGTACACATATCTTTCTCCCCATTCTTGACTTCCAAAATGGAGAAATTTCTTTGTCACATTAGCTTGTATACACATTAGATCCAATCCTTATAAAGACTTATTGGCTTTAACATAGACTCTCTCCCTAGTGGTCAAGTTATAGCCTAACTTAATGTGAACACTTCCCATCCATGACCCACAGTCAATCTCTTAAACCTATGTGAAATACTGAAATGTTAAATGTGAACTCAATATATGACCAGTTTTGAAATAAACTTTTTTGTTTTAATCATTTTTGCTTAACTGACAGTTATGCATTATTCTTCCAGAGGCTTAAAATGAAGTCAAANAGGGCTGTGGTGGCTTTGAAAAATAGAAATGTGTTCCCTGACAGTTCTGGAGGTCGGAAATCCAAAATCAAAGTGTCAGCAGGGCCACGGCAGTCTCTCCCTTTGCGAGCCCTAAAGGGAGAGCCTCTCTTGCTTCTTTCAGCTTCTGGTGGCTCCACAGTGTCAGTGGCTTCTGACTCTATCACTCCTGCTTCTGCTTCTTCCTTCACGTGGCCTTTTCTTCTGTTTTTCTGTCTTTGTCTACTTGCCCTTGAACTTGGGGCCCACTCAGACTGTGCAGGATGACCTCATCTGGAGATCTTTAACCTAACTGTCTGCAAAGATCCTCATTCAAAATAAGTTCTTATTCACAGCTTCTAGGGATTTAGACATGGACCTATCTGATAGGCCACTATTCAACCCACTACAGTGGACACACTCAGGTCCACATCTTTTCTCTTAGGATCTCTCCATCTAGATAAAGTAGAATCTGGCCAGGAGGCAGGCAACCCTGGGGTTTCATCTAACCCAACAACAGAATAGCTCCAATAGACACTCAGAGCCTCAATATCCATGCCAGGTAAAACAGTATTTGCTAATTTTACTATTTATCAGAAAGGTTTATATAGATTACATGTTAAGTCATAACATAAAATATTAATATTTTACCTTTTATGTGCTTTATCTGTAAAATCCAGTGTGTATTGCACTTAGAGCACATCTCAATTCAGACTGTACATATTTCAAGGGCTCTGTTGGCACATGTGAGTGACTTCCCTATTAGAAAGCACAGCAATGTCCATCATATAGTCGATATTGAATAGATAGCATTGAATAAATAAGTGATTGAATAAAGTATCCTATCTGTGCCACTGCTACACAGAATGAAACCTTTAAGGGAGAAGAAAAGGAGAATCAAAAAGGGGATTTGTGCTGACATCCAAAGACCAGTAATAAGGGACTTTCCTGATGGTCCAAGTGGCCAAGACTCTATATTCCAAATGCAGGGAGCCCAGGATCAATCCCTGATTAGGGAACTAGATTCTATATGCCACAACTAAACTTCCCACATGCCACAACTGAGACCCAGTGCAGCCAAATAAATTTATTTATTAAAAACAAAACTAAAGGCCAATAATAAAAACCCAGTAGAACACCTAGCTCATAAGACAGAATGGATTTTGAGAAACAGGACTGTGCCAAATTCTCTGAATATTATTTCCTTGGATGGGAAAGCCAAATATAGTGTCATAGTGGTTTAGAATTAAATAATAGCCCTACTAGATTAATATTCCTAAAGAATGACCAGGTTTTCATCCTATAATGTCTTCTAGAGACTGAAGTCACAAAATATGAGAATTTGACTCTTGCAAATCTACAGTCACGAATGTGGAATTAAGAAGCAGCTTAACCCAGCAAAGACTGTAGTCCAGCTGTTAGGCAAATCCTGATGCTTTATAACTTTTTTATGTTCTTAAAAAAAAAAAAAAGCCAAATGAAATGCATCAGATTGTATGACAGATGCTGGAAAACAGCTTCTGCTCTTAGAACTGAAAGGCACTGGTGCAAATTAAAACATGAAAGGTAGTCCGTGTCTTTATGGCCTTGATTACCACCATGTTCATCCCCCTTGTTTCTTGTATGGCCATTTCATAGTTTCCCAAGCCTGGTGTGTTTGCTTAGTGCTGGGAACATGACTGAATAAATTAAGTTCTCTGACACAAACACACCATTAGCTCATTCTAAATTGGATAATCACTAATCACTCATAATTTATTGTACATGAATGTTATAGTGTTTCTTGAAGTGCCAAAACAAACTGTCAACAGTTAAAATATAGCAGCCCATTAATCTATTTAAACCAAGTTCTAGGATTTTCCTTTCATTGGAATTATGAACGAGGAAGCAGCTTCACTTCCTAAATGCTCATACTGAGTGGAGCCTCTGCCTTGAGCAGTTTGTCCAACCTGCCTCTTCTTTCAATATAGCATCTGAACCATGATTTGTAACTGAACTTAGGTTTGCTGGCCAAAAGCCCCTCACTCACTGTAATAAATGAATACTGAGCCACGTCAAACCACTTCTGCTTTGATATAGCCTTCAGAGAAAGTATTTTGCAGAAAATTCTGAAGTCTGAGATAGCCTTCTCCTACAAATAATTTCTGTTATGATATTATAAGTTAAGAACTCGGTATAGACTAATGAACTGTTCCAAAGATTAACTATCAGCCCTTGCCCTGCCTTCACATTTGACATGGGGAGAAAAAAAATGTTTTTGCACATTTAAATTTTTCTTCTAAGATCAATGAAAGCATTTACCTCTTATAACTAGTATAATAAAAATCTTACTTTGAACTCTTCTAAATCTCTCTTTTGATGAAAGATTTGGGAATACAAAGAGAATATAAATATTAAACTATCACCAGCAAGTCTAAATCTCATTGAAACACAATTATGCCCTCCTCAAAGCTTTTAGGCTTCCATAATAGCCAGCTGCAGGGCAGATCTTTTCAAATAAAACAGTCTAAAAGATGATGAATTGATAAATGGTCTAGTGGTAGCAGGGGTTTCCCAGGGATCTCAGTGGTAATGCAGGAGACGCAGAAGACACAGGTTCAATCTCTGGGTTGGGAAGATCTCCTGGAGAAGGAAATGGAAACCCACTCCAGTATTCTTGCCTGGGAAATCCTATGGAAGGAGGAGCCTGGTGGGCTACAGTCCATGGGGTTGCAAAGAGTTGGACATGACTGAGCACACCAGTAGTGGCATTATGTTTAACATGATCTTCATTTTCTTTGGCTTTCTATTTTTGCTTGGAGTCTGAATCAGTGCTCATATACAGTAAATACTAACTTTTTTTATTACTGGGAAGGCAGAGTTCGGGAGGCATTCTGACTTTAGGAAAACTTCCTTCAAAATAAATATGTATCTCAAGCAGTTTTACTTAATTCAACTTCCATATTAATATAAATTCCTTAAGTATTTTCTGAGGGGACCTGAGACACTCAAATTTTTGTTCTCAAATACAGTAATTTTATTGTTAATATTTTATTTCTATAAGTTTAAATAGCTA
Source organism: Oreotragus oreotragus (assembly GCA_006410675.1). Classification (NCBI taxonomy): domain Eukaryota; kingdom Metazoa; phylum Chordata; class Mammalia; order Artiodactyla; family Bovidae; genus Oreotragus; species Oreotragus oreotragus. Next base: position 220,637 of record SJYX01022206.1, read on the forward strand.
TCTCTTCAAAATGTTTTCCTCCGAGCTCATTAACTCTGTTTCTCTGTGGACAGTTTAGGATTATATAAGTCATTTCCTGTACTTTTTAATTTTTATATTATTTATAGCTAGAATGGTTTCATTTTGCCAGCAAATTATTATCTGAAGAGAATAAAGTATCTTGCCAAAAACTTGACAAAAATACAAAGTTCTTTTATGGGCTTTTACTTGTAGCCAGATATACTACAGAAGCAAAATACCTATAAGAAAGAAGAAATTTTGCAGATTTGAGATAGACTTAAATCAAATGGGTATCTAGTCTATAAGGATATTTTATGGTATGAGATTTGAACAGCAATATTGTTTGAGATTTTACCATCTTTTCTTCTAGAAATAAAATTTACTTTCAAAGCATTGGTCACTCTAATAAATAACAGTGATGTATAAATATGTATTACAGCAATACATAGGCATATATATGCATGCATGTGCTAAGTCACTTCAGCCATATCTAACTCTTTTCAATCCCATAGACTGCAGCCCTCCAGGCTACTCTGTCCATGGGATTCTCCAAGCAAGGATGCTGGAATGGATTGTCATGCGCTCCTCCAGGGGAACTTCCAGACCTGGGGATCAAGCCCAAGTTTCCTGTGGCTCCTGCATTGCAGGTGGATCCTTTACCACTGGGCCATGGGAAAAGCCCCATACATATATACGTTTAGTGGCAAATACCAATAGACTTACTTTATAGCATGGGCTTCCCTGGTGGCTCAGAGGTTAAAGTGTCTGCCTGGAATGCGGGAGACCAGGGTTCGCTCCCTGGGTCAGGAAGATCCCCTGGAGAAGGAACTGGCAACCCACTTCAGTACTCTTGCCTGGAGAATCCATGGAGGGAGGAGCCTGGTAGGCTACAGTCCATGGGGTCGCAAAGAGTTGGACACGACTGAGCGACCTCACTTCACTTACTTTATAGCAACTGCTCTGCAACCTCATTTCTTTTGTCCTTTACACTCTATTTTCACTCCTCTCACTCTCTCTCACTTCCTTACTGTGTAGATTGTTTTACCCTCCAGGAAATTTCATTATATTTCATGTCAAAATGTCTAAGAGTCAACCTAGGATTGAGGAGCTTGTAAAATTATGGATTCCTTTTGATAGTTTGAGGGAGAAAGGAGAAGTTTGTAAAGGTTAATACACCTGATGCTAGGAAAGACTGAGGGTAGGAGGAGAAGGGGGCGACAGAGAACGAGATGGTTGGATGGGAACACTGACTCAATGGACATGAGTTTGAGCAAACTCTGAGGGATAGTGAAGGACAAGGATGCCTGGTGTGCTGCAGGCTATGGGGTCAGAAAAAGTTGGGTATGAATGAGCAACTGAACAGCAACAACAACACTTAAAATTATATTCTATAGAATTCAGAAACTGTGACAAGCGTTATTTTGAGACAAAATATAGACAGAGGTGGAGAGTCTGAGAATCCTTTTCCATAGAAGTTAAATTTTAGCTGAGACCCAAAAAAGTAATTCAATTTCTTGTCTATATTCAAGATCTCACTACTGGAATAACAGACCAGTACACACAGTGATTAAACATTCTGGCAATTGACTAAGAAAATGATCCTCATAAGTTTATTTTCAGCATGTTACACGTTCATTCAGAGATCCTCCTGGAATAAGCCAAAACCTAACACACTGTAGGTTCACAAACTGTTAGTCATATGGAGTTGCTGATAGCTCAATATTTTTTACCCCTAACAACCAAAAGTAGGGAAATGAAAACAAAACTTCTCCTTACAGTCCATTTACATGTCTTTCATCCCCACATTAGCAGTAACTGTAATACCAGAGCAGTTTGTAGAAATTCTTTGCCTTGTACAGTCTCCGAAAAACACCAACTTGTCCCAATGCCAAAGTATACAGTGTTCAACAGTGACCTATACCCCAGAAACAGTTCAGAGTTCAGAAACGAACTTCATTCACCACCTGGGAAAGAACACATTTTGCTGCCCACTTAAGNAGAAATTTTGCAGATTTGAGATAGACTTAAATCAAATGGGTATCTAGTCTATAAGGATATTTTATGGTATGAGATTTGAACAGCAATATTGTTTGAGATTTTACCATCTTTTCTTCTAGAAATAAAATTTACTTTCAAAGCATTGGTCACTCTAATAAATAACAGTGATGTATAAATATGTATTACAGCAATACATAGGCATATATATGCATGCATGTGCTAAGTCACTTCAGCCATATCTAACTCTTTTCAATCCCATAGACTGCAGCCCTCCAGGCTACTCTGTCCATGGGATTCTCCAAGCAAGGATGCTGGAATGGATTGTCATGCGCTCCTCCAGGGGAACTTCCAGACCTGGGGATCAAGCCCAAGTTTCCTGTGGCTCCTGCATTGCAGGTGGATCCTTTACCACTGGGCCATGGGAAAAGCCCCATACATATATACGTTTAGTGGCAAATACCAATAGACTTACTTTATAGCATGGGCTTCCCTGGTGGCTCAGAGGTTAAAGTGTCTGCCTGGAATGCGGGAGACCAGGGTTCGCTCCCTGGGTCAGGAAGATCCCCTGGAGAAGGAACTGGCAACCCACTTCAGTACTCTTGCCTGGAGAATCCATGGAGGGAGGAGCCTGGTAGGCTACAGTCCATGGGGTCGCAAAGAGTTGGACACGACTGAGCGACCTCACTTCACTTACTTTATAGCAACTGCTCTGCAACCTCATTTCTTTTGTCCTTTACACTCTATTTTCACTCCTCTCACTCTCTCTCACTCTCTCTCACTTCCTTACTGTGTAGATTGTTTTACCCTCCAGGAAATTTCATTATATTTCATGTCAAAATGTCTAAGAGTCAACCTAGGATTGAGGAGCTTGTAAAATTATGGATTCCTTTTGATAGTTTGAGGGAGAAAGGAGAAGTTTGTAAAGGTTAATACACCTGATGCTAGGAAAGACTGAGGGTAGGAGGAGAAGGGGGCGACAGAGAATGAGATGGTTGGATGGGAACACTGACTCAATGGACATGAGTTTGAGCAAACTCTGAGGGATAGTGAAGGACAAGGATGCCTGGTGTGCTGCAGGCTATGGGGTCAGAAAAAGTTGGGTATGAATGAGCAACTGAACAGCAACAACAACACTTAAAATTATATTCTATAGAATTCAGAAACTGTGACAAGCGTTATTTTGAGACAAAATATAGACAGAGGTGGAGAGTCTGAGAATCCTTTTCCATAGAAGTTAAATTTTAGCTGAGACCCAAAAAAGTAATTCAATTTCTTGTCTATATTCAAGATCTCACTACTGGAATAACAGACCAATACACACAGTGATTAAACATTCTGGCAATTGACTAAGAAAATGATCCTCATAAGTTTATTTTCAGCATGTTACACGTTCATTCAGAGATCCTCCTGGAATAAGCCAAAACCTAACACACTGTAGGTTCACAAACTGTTAGTCATATGGAGTTGCTGATAGCTCAATATTTTTTACCCCTAACAACCAAAAGTAGGGAAATGAAAACAAAACTTCTCCTTACAGTCCATTTACATGTCTTTCATCCCCACATTAGCAGTAACTGTAATACCAGAGCAGTTTGTAGAAATTCTTTGCCTTGTACAGTCTCCGAAAAACACCAACTTGTCCCAATGCCAAAGTATACAGTGTTCAACAGTGACCTATACCCCAGAAACAGTTCAGAGTTCAGAAACGAACTTCATTCACCACCTGGGAAAGAACACATTTTGCTGCCCACTTAAGTTCAGGATAATAAGTGACATTCAGAAAGTCTGAAAAAGGAAAAGCGTTCTGTCCAATAATTTTTGTAGCTTGCTCCATTCCGCTCCCAACATTTTCTTTTTTAGTGTTCAGTATGGACAGGTTTTAAATGTATACTTTAGACCATAGGCTCCCTTGTAGCTCAGTCGGTAAAGAATCTGCCTGCAGTATAGGTGACCCGGGTTCGATCCCTAGGTTGGGAAGATCCCCTGGAGAAGGAAATAGCAACCCATTTCAGTATCCTTGCCCGGAAAATCTCATGAACACAGGAGCTTGGTGGGCTGCAGTCCATGCAAAGAGTCGGGCGCGACTGAGCGACTAACACTTACTTACTTAGACCATACAAAGTAATGACTCTCAGATTAAGAATATTACCTATTGGTTGATCATCTTATTTTTCCATTTGGTTAACATTTGGAGAGCTCTAGCAACAAAAATTAAAATATGCACAGATAAGAATTCTCCTTAGAGGTATACTAGCATGAGTCAGTCTGTAGATACAAATGAGAGTAACAGTGTAAAGACTTGAATGAGAAAGAGTGTTTCTCTTAACACAGAGTTTACCTTGCAGACTCAAGTAGCCACAGGTAATTTTGATAGTATTTGCTTGTATGCACAGAAGTGTTTGGTTCCTCCCTGTAGCTCAGATGGTAAAGAATCTACCTACACTGTGGGAGACCTGGGTTTGATCCCTGGGTTGGGAAGATCTCCTGGAGAAGGGAATGGTAACCCACCCCAGTATTCTTGCATGGAGAATCCCATGGACAGAGGAGCCTTGTGGCTACCGTCCATGGGATCGCAGAGTTGGACACAACAGAGCGACTGACATTTACTTACTTACAGAAGTGTGTGGGACTAGTAAGGTAATATGTTAATGCTTCTTATATTCTCTAGTAGGTCTTATTTTATAGAAAACTGGTCACTAAACATTAGGATGGTAATTAGCTACCAACTACCACTGGGGTCATGATAGACAGAGCACACGCCTAATCTGGTTTGTGTATAAACTAAATGAAGACTAAAGCCATTTCCTGAAAACAATGAATATGTGACAAAAAAGAGAAATGACTGAAATAGCAAGACTTTTATTGAAATACACACATACACTTAAGTCTTTAGGACTTACAGTCTGGCATCTCTTCCTTAAAGCACATTAAAAACAATAAACAGTATTAAACACTTATTTGAAGACAATAATGATTATTCCCACTTAGTATCCTTTCTCTAAAACACAAAGGCCAAATTCCCACTGTGCAATCTCCAAAGTCCAAAGTCATTGCTCCTCTTTTACTGCACAGTGATAATGCCTAGAGTTTTCTTTATATTAACAGTGCTGCCACGAGACACAGAATTAGGGAAATCTAATTCTAAGAGACTGAAAAACCTCAGGCATGTCAAGACTGAGTTATATCACTCTTCATTGTTATGGTTTTTATATTCAAAGCTGCCATTATTTAGAGCTAACCAGATGCCAGCTAATATGCTAAGGATGTTACATATGTTAACTCATTTTATTCCTCAAACAAGTCTGCAATTTGGGTGTTATTTTTCCTATTTTACAGATGACAGGAAAAATCTTAAGAGATTATCTTACCACAAAATAGTAAGTAGTAAAGGAAGGATACAGAATCACTCCACTATACTACCTCTGAAATAATGTAAATCATTTATTGAGCATCTACTTATTGGGTATCAGTCATGTACTACATTGCATCTCTTAATATTCACCCTACCAAATACACTCTAGTAACCCTATTTGAAAGAAATGGAAACAGATTAAAGGTCAGTTAAGCTACCATGACTCTGAAAGGGGCAAAGGAACCACTACTGCAAATGTAAGGAGCTCACCCCACCTTCATCAATGCCTTATTCATCCATCAGTCGTGAGGACATTTATTTATTCCCACACTTAATCTTATTCCCAGTACTTTAGAGGTAATTATTTGTCCCCTGTGATCATTATAAACAGCTTGATATACAATTACCAGTGCTTTGGACTGTTTGCTATTGAAATATTCCCAAATACCCAGGGACTTGGGCTCTCACTTTTAACTATTATATCACTAGCAATTATTAAAGTGAGAGTCAGAGTGGGTGTTTCAAAATAAACAGCCTCACTGACTATAAAATTACCAAAGCAAAAGCTCAGATTCCAACGACGAGACATGGGCTGTGCTAAGAATAGCTCTGATCACAGCCAGAGAGAGTCCCTTGAGAGTTTTTTATTTAATATATGATATGGCAGTTTAAGACACTATATTTTTGAGAGTTAACTTATTTATTTCTTCCATGTTCCAAACTTAACTTCTGGTTTTAATTTAAAATCATCATATGTTATTTATAACTTATCTGAAAAAAGTCAGTCCTAGGTCATAGAACAATACTTTGGTTTTGTTATAGGAGAGGAAAAATGAGTCCAGAGCATCAATATAAAAGACCATGTAGTATGTACACATATCTTTCTCCCCATTCTTGACTTCCAAAATGGAGAAATTTCTTTGTCACATTAGCTTGTATACACATTAGATCCAATCCTTATAAAGACTTATTGGCTTTAACATAGACTCTCTCCCTAGTGGTCAAGTTATAGCCTAACTTAATGTGAACACTTCCCATCCATGACCCACAGTCAATCTCTTAAACTTATGTGAAATAGTGAAATGTTAAATGTGAACTCAATATATGACCAGTTTTGAAATAAACTTTTTTGTTTCAATCATTTTTATTTAACTGACAGTTATGCATTATTCTTCCAGAGGCTTAAAATGAAGTCAAAAGAAAGATACCATACCATATACAGTTCATCAATATTGTAAACTGAATTCTTATAACATCTCCATTTCTAAAAATCAATACTACACCCCAGATCAAAACTTTGTATTTTAAAGTTAAAAAATTGCATTAGGATGGGGAAAAAAATTACAAGGAGCAGAGTATAACATAGCTCAGGATCTAAAAAAAAAAAAAAATTTTCTTTCAGCCAGAGACAAAGGGTACACAAATTTTGGTAAAATATTTGTTTGGATGGTTTCAAATGTGGTGGGGTAAGGAGTGTGTTATTTATTAATAGAGGCAAACACTGGAAATATTTCAGGTTTAGTTCCAGATCCCAAAATAGAGTTCAGTTCAGTTCATTCGCTCAGTCATGTCCACTCTTTGCGACCCCATGAATCACAGCACGCCAGGCCTCCCTGTCCATCACCAACTCCCAGAGTTCCCTCAGATTCACGTCCATTGAGTCAGTGATGCCATCTAGCCATCTCATCCTCTGTCATCCCCTTCTCCTCCTGCCCCCAATCCCTCCCAGCACCAGGGTCTTTTCCAATGAGTCAACTCTTCACATGAGATGGCCAGAGTACTGGAGTTTCAGCTTTAGCATCAGTCCTTCCAATGAACACCCAGGACTGATCTCCTTTAGGATGGACTGGTTGGATCTCCAACATTAAAAGTTGCTGACTACTTATTATAATATCAGAAATTATATTTGCATGCCTTTTTTTATTTTAAGCCATGCAATAATCTTATAGGCAAATNACTGGAGTTTCAGCTTTAGCATCAGTCCTTCCAATGAACACCCAGGACTGATCTCCTTTAGGATGGACTGGTTGGATCTCCAACATTAAAAGTTGCTGACTACTTATTATAATATCAGAAATTATATTTGCATGCCTTTTTTTATTTTAAGCCATGCAATAATCTTATAGGCAAATGGGAAATGCCAAAGACGTCAATTATATTACTCTTTCTCTCATCATCCCAATTAGGGTTCTTTATAATTAATCTGAAGATTTTTTTATTTATTTAGAGATAATAGTGACTATTTCATCTTTAAAAAGGAGATTCTACTATTAGTTAATATTTTCTATAATATAATAGATAGGAATTAGCCTTAGCACAAAAACATTTCCTATGCCTGTATTTTTGATCAATCAATTCCAAAACGAGTCCTTCATTCAAGATCTAAGAGAAGTATGATAGCAGTCATCTTCTCTGGGTTTATCATAGAGTTTTTGGGTGGGCTCTGGAGCCAGGAACCTGGGTTTCAGCACTCACTGTGCTACTGTCTCTTAGGCAAGACACCTAACTTCAAAACAAAACTAATGACAACATTAACAATACATGCTTGCTAACTTGTTTCCATTTTGTCTGACTCTTTGTGATCCCGTGGACTGTAAGCCCACTAGGCTTCTCTGTCCATGGGATTCTCCAGGCAAGACGACTGGAGTGGGTTGCCATGCCCTCCTCCAGGGAATTGTTCTGACCCAGGGATCTAACACCTGTCTCTTATGTCTCCTGCACCGCCAGGTGGGTTCTTTACCATTAGCACCGCCTGGTAAGCCCCAACACTAACAATATTCACAATGTTCAGAAAATGTTCATTGAACATCTACAGTGTATTCAGCACTGGAACTTCAACAAGAACCACACAAAAGTGCTTCCTTTGTGCAGTTTACAAACAGTGAGGGAGACAGAGAAAAGAGAAAAATAATCAATGTACAGATATTTATATATAATATATTATATAATTACATATTTATGTATGTAATATATCAGATTGTAATATATAGTTTATGTATATAATTAACATATATTTATATAATACAGTTTTCAGATCCATCTGAGAGCTATAAAAATATAAAATAAGTCAGGAGGGACATATGGGAAGGCAGAGTGAAAATTTACACTTACATTGAGTTTTTCAGGAAAGCCATCAGAAAAAAATGTGAAAATTTGGCAACACTTGTTAAAGGTGAGAGAGCTATTCATGCGGGGAAGGTCCCTCCAAGAATAAAGTAGAGCAATTTAGAAGACCTCAGGTGGATACATGCCTAATGAGTTTGTGAAAGAGCAAGCAAGTGGAAGGCTTACCCCTGTTTTGTTGAACTCAGGTAAGCAACCAGAGTTATTTAACCTGGATAGCTAGCAAGTAATGGAGTTCAGTCAGAGGTTCGCTGATATGCGTTTAACAGCATGTGAACTAAAATAGTTACCTTTTCTTTATTTTTCCTTTGCAAAGAATATCTTTAAAGATCGAAGCAACTTTTCTTTCTAGTCTTCTCAGTAGATTACTCACTGCATGTAAATTCAAGTCGCCCATTTTTCAGAAGCACCAACAGAAACCAAACAAGATTTATCTAAATAAGCAATGTGCTTAGACACAGGAAGATAGGAATTTTGAAAAAGAAAGCATATCTCTAAACTTCTGTTCATATTAAGATGAACACAGCCCTCAATACCATTTGATAGAGTACACTTTATGCTCACAGAATGATTTTACACATTTCACAGGACATTAAGGCAAAGTACCTGCCCTTAGGGTTTTTAAAATAAATAAAATCAACAGACTTAGATGGTCTTTTCTTTTCATGTTTAGGCAAACAAGTTCTAATTTATGTTGTTAAATTGCTTTGAGAGCAGGAACTGAAGCTTTCAGTTCAGACAGCTGTGTTTCCAAAAATGTATGTGCAAATCTTGGGATTAAATTGTTGGTCCTTTAACAAAGTAACAGTGTTTATGAACGTATTTCAATATGACTTACACTTCACATTTTTATGTCGAGTTTTGTCATTTATGATTCTGATAAAAGTTTCGTTTTTGAGATAAGTTCATTTATGTAAAAAAGTCAGTTTTAATTTAAAAATTAAATAATATGACAAATTATATGCAATATAGCATATCTGAAACTTTAAAATGCAGCTAATCTAGAATGACACTGTGAGCATGATCATACTTTAAGAGTGTTCACCCTGCCCACCTACTGTACTTTATTCAGCTACTTCAATCACGTTCCCTCTTTCCTATATGACTATTAACACTTTCTCCTCAGGTCTCCAAATTATCCTACCATATCTTTGTTTTCATCTGATGACCCTAATTATAGTTTCAATGAGAAAACTGAAGCAACTTTCTGCAAATTCTAATTTCATATACGTACATTATATGTATATTTCATATATATCATCCTGTAACCACATACTATATCTTTCTTCCTATTACTGAAAATGTTCTGTCTGATCAGGTTTCCCTGGTGGCTCAGTGGTAAAGACTCTGTCTGCCAATGCAGGAGATGCAGGATCAATCCCTGGGTCGAGACGATCTCCTAGAGAAGGAAATGGCAACCCAATCCAGCATTATTGCCCAACAACAGAAGAATCCAGCATGCTACAGTCCATGGGGTCACAAAGAGTCTGATAAGTCTTAGTGATTGAGCATCTNTAAAGACTCTGTCTGCCAATGCAGGAGATGCAGGATCAATCCCTGGGTCGAGACGATCTCCTAGAGAAGGAAATGGCAACCCAATCCAGCATTATTGCCCAACAACAGAAGAATCCAGCATGCTACAGTCCATGGGGTCACACAAAGAGTCTGATAAGTCTTAGTGATTGAGCATCTATAGTCTGACCTCCCTCTTAGGGCAAGATTTTTGGAGTTTTGCTTTCTACTTTTTCTAAATTGTTCTCATCCTCTCTAAAACAGGGGCTTCCCTGGGCTCAGACGGTAAAGAATCTGCCTGCAATGTGGGAGACCCAGGTTCGATCCCTGGGTTGGGAATATCCTTTGGAGAAGGGAATGGCAACCCACTCCAATATTCTTGCCTGGAGAATTCCATAGACAGAGGAACCTGGCAGGCTACAGTCCATGGGGTCACAAAGATTTGGACATGATTGAGCGATTAACTCTTTCACACATTTTCCCTAAAACCACTTCAATTATACCTTTAACCCTCCTTTAATTACTGCACTGAAAATGCTCTTTTCAACATAATCAAATAAATTTATTACTAGCAAATTAACTGATCAATTCACAATCCTTGATTTGCTTATTTTTTAGGTTTGTTTACTTAATTTTCATTTGATCTGACAGTAGCATTAAGTGAAAGTGAAGTCACTCAGTCATGTCTGACTCTTTGCAACCCCATGGATACCAGGCTCCTCCATCCATGGGATTTTCTAAGCAAGAGTACTGGAGTGGGTTGCCATTTGGAACACAACTGATTTCTCACTTCTTGATACACTTTTTTCCCTTAATTCCCAGACACATGTTCTTCTGGATCTCTATTCTTGGTCCTCTTATCCTCAGAAACTTAAAATCAATCTTTGAATGTCTTATACAATCACTCCCTTAAGAACCTCATGCACTCTCAAAGTTTTAAGTGGTATTTAAAAAGCTCAAGACTTCAAATGTATATTTGTAGTCCATACCTTTTCTCTAAAATCACACTCAACTGCCTACTCAATAGCTTTAATTAGATGCCAAAAGACATTTCAAATTTAACATGACCAAATTTCTTGGACATTCTCTTGATTCTGATTAATGGAAAATCAACCCTTCCATTAATAGTTCCTCATGCTATATATTAACATCTGTTGTTAAGTCTTCTTTCTACATTCAGTCATCAATGATTCCTGTAGTTTCTACCAGACAAAATATAACAATGTTGAAAGCTCATTTCATTATTTCCAGAAATAACACACATATATGTATCATGGCTGTAGTTTATGTGTGAATATATAAACATACACATACACACATTTGTGCTTCAATTATATATGACCATGATATGACTTCCCTGGTGGCTCAGATGGTAAAGCATCTGCCTACAATGCAGGAGACTCAAGTTCAATCCCTGGGTCTGGAAGATCTCCTGGAGAAGGAAGTGGCAACCCACTCCAGTATTCTTGCCTGGAAAATACCATGGACAGTAGAATCTGGTAAGCTACAGTCCAGGGGGTCGCAAAGAGTCAGACACGACTGAGCGACTTCACTTTCACTTTCTCTTTTCAGGATATGATGGAAAAAAATATCAAGACACAGATCAGTTAAAATGAGTTATATGATGTGGAAGTGCCAAAGAGCTAATTGGGGTAAAGAAAACAGAGAATGAGAAATAAAGCCAACATAGAAAAAATTTTTAAAAAGCTGGATAAAAAGAAACTAATGTCATGTGTAGATATGATTGCACTTATGAATATATGCATATTCGTTATACAAATCAATCAATAAAAAAGAAAAGGGAAGCATAAAAATCTGGGGCTTTTCCACTTGCTATTTTTATCACATATTTTTACTCACAAAGGTGACCTCTGATTTAAAATCACCCAGCACGTACGTACAGTTTAAGTTAGGGGAATTATAGTGGCAATCAAATTTTGCTGGTCTAACTAACGGCAACCTACTCCAGTACTCTTGCCTGGAGAATCCCATGGAGGGAGGAGCCTGGTAGGCTATAGTCCATGGGGTCGTAAAGAGTCGGACACGACTGAGCGACTTCACTAACTAACTAACTATTTTGTTATAAAAATCAAAACTGAACTACTTTTATGTTGGGATAGGTGGTAGGGAATAAAGCTGTTTCATTTGGTAAATCTGCCTCTATGTTTGAAAGATGTTTCTTTTTAATTAATTAATTGTTTTCTGACTGCGCTGGGTCTTTGTTTCTGCATAGACTTTTCTCTAGTTGCAGCAAGCAAGGGCTACTCTCTAGTGGCAGTGTGTGGGTTTCTCACTGTGGTAGCTTCTCTTGTGGAGCTCAGGCTCCAGGGCTTGGATTTCAGTAGTTGTGGCATACAGGCTCAAGAGTTGCAGTGGACAGTCTCAGATGCTCTGTGGCATGTGGGATCTTCCCGGATCAGGGATCGAATCTGGGCATTGGTAGGTGGATTCTTTACCACTGACTCACCAGGGAAGCCCTAAAAGATACTTCTTAATGTGAACATTTTTAAACTGTTTTTTTTTTCTTCTTTTGTATGTGTGAGGCAGGTGTGTGAGTGGAGAACATAGAAAAACGTAAACTGTTTTTCTTTATTTTTTAAATTTTTTATTAAAAATAAAAATTATAAAATCATAATTTTGAAATTATAAAAATTATGAAATTATGAAATAATAAAAATTTTAAAATGATCAAATTATAAAATTTATGAAATTATAAAAAATTATTTTTTGTTATGGGATTTTGTGAATCCATGTGAAATAGAAAGTATTCAAAACTAGAACAAAAGATATTGAATTCTTCGGTTTTCTTAAGTGACTATTCTATTCTAATGCAAATGTTCTTTTTTTTTAACCTAAAATAATTATTTTCTTAGCTCCAAATCAACCAGTTCCTGGTAGTTAAGCATAGACTCACCATCAACACTTCTCAACATGAATTGGGCCTCCTGTTGTTTCTTCTAGAAAATTGACACCATAAGCTGTTTATCGAGTATACCTCAGTAACACTGTTTTTGTTCCTATTTATCAACACTTCAGGAAAACAACAGCATTTACAAACTTAAGCTTTAATCAGCAATAGTTACCAGTATGTGAAGCAACAGCTTCAAGACATGCAATAAACTCTGAGGTTTATTTAGGAAACAGCACAGTGAATCATTTATTGCCAAGCTACTAAAGGTAGTACTGCTCACCACTATTAACATACCAGTGGCTTTCAAATATTTGCCCCAACCAGTATTCCACATTCATTCCCAGATTTCAAAGTAGTCTTTTTTTAAAATTTAACTTTTAGGAAGAGCAGATTGGTTACTTCTGGTTAATTTAAAGGAAAAATAAGGAGCCAACAACGAACAAAACCCTGCTTTATCAAGCAGGTTTAGAAATTGAAAACTTTTCTTTGGATCATACAATAAGTCTCCTGGAATGAAGTAAATGAAAATCACTTTCTACTATAGTCAAACTATTGTTAAAAAATTGTCTATAAAAACAAGTTGATGATTATAGGTCTTCGCCTTTTCCACAAATTCAATTAAAAGAGACCAGTTGACTATTATCTAGATAGTCCTCCACGGCTTTAAGAAGAGATATGATAGAAATAAGTGTAAAGATTATAAATACAGTTGTAAATAGGGACTAAATGTCAACTTGAAATGTCTCTTGACCAGACCTGGCTTTATAACTACACACAACGGTTTTATGGTTGTCCATAAAATTCCATTAAAGATAAAGATCTCATATTCTACCTTATTGCTTTGGTGACCATATTCCTCTAAGTCAGGGTTTCAGTCTCAACATTACTAAGATTGTAGGCTGGTTAATTCTGCGTTACTCAACCACTCACATCTTAGTTTAGAAAACCACAGCAGTAAACCATTTGCAAAGGCATAAAATTATTGGAACCCCCCCAAAAAAAAATCTCTAGAGGAAATGCTAAAATGAATCTTCTTGAAATTTGTCTAAATATATTCAAGCAGTTAAAAAAAAAGTTTTTCTATTTTGGGAATTTCTAGGGGATGTGTATGTACTACATTTCATCACATCACCCTCTTTTCTTTCAGAAGACTATCCATTTGTTTACTCCCCTTTAATTCATCTTAAGATTGCATTACCCCAAGTCTTCATTTCAGATTTAATCAAGAATAAAATGATTGTTTTGTCCCCTCTCTGTCCTAATAACAGACTGTCTGAAAATAAAGTCTATACAGAGCTAACCAACAGAAAGAGGGCAAAAATATTGATGATATTTGTCTGAAACCTTGGTTCAGGCTTTCCTTGAAATCAGATCCACCTGGCATTCAACAGATGTTTATGGATAGCATAGTATATATTCCAAGCACTGTTCTAGCTACTGAGGATACAATAATGAATAAAATAGAGTCTGTCATCGTGAACCTAATGTAACATTTGGCACAGTAACAAAATAAATAAGAGTGCAAGTAGGGTAAAAGCAAGCAGGGTAAAGTTGGCATGAAGCACAGTAAGATAGTTATTTTTATTTTCTATAATTAGGTCAAGGAAGACCATTTTGCTAAGGAGGAAGCAAGCAGAAACATACAGGAAGGGAAAAAAAAATGTGCATGTCTGGGAAAAGAGAACTTCACACAATAGAAATATTAAGTGAATGGACCCTGAGGCAGGAGTCAGGCAGTGTGCAGGAGGTCAATGAGGCCAGATTAGAATTGCTGAGATGAGAAGTAGGGGACCAGATCAAGTAGGTGTCACAGGGACATTGTCTTTTATTCCAGGTGACTTGGCTATCCACTGGAGGATGTTCACAAAGAAGTGAACCTACTTTATGTAGTTTTTCAAATAATTACTCTGTCTTTTGCATGAGTAATAGACCAAAGAGGAGTGAGATTAAAATCCATTAGAAATCTGTTGGAATACTCTGGGCAGAATTTGTTGGTGACTAGTATCAGGAAGAGAATCCCAGAGACAGGGGAGCCTGGTGGGCTGCTGTCTACGGGGTCGCACAGAGTCAGACACGACTGAAGCGACTTAGCAACAGCAGCAGTATCAGGAAGAAACCAGTAAGAGTGGTAAGAAATAGTGAAACTCTGGAGATATTTTAGTATTGACTGGAAATAAGAGATGGATATGGAGAAAGAGAAAAATCAGAGATGATTTGAAGGGTTTTGGCCTTAGATTTTGGACAACTGAGGTTTCAATTTACTAAGAAGGGAAAAAATGAAAGAGGATCAATTATTTGCTTGGAATTAGGGGGAGTAAGTACCAGATGTTGAGTACAGAATGCATTAATTTTGAGATGCTGTGATAGCAGTATGATATGCCTCCCAATTTCCCATTCAAAGAAATAATATTCCTTTATATGTCAGAAATGTTGCCTACAGAGAGGCTTTAGCTATTGGTCTTATTCAGAGAAGGCCTTTTTTTACTTTTTTTTTTAAATAAAGGATAATTGATTTACAATGCTGTGTTAATTTCTGCTGACAGCAAAATATTGTTACACACATACATATACACATGAAAAATATATAAATCCATACATATATCTGTATATGTATATTTGACTTCCCTTGAGGTTCAGTGGAAAGAAATCTTCCAGCTAATATAGGAGATGTGGGCTCAATCCCTGGTTCAGGAAGATCCCCTGGAGAAGGGAATAGCTACCCACTCCCAGTACTCTTGATGGGAAATACTATGGACAAAGGAGCCTGGTGGGCTACAGTCCATGGGGTCACAAAAGAGTTGAACACAACATAGTAAATAAACAATAACAACAAAAAAGTGTATGTACATATATGTGTGTCTTTTCTTATATCATTTTCCAAGAATGCCTAACTCTATTGGAAATATAAGTTCAAGCCATAACCTACATTATATTCTACAGAAAATCTTACATATTTGTTATCACGTTTATTTCTTTCTTAAACTAGGAAGGCACAAAGAATAAATGACAGAAAATAGCTGTTTAAATATATAAGACCTGGGGTTCTCCTTTCCCTTACCTCCTGACACTTCTCTGGCTTTATGCCTAGAGCATATTATTGTCTATGGAAGATTTACATGAAGCTAAGTTATTCTTTGGGAAGAGGAAGATACATATGTGAATGCAGAATACATTAAAAAATACATTTTCTCCACTTTGGGTAACTTTGCATGCCTAGAGATGAAAAATCATCCCTAGATAATAAACATACCATAGTTTCAAGGACAGCAAACTTTTTTTTGAAACTTAGACATATCAGAACATCTGCTTTAAAAGAGAAAAATTTGCACTACAAATCATATTTAATTTTTGTAAAAGCTGATTGCTTGGCATTGAGACATCTCTTTCTCTCTAAAATATATATCTTACAATCTCCAATCTATGTTTGTATCTTCAGTATAAAATATAAATTATACTTGAAACTGGGGAATCAATATCAGTGTTCAATGTATTTAAACCTCTGTGACACTCTTCTTTTGAGATAATGTTAATGGTGAAAGAGTTATCTGAAATCTATTAATATTAGGAGGAAAGATGAAATAATGTATTTTCTACTACATGAAGTAAAAAATATAGAGGAAAATGAATGATTTTATTCCTCACACTTAGGAAAATCAGAGCAACCTACTAAACAGAATGTCTTTCAATACAATCTGCAGGGTCAATCTATAAACTAACATGTTAATGTTTTTAAAAAAGCTTTTTTGATGACAGAAAAGTAAATCTCCAGATGACATATCCAAAATGATCCCCATAATATAAATGAAAGTGCATAGGGTCTATGATTCACACATATTTGGCTGTAAAACATTTATGAATCATAAATTCCTGCATCATCTTCAGGGGAAAATATATCCTATTTTATAAGAAATATTCATCAATAAAAGGAAAAAAACTCTTAAAACTTCTAGAACAGTTCAAAGATATCAGAAAAATAAATACCTCTCATATGATGGATTAATTAACATGAATAATAATATGAAAATTAATATGAAAAATAGTAACATTAATATGATGCATTAATGTAGTCATTGTGGTGTTTAGTTGCTAAATCGTGTCTGATTATTTGTGACCCCATGGACTGTAGCCCACCAGGCTCCTCTGTCCATGGAATTGCCCAGGCAAGAATGCTGGAGTGGGTTTCCATTTCCTTCTCCAGGGTGTCTTCCTGACCCAGGGATTGAACTCCATCTCTCCTGCACTTGCAGGCAGATTCTTTACCACTGAGCCAGCAGGGAAGACCTACTGTATGATGGTTTGCATTTCATTAATTTTTTATAGAAATGGATTAATTCTGCTGTGAGATTATGGCAGTGGGAATTTTCCTTCAGGATGAAAAATATGCTAATTCTTTGAGGCACAGAGCTTAAGTTCTACAGCTTTCTGAAACTATTTTAAAAACGAGTAAAATGAAAAACAGATGGCAAGTAAATAAATGCATGCGGCAAGTTGACCAAAGCACCATCTTTGCTTAACCAAGCAATTTCACTAGTAAAATGTATACATATATTTTTCCTCAGATGATCAGAGATGGCAGTATCTTGCTCTCTAATGTACTTCACACCGCTTTCTAGTTTTTTTCCTGCTAAGTAT
>SJYX01022206.1:245073-285869 GCA_006410675.1 Oreotragus oreotragus
CTCAACATGCCAGAGGCCATCAGAGATGACTGATAAGTGGAACCAGAAGTTTAAAGCAGTGGCTAAATTAAGTTTTTCCAGTGTCCATAGACATTACACATTTTCCTTCACTTTTGTAAAGAATCAAGAAGCAACTGCAAGAAAGTAAAATTAAGGCTGATCAAGCACACCTTAGAACAAAAAGAGTGATTAGCCTTGTGAGTAGATTTACTCTGCTCTTCAGGGGATTGTTTTCAAGTCTGAGTAGAACTGAGAGAAATAAATGAACTTCAGTCTCTAGGAAAGGCGGAATAGAATAATGAATAATAGCACACAGCTTCTAGATCAGAAGTGATGGAATGTCCACTCTGTAACAGGGTTGTGTTCGACATTGGAAAAGTCATTGCTTTGCTGAGACTATAAAAGATGAGGAAGCTTTTAAGTGACTGGTGTAGTTCCTGCCTGAAAATTGCATTCAATTAAAATTAAACGTTGATGCTATTACTATTAATGTTGACCTCTTAACCACATATCTCTTGGGTTTTCTACGTGTCACTTTGTTCTCTAAAACACAAATGATCATTCTTTCTCAATGGAATAACAAACAAAGTAATAAAGTAATTGAATATATTCTTTGGATTACATCTGTTGCCAAGGCTGTTTCCCTACAACCCCTTTGAATGGAAATCAATTTCTATTATCTAAGTTTCAGGAGGAAGCTGCAAAGAGAAAAGCCAGAACTGTTCAGAATCAGTTAGCCCCCAAATGTAGGAAGGCTCACTTTCAGTAGACTTTGAGTTTCATTATATGCTCACTGTAATACATTAGTGTGGTAATTGACACACCCATTAGTGCCAGGATAGTTGTCAATTGCCATGACAAGTGGAAAAGCCACACAGGGACTAAAAAGGATTATTGCCTCAGTTCCAGATCCAAACCACACTGCTATTCTTGATAAATTGGGAATATTCCTCCCACTCTTTCCAGTCCCCTCCCTTTTACCTTGACCCTTCAATATATACGGTGGCTCTCCTCAAATTGGCTTGAGAAGTTGATCTAAAAACTGATTTCCCCTTCTCCATTCTTTGGCTATTGAAAAGCTTGTGATGTTCCAATCTCAGCTTTGTTTTCTTTATTGGTTATGTCAATTCAATTGAAAAAATAATCTCCTTGGCCAAGACAAGGGGTCTAAGCTGGACTAAGACCCCAGCATGGATCCAGAAGACAAGTTTGGTAACATATACATTCCTGTACAGTTGATATTTCATTTTTCTATCCATTATTCCAAGTGCCCAGTACCATCTTATTCACCTTTAAAGTCTTAAATCTAGTTAACTGAAGAACAAACAAATAAAAAAAGGCAGTGTTTGTTCTTCTGGAGATTAGGAATAAAAATAAAAAGAACTACCTTTTTTTTTTTTTTTTTTCATTTTAGGCACTGATCTATGCAATCAACATGCTTACATGCTGTCTCATTTAATCTCCGCTTTGCTATCCAAAAGACAACAACTTCCCTCCTGTTTCCCAAGCTCTTAAAATTCTGTCTTTTGATTATACCAAAGAATAAGTTAATCCTTAGTATATGTTGCCTTTGAACTGTGGTGCTGGAGAGTCTCCTGAGAGTCCCTTGGACAGCAAGGAGATCAAACCAGTCAATCTTAAGGGATATCAGCCTTGAATAGTCATTGGAAGGACTGGTGCTGAAACTGAAACTCCAGTATTTTGGTCATCTGATATAAAGAGCTGACTCAACAGAAAAGTCCCTGATGCTGGGAAAGGTTGAGGATAGAATGAGAAGAGGGTATCAGAGGATGAGATGGCTGGACGGCATCACCAATACAATGAAGGTGAATTTGGGCAAACTCCGGAAAATGGTGAGGGACAGAGAGGCCTGGTTGCAAAGAGTTGGACATGACTGGCTGATTGAACTACAACAGCAATGTATTGAATTAATACACACACATATATATATGAACTATACCTTAATAACTAATGTTGCTCCTGTTTGCAACTAGCTAATGTGAGACTCAGATCAGATAACAGAGAATTTTGACATAGCTTAATTAAATGACTCCTATCTTAATTTAATATACTTCATTTTAAGAGTGCAAAATATTTTTTACTTTTTTTTATTTTTTAGATGTTCACGTTTATTTAAACATAATGGACTTTTTGTTAATTTGCAGTTTCATTTGTTTTTATTACTTTTAATTTTTTAATACAAATTTATTTATTTTAATTGGAGGTTAATTACTTTACAATATTGTATTGGTTTTGCCATACATCAACACGAATCCACCACAGGTATAAATGTGCTCCCCGTCCATGGTACTCAATTGTATATTATGAGGGTCAGAATCCTTTTTTCCCCCCTTAAAAGGCAATTAAAATATGTATAAGGCTACATGTGACTTCCTTGTATATATATTTTGTTTTCTAATTTCATTTTTGTTTATATTTTATGAAAAAAACTTTTAAAATATAAAACCCATTTCAGTTTACCAGCCATATAGGCTACTCTGCCCGGAGGCTGTTTTATCAGTCTGTGCTCCACTCTATCTGTTCTTCATTTTTGAAAAAATCGGCACTGGCACTGACGTCACTTCAAGTCACTTAGTTTTCTACCACCATTCATTTTCAGAAGTAAGCCCACGCGTAAATAAGAGAATTAGTAACAAAAAAAAAAAGAAAAAAAAGAAGAAGCCAGAGATAAAGATATTTTAAATTAATGAACAATTGCCAGCACTTATTTTCCTCAAATTTCAAAACTTCCCCCTACAGTAACATATTGTGTGCAAAGAGGGATATATCTTTACTCTGTTTACCATATATGTTTGCTATCTATTTTGCAAAGGGTAGTTGAACTTTCCTTAAGGATTTCCTTACCAACAATAGGTAAATGGATCATTTGATTCAAAACTTGTTCATAGCTAACATTTGTTTTCTACAGTTCAGTTCAGTTCAGTCACTCAGTCATGTCCGACTCTGCAACCGCATGAATCGCAGCACGCCAGGCCTCCCTGTTCATCACCATCTCCCGGAGTTCACTCAGACTCACGTCCATCGAGTCTGTGATGCCATCCAGCCATCTTATCCTCATTCGTCCCCTTCTCCTCCTGCCCTCAATCCCTCCCAGCATCAGAGTCTTTTCCAATGAGACAACTCTTTGCATGAGGTGGCCAGAGTACTGGAGTTTCAGCTTTACCATCATTCCTTCCAAAGAAATCCCAGGGTTGATCTCCTTCAGAAAGGACTGGTTGGATCTCCTTGCAGTCCAAGGGACTCTCAAGAGTCTTCTCCAACACCACAGTTCAAAAGCATCAATTCTTCGGCGCTCAGCTTTCTTCACAGTCCAACTCTCACATCCATACATGACTACTGGAAAAACCATAGCCTTGACTAGACGGACCTTAGTCGGCAAAGTAATGTCTCTGCTTTTGAATATACTATCCAGGTTGGTCATAACTTTTCTTCCAAGGAGTAAGCGTCTTTTAATTTCATGGCTGCAGTCACCATCTGCAGTGATTTTGGAGCCCAAAAAAATAAAGTCTGACACTGTTTCCACTGTTTCCCCATCTATTTCCCATGAAGTGATGGGACCGGATGCCATGATCTTCGTTTTCTGAATGTTGAGCTTTAAGCCAACTTTTTCACTCTCCTCCTTCACTTTCATCAAGAGGCTTTTTAGCTCCTCCTCACTTTCTGCCATAAGGGTGGTGTCATCAGCATATCTGAGGTTATTGATATTTCTCCCGGCAATCTTGATTCCAGCTTGTGTTTCTTCCAGTCCAGCGTTTCTCATGATGTACTCTGCATATAAGTTAAATAAGCAGGGAGACAATATACAGCCTTGACGTACTCCTTTTCCTATTTGGAACCAGTCTGTTGTTCCATGTACAGTTCTAACTGTTGCTTCCTGACCTGCATACAGATTTCTCACGAGGCAGGGTAGGTGGTCTGGTATTTCCATCACTTTCAGAATTTTCCACAGTTTATTGTGATCCACACAGTCAAAGGCTTTGGCATAGTCAATAAAGCAGAAATAGATGTTTTTCTGGAACTCTCTTGCTTTTTCTATGATCCAGCAGATGTTGGCAATTTGATCTCTGGTTCCTCTGCCTTTTCTAAAACCAGCTTGAACATCAGGGAGTTCACTGTTCACGTATTACTGAAGCCTGGCTTGGAGAATTTTGAGCATTACTTTACTAGTTTGTGAGATGAGTGCAATTGTGCGGTAGTTTGAGCATTCTTTGGCATTGCCTTTCTTTGGGACTGGACTGAAAACTGACCTTTTCGAGTCCTGTGGCCACTGCTGAGTTTTCCAAATTTGCTGGCGTATTGAGTGCAGCACTTTCACAGCATCGTCTTTCAGGATTTGAAACATCTTAAATAACCACATGTTAGAAACAATGTCAAGGTCTTGAGAATAATATACTTTATCACTTTACTTACCTAGTAATACAGGAGAATATCACAACTAGAAATCCAGGAGTAAAATGAGGCAGATTCAGAGCTGATTGCTTTAAATGCCAAATGCTACAGTTCTGCACCTCCATGGTATCTACTAAATATTTTCTTCTCCTGTACTTTCATTGTAGGTACAAAAATTAAGACTTCATTTTCCTTTATATTCAGAATAAGGAATCTTAATTCTTGGGAGCAAATTAACTGGTTTTATTTCTTACAGGCTGCTGTCAGGCTACTGCATTGATCACTTCCATTTTTGGCATGTAGCTGACTTCGTCAATAATGTCTCAATTAAATATATAACTCTTACTTAGAAAAACTGCCTCATTTTTATTGTATGATGCATTTTTCTTCATTTTAAAACAAAATTTGGTTCTGGGGACTTGGAGTAAGGTGAATGTGATCTCTTATTCATTTATCTTCCTTTTAGATTTCCTCTAATGTGGGAATAGAAAGGATAGAGAAGCAGCTCAGTATCTCAATACTAGAAAAAACAAGCAACTCAGTCAAAAAATGGGCAGAAGACCTAAACAGACATTTCTCCAAAGAAAACATACACATGGCCAACAAACACATGAAAAGATGCTCATCGTTCATTACTAGAGAAACGAAATCAAAACTACAATGAAGCAATCAAAACTGACCTTATTGGCCAGACTGACCATGATTTATATGGTCATTACATAGTCAGAATGGCTATCATCAAAAAAATCTACAAACAATAAATGTTGTAGAGGCTGTGGAGAAAAGGGAACCCTCCTGCACAGTTGGTGATAATGTAAATTGATATGGCCACTATGGAGATTCTTTTGAAATATTAGGAAAAAAAAAAAGCAATCCCACTCCTGGACAAATACCCTGAGAAAACCAATATTCAAAAGACACATGAACCACAATGGTCATTGCAGCACTATATGCAATAGCCCGGACATGCGAACAACCTATATGTCCATCAAAAGATGAATGGGCAAAGGAATTGCAGTACATATACACAATGGAATATTATTCAGCCATAAAAAGGAACAAATCTGAGTCAGTTGAACTGAGCTAAAAGAACTAGAGTCTGTTATACACAGTGAAATAAGTCAGAAAGAGAAAAATAAATACTGTATATTAAACATACATATGGAATCTATAAAATAGTACTGATGAACCTATCTGCATGGCAAGAATAGAGATACAGACATAGAGAACATACTTATGGACACAGCAGGGGAAGGACTGGGGGTCCAATTGAAAGAGTAACTTTGAAACCTATATATTACCATATGTGAAACAGATAGTGAGTGATAAGTTGCTGTATAACACAAGGAGTTCAATCCAGTGCTCTATGACAACCTAGAGGGGTGATGGGGGAGCAGGGTGGGAAGGTGATTAAAGAGGGAAAGAATACTTACGGTTGATTCACAATTATGTAGAGCAGAAACCAACACAACATTTATCCTCCAAATTAAAAATAAAGCAATTATCCTCCAATTAAAAATAAATATATTCTTTAAAAAAGAAAACATGGAGAGGGAAAATATATGGGGAGGAAGGTGGGAGGGGTGTTCAGGATGGGGAATATGTGTACACCTGTGGTGGATTCATGTTGATGTATGGCAAAACCAATACCATATTGTAAAGTAATTAGCCTCCAATTAAATACACTTAAATTAAAAAATTTACCTGTATTGAGATTGCAACAAATTAGTGTGGAAGGAATTTTAGGAATCAGTGAACCAAAATGGAGAGTAATGGGTGAATTTAACTCAAATGACCATTATACCTACTACTGTGGGAAAGAATCCCTTAGAAGAAATGGAGTAGACATCATAGTCAACAAGAGTCCAAAATGCAGTACTTGGATGCCATCTTAAAAATGATAGAATGATTCTTGTTCATTTTAAAGGCAAGCCATTCAATATCATAGTAATTCAAATCTGTTCCAATCACTAATGCTGAAGAAGCTGAAGTCAAACAGTTCTATGAAGATCTACAAGACCTTCTAGGACCAACGCCAAAAAAAAAAAAAAAAAAGATCCTTTTCATCACAGGGGACTGAAATGCAGAAGTAGGAAGTCAAGAGATACTTGGAGGATCAGGCAAGTATGGCCTTGGGGTACAAAATGAAGCAGGGTAAAGGCTAACAGATTTTTGCCAAGAGAATGCACTAGTCATAGCAAACACCCTCTTCTAACAACACAAGAGAAGACTCTACACATGGATATCATCATATGGTCAGTCCTGAAATCAGACTGACTATATTGTTTGCAGCCAAAGATGGAGAAGCTGTATATAGTCAGCAAAAAAAAAGATCAGGAGCTGACTGTGGCTTAGATCATGAACTCCTTATTGCAAAATTCAGACTTAAATTGAAGAAAGTAGGGAAAAAAGAGAAGACTCTACACATGGATATCATCATATGGTCAGTCCTGAAATCAGACTGACTATATTGTTTGCAGCCAAAGATGGAGAAGCTGTATATAGTCAGCAAAAAAAAAGATCAGGAGCTGACTGTGGCTTAGATCATGAACTCCTTATTGCAAAATTCAGACTTAAATTGAAGAAAGTAGGGAAAATCACTAGACCATTCAGGTATGACCTAAATCAAATACCTTACGATTATATAGTGGAAGTGACAAATAGATTCAAGGGATTAGATTTGATAGATAGAGTGACTGAAGAATTATGGATGGAGGTTCATTACACTAGGAGGTGGTGATCAAAACCATCCTCAAGAAAAAGAAATGCAAAAAAGGAAAATGGTTGCTTCAGGAGGTCTTACAAATAGCTGAGAAAAGAAGAGAAGCAAAAAGCAAAGAAGAAAAGGAGAGATATATTCATGTGAATGCAGAGTTCCAAAGAATAGCAAGAAGAGATAAGAAGGCCTTCCTAAGTGACCAATGTAAAGAAATAGAGGAAAGTAATAGAATGGGGAAGACTAAAAATCTCTTCAAGATAATTAGATATACCAAGGGAACATTTCATGTAAAGATGGGTACAATAAAGGATGAAAACAGTATGGACCTAACAGAAACAGAAGTATTCAGAAGAGTTGGCAAAAATACACAAAAGAATTATACAAAAAAAAAAAAATCTTAATGACCCAGATAACCATGATGGTGTGACCACACCTAGAGCCAGGCATGCTGGGATAAAAAGTGAAGTGGGCCTTAGGAAGCATCACTATGAACAAAGCTAGTGGAGGTGCTGGAATTCCAGTTAAACTATTTAAAATCCTAAAATGATGCTGTGAAAGTGCTGCACTCAATATGCCAGCAAATTTGGAAAACTCAGCAGTGGCCACATAACTGACAAAGGTCAGTTTTCCTTCCAATCCCCAAGAAGGGCATTGCCAAAGAATGTTTAAACTACTGCACAATTGCATTTATTTCACAAGCTAGCAAAGTAATGCTCAAAATTCTCTAAGCCAGGGTTCAACTGAGAACTTTCACATGTTTAAGCTGAGTTTAGAAAAGACAGAGGAAACAGAGATCAAATTGTCAACATCTGCTGGATCATAGAAAAAGCTAGAGAACTTCATAAAAAATCCACTTATGCTTCATTGACTATGCTAACGTCTTTGATTGCGTGGACCACCTCATACTTGGAAAATTCTTAAAGAGACCAGACCACCTACCAGACCACCTTACCTGCTTCTTGAGAAATCTATATGCAGGTCAAGAAGCAACAGTAAGATCTAGACATGAAACAGTGGACTGATTCCAACTTGGGAAAGGAATATATCAAAGCTGTATATCGTCACCCTGCTTATTTAATTTATATGCAGATTGTGTGTGTGTTAGTCTCTCAGTGGTGTTGGACTCTTTCTGACCACATGATTGTCTCCCGCCAGACTCCTCTGTCCATGGCATTCTCCAGGCAAGAATACTGGAGTAGGTTGTCATTTCTTTCTCCAGGGGATCTTCCCAATCCAGGGACTGAACCTGGGTCTCCTGCACTGCAGGCAGATGATTTACCATCTGAGCTATTAGGAAACAGTACTATATATGCAGAGCGTATCATATGAATTTCCAGGCTGGATGAAGCACAAGCTAGAATCAAAATTGCTAGGAGAAATATCAATAATCTCAGATAGGCAGATGACACCACCCTTATGGAAGAAAGTAAAGAGGAACTAAAGAGCCTCTTGATGAAAGTGAAAGAAGAGAGTGAAAAAGTTGGCTTAAAGCTCAATATTCAAAAAATAAAGATCATGACATCTGGTTCCACCACTCCATGGCAAATATATGGAGAAACAATGGAAACAGTGACAGACATTTTCTTGGGCTCCAAAATTACTGCATGTGATGATTACAGCCATGAAATTAAAAGATGCTTGCTCCTTGGAAGAAAAGGTATGACAAACTTTGATAGCATCTTAAAAAAGCACATACATCCCTTTGCTGACAAAGGTCTGTCTAGTCAAAGCTATGGTTTTTTCAGTAGTCGTGTATGGATGTGAGAGCTGGACTGTAAAGAAAGCTGAATGCCAAAGAACTGATGCTTTTGAACTGTACTGTTGGAGAAAACTCTTGAGAGTCCCTTGGTTTGCAAGGAGATCAAACCGGTCAATCATTAAGAAAAAAAGTCCTAAATGTTCATTGGAAGGACTGATGCTGAAGCTGAAGCTCTGATACTTAGACCACCTGATGTGAAGAGAAGGGTCATTGAAAAAGACTCATACTGGGAAAGACTGAAGGCAGGAGGAGAAGGGGATGACAGAGGATGAGATGGTTGGATGACATCACCTACTCAATTGATATGAGTTTGAGCAAGTTTGGGGATAGGGTGAAGGACAGTGAGGCCTGGTGTGCTGCAGTCCATGGGGTTGCAATGTGTTGGACATGACTGAGTGACTGAACAACAAGAAGTGTGGAAGGGGACTGGTACCAAGACTCCACTGAGAAGGCACAAACCCCTAGCAGCCATACTAGGAACTGGTGGCCCTTTGAGAAATTATTCTGTATCTTCTACAGAACACCCAGCTGGTGGCCTTTTTCTATATACCTTGGTATACATGCCTTTTGTTCTCCACATGGTACAATCCCCTTAGTTTTTATATACACTTGAAAGCCTCAACACTAAAATCTATGGACCCAGGCAGAATTAATCTTACCTACAATTGGAAAAAGTTTTCAAGGAAGCAGTTCATACCCTCTCGTTGACGGCCCACTTCACCATAACATCTCTTTCCAATGCTCTTTCCCTTGTAAATTCACTAACTCAAATCTCATCAGCCACTCACTTAGAGAATGGGTGTCCATCTCCCCTTCCTTCCCTTGGATTTTCTTCTCCTAGTCTTAGACTAGGAGAAACACTGAATTATCAAACAGTGGAACACCAAAAAGTATATCCTCATCTATATCTAAGGTGAAGCTTTCCAAGACTGCTGGGATATCTCCTACCCAGATTAATGGAGAGTATTCTACCTAGAACTAGGAATCCTTTGAAGTAGAATCTGGGAATTTAAGTTTTCTTTTTTTACTCAAATGTGCTTTATCTAGGTTGTAATCTAAATTCTATTCCACATTCTCTATGTTAGAAATAATACTAAGTCCTTTCAGGTGTGTCTGACTCTTTGTGACCCACCAGACTCCTCTGTCCATGGGATTCTCAGGCAAGAATAGTGGAGTGGGTTGCCATGCCCTCCTCCAAGGGATCTTCCTGACCCAGGGATCAGACCCACATCTCTTAAGTCTCCTGCATTAGCAGGCAGGTTCTTTGCCATTAGTACCACGTGGGGTCTCTCCCATGTTTGTATGGACACATGCTCAGTCATGTCCGATACTGCGACTTTGCAGATTATAATTCACCAGGCTCCACTTTCCATGGAAGTTTCCAGGAAAGAGCTACCTGGAGTCTATTCCATGTATAGTGTTATTAAATTTTTGTTTACTTTCCTACTATTTATCTATCTCATGTTAATTTAACTCAGACCAGCCAGAAAACTGGAACAGTAATGGAAAACGTCTTCCTCTGCAATATGACCAAATGACGTGATGTGTTATACATATGTTAAAAAGATATAACTTCTTTTTAGCAGGTTAAGGTAACTGACTTTCAACAGTATAATCACAATTTATAAGCAAAAATGTAAAAGTAAAATCAAAAAATCATTGAGAAATATTATGGCAGAGAATAAAGACAATAAGTTGGATTAAGAGAACTTATAAAACACTCTGATTTATCAAATTATACTGAACCAACCAAATTTTTTAAATTTCTCTTTTGATTTGTTATTTAAAACAATAGATGTGCACAGGATTTGGTATTTGGAAAATTAACTCTTAGCTTTCCATCTTTAAGAATGGACTATATGAAATATGTAAAAATTGATTTTCTTTAAAAAAAAAAAGACTATAAATAAGCTGTTTTTAAGGAGCATATGTATTTTCTCTTTGTCTAGAAAGTGAAATAGACAGTACTCTGCAGTTGGAATAAGGGGAGGGTGATAAACAGATGGAGACTTCTTAATGTTCAACAGTGATCATCAGCCAAACCATAAAGTAGCCTCAGTGTGGAAAGAATATCTACCTGTTTCCTAACAGCTTGAGTAGGATAAAGAACAGAAAATGGAAATCTTGTAAGTATACTGCAAGTACATAGGCATAGTGGGTAAGCACATCAATGTTTAACTATAACGCTTGGGATTTTTCCTTTGCTTACCACTTCTTAACACAATGACCTTGGAAAAAGAGCCATTTACTTTTTTCTGGCTTGATTTCTTAGTGTGTAAAATTATGATGACAATAATGACAGGTTCAATTGCTTTGGGTTTTTATAAGAATTAAATGGGAAAATGCATGTTAAAGAATACATATTTGCTTTGTGCTTGTGCTTGCTCACTCATTCATGGCTGACTCTCTACAGCCCCGTAGACTATAGCCTACCAGGCTCCTCTGTTCATGGAATTTTCCAGGCAAGACTACTGGAAAGGGTTGCCATTTCCTTCTCCAAGGGATCTTTCCAACCCAGAGATCAAACCCACATCTCTTGCATCTCCTGCATTGGCAGGCAGACTCTTTACCACTAGCACCACCTAGGAAGCCCATTTATTTGTTTACTTATATATTTTAGTGCTCAAAGTAAATATTTTGAAATTATTGGCAGTCCTTTCTTAGGGAAAATAAGACATTCATCACTGAATTTTGCCATTAACTTGTGGAATTATTTGCCTATGTGAAATTATACATTCATGACCTATTAACTCAGAAATATCCATGTGATTTTTTCAGCCAGTGGGGATGGTGNATTTTGAAATTATTGGCAGTCCTTTCTTAGGGAAAATAAGACATTCATCACTGAATTTTGCCATTAACTTGTGGAATTATTTGCCTATGTGAAATTATACATTCATGACCTATTAACTCAGAAGTATCCATGTGATTTTTTCAGCCAGTGGGGATGGTGTATGAATAGATATTATGTGCATCATCCCTTTGTGGTGGTGGTTGTTCAGTTGCTCACTTGTGTCCTACTCTTTGATGGGTAATAGCAAATAACTAGGTTTTGCTTTTGGCTGTATTGGGTTTTGTTGTGTTTTCCACTGCAAATATTGCCTTCAGTCAAGAGATCAATACAATTCTAGACAGAGGCAGTTCCATTGCTCTTGAGTTTCAGAATGAAGACTGAATATAGCAGTCACTACCAACCAGAGATGGGCATAAAATGTGAAATTTGGCAACAAAACCCTAGACAAATTTAGTGCTTAAAATTGGATTGTACCATAATAAACACCCCCCAAAATAATAAGTAGCAGTGACATCAAGATAAGGGTGGTAAGGAAACTGTTATTGTATGTTGCAAGGATGGGAAATTATGTTAGGCAGTCGTGAATCATTTAGCAAAGCTGCTGTGTGCAGTGACTTGGGAAGCAAAGGCTATATCAAAAGAAGTCATGGCTCTTGACATCAGACATAGCCATGTAATTAGTGTCTGCCTCTAGGTAAAGCACCTGCCTGCAATGCGGGAGACCTGGGTTCAATGCCTGGGTCAGGAAGATCCCCTGGAGAAGGAAATGGCAACTCACTCCAGTACTCCTGCCTGGAAAATTCCATGGACTTAGAAGCCTGGTAGGCTACAGTCCACAGACTTAAATTGAAGAAAGTAGGGAAAATCACTAGACCATTCAGGTATGACCTAAATCAAATACCTTACGATTATATAGTGGAAGTGACAAATAGATTCAAGGGATTAGATTTGATAGATAGAGTGACTGAAGAATTATGGATGGAGGTTCATTACACTAGGAGGTGGTGATCAAAACCATCCTCAAGAAAAAGAAATGCAAAAAAGGAAAATGGTTGCTTCAGGAGGTCTTACAAATAGCTGAGAAAAGAAGAGAAGCAAAAAGCAAAGAAGAAAAGGAGAGATATATTCATGTGAATGCAGAGTTCCAAAGAATAGCAAGAAGAGATAAGAAGGCCTTCCTAAGTGACCAATGTAAAGAAATAGAGGAAAGTAATAGAATGGGGAAGACTAAAAATCTCTTCAAGATAATTAGATATACCAAGGGAACATTTCATGTAAAGATGGGTACAATAAAGGATGAAAACAGTATGGACCTAACAGAAACAGAAGTATTCAGAAGAGTTGGCAAAAATACACAAAAGAATTATACAAAAAAAAAAAAATCTTAATGACCCAGATAACCATGATGGTGTGACCACACCTAGAGCCAGGCATGCTGGGATAAAAAGTGAAGTGGGCCTTAGGAAGCATCACTATGAACAAAGCTAGTGGAGGTGCTGGAATTCCAGTTAAACTATTTAAAATCCTAAAATGATGCTGTGAAAGTGCTGCACTCAATATGCCAGCAAATTTGGAAAACTCAGCAGTGGCCACATAACTGACAAAGGTCAGTTTTCCTTCCAATCCCCAAGAAGGGCATTGCCAAAGAATGTTTAAACTACTGCACAATTGCATTTATTTCACAAGCTAGCAAAGTAATGCTCAAAATTCTCTAAGCCAGGGTTCAACTGAGAACTTTCACATGTTTAAGCTGAGTTTAGAAAAGACAGAGGAAACAGAGATCAAATTGTCAACATCTGCTGGATCATAGAAAAAGCTAGAGAACTTCATAAAAAATCCACTTATGCTTCATTGACTATGCTAACGTCTTTGATTGCGTGGACCACCTCATACTTGGAAAATTCTTAAAGAGACCAGACCACCTACCAGACCACCTTACCTGCTTCTTGAGAAATCTATATGCAGGTCAAGAAGCAACAGTAAGATCTAGACATGAAACAGTGGACTGATTCCAACTTGGGAAAGGAATATATCAAAGCTGTATATCGTCACCCTGCTTATTTAATTTATATGCAGATTGTGTGTGTGTTAGTCTCTCAGTGGTGTTGGACTCTTTCTGACCACATGATTGTCTCCCGCCAGACTCCTCTGTCCATGGCATTCTCCAGGCAAGAATACTGGAGTAGGTTGTCATTTCTTTCTCCAGGGGATCTTCCCAATCCAGGGACTGAACCTGGGTCTCCTGCACTGCAGGCAGATGATTTACCATCTGAGCTATTAGGAAACAGTACTATATATGCAGAGCGTATCATATGAATTTCCAGGCTGGATGAAGCACAAGCTAGAATCAAAATTGCTAGGAGAAATATCAATAATCTCAGATAGGCAGATGACACCACCCTTATGGAAGAAAGTAAAGAGGAACTAAAGAGCCTCTTGATGAAAGTGAAAGAAGAGAGTGAAAAAGTTGGCTTAAAGCTCAATATTCAAAAAATAAAGATCATGACATCTGGTTCCACCACTCCATGGCAAATATATGGAGAAACAATGGAAACAGTGACAGACATTTTCTTGGGCTCCAAAATTACTGCATGTGATGATTACAGCCATGAAATTAAAAGATGCTTGCTCCTTGGAAGAAAAGGTATGACAAACTTTGATAGCATCTTAAAAAAGCACATACATCCCTTTGCTGACAAAGGTCTGTCTAGTCAAAGCTATGGTTTTTTCAGTAGTCGTGTATGGATGTGAGAGCTGGACTGTAAAGAAAGCTGAATGCCAAAGAACTGATGCTTTTGAACTGTACTGTTGGAGAAAACTCTTGAGAGTCCCTTGGTTTGCAAGGAGATCAAACCGGTCAATCATTAAGAAAAAAAGTCCTAAATGTTCATTGGAAGGACTGATGCTGAAGCTGAAGCTCTGATACTTAGACCACCTGATGTGAAGAGAAGGGTCATTGAAAAAGACTCATACTGGGAAAGACTGAAGGCAGGAGGAGAAGGGGATGACAGAGGATGAGATGGTTGGATGACATCACCTACTCAATTGATATGAGTTTGAGCAAGTTTGGGGATAGGGTGAAGGACAGTGAGGCCTGGTGTGCTGCAGTCCATGGGGTTGCAATGTGTTGGACATGACTGAGTGACTGAACAACAAGAAGTGTGGAAGGGGACTGGTACCAAGACTCCACTGAGAAGGCACAAACCCCTAGCAGCCATACTAGGAACTGGTGGCCCTTTGAGAAATTATTCTGTATCTTCTACAGAACACCCAGCTGGTGGCCTTTTTCTATATACCTTGGTATACATGCCTTTTGTTCTCCACATGGTACAATCCCCTTAGTTTTTATATACACTTGAAAGCCTCAACACTAAAATCTATGGACCCAGGCAGAATTAATCTTACCTACAATTGGAAAAAGTTTTCAAGGAAGCAGTTCATACCCTCTCGTTGACGGCCCACTTCACCATAACATCTCTTTCCAATGCTCTTTCCCTTGTAAATTCACTAACTCAAATCTCATCAGCCACTCACTTAGAGAATGGGTGTCCATCTCCCCTTCCTTCCCTTGGATTTTCTTCTCCTAGTCTTAGACTAGGAGAAACACTGAATTATCAAACAGTGGAACACCAAAAAGTATATCCTCATCTATATCTAAGGTGAAGCTTTCCAAGACTGCTGGGATATCTCCTACCAGGATTAATGGAGAGTATTCTACCTAGAACTAGGAATCCTTTGAAGTAGAATCTGGGAATTTAAGTTTTCTTTTTTTACTCAAATGTGCTTTATCTAGGTTGTAATCTAAATTCTATTCCACATTCTCTATGTTAGAAATAATACTAAGTCCTTTCAGGTGTGTCTGACTCTTTGTGACCCACCAGACTCCTCTGTCCATGGGATTCTCAGGCAAGAATAGTGGAGTGGGTTGCCATGCCCTCCTCCAAGGGATCTTCCTGACCCAGGGATCAGACCCACATCTCTTAAGTCTCCTGCATTAGCAGGCAGGTTCTTTGCCATTAGTACCACGTGGGGTCTCTCCCATGTTTGTATGGACACATGCTCAGTCATGTCCGATACTGCGACTTTGCAGATTATAATTCACCAGGCTCCACTTTCCATGGAAGTTTCCAGGAAAGAGCTACCTGGAGTCTATTCCATGTATAGTGTTATTAAATTTTTGTTTACTTTCCTACTATTTATCTATCTCATGTTAATTTAACTCAGACCAGCCAGAAAACTGGAACAGTAATGGAAAACGTCTTCCTCTGCAACATGACCAAATGACGTGATGTGTTATACATATGTTAAAAAGATATAACTTCTTTTTAGCAGGTTAAGGTAACTGACTTTCAACAGTATAATCACAATTTATAAGCAAAAATGTAAAAGTAAAATCAAAAAATCATTGAGAAATATTATGGCAGAGAATAAAGACAATAAGTTGGATTAAGAGAACTTATAAAACACTCTGATTTATCAAATTATACTGAACCAACCAAATTTTTTAAATTTCTCTTTTGATTTGTTATTTAAAACAATAGATGTGCACAGGATTTGGTATTTGGAAAATTAACTCTTAGCTTTCCATCTTTAAGAATGGACTATATGAAATATGTAAAAATTGATTTTCTTTAAAAAAAAAAGACTATAAATAAGCTGTTTTTAAGGAGCATATGTATTTTCTCTTTGTCTAGAAAGTGAAATAGACAGTACTCTGCAGTTGGAATAAGGGGAGGGTGATAAACAGATGGAGACTTCTTAATGTTCAACAGTGATCATCAGCCAAACCATAAAGTAGCCTCAGTGTGGAAAGAATATCTACCTGTTTCCTAACAGCTTGAGTAGGATAAAGAACAGAAAATGGAAATCTTGTAAGTATACTGCAAGTACATAGGCATAGTGGGTAAGCACATCAATGTTTAACTATAACGCTTGGGATTTTTCCTTTGCTTACCACTTCTTAACACAATGACCTTGGAAAAAGAGCCATTTACTTTTTTCTGGCTTGATTTCTTAGTGTGTAAAATTATGATGACAATAATGACAGGTTCAATTGCTTTGGGTTTTTATAAGAATTAAATGGGAAAATGCATGTTAAAGAATACATATTTGCTTTGTGCTTGTGCTTGCTCACTCATTCATGGCTGACTCTCTACAGCCCCGTAGACTATAGCCTACCAGGCTCCTCTGTTCATGGAATTTTCCAGGCAAGACTACTGGAAAGGGTTGCCATTTCCTTCTCCAAGGGATCTTTCCAACCCAGAGATCAAACCCACATCTCTTGCATCTCCTGCATTGGCAGGCAGACTCTTTACCACTAGCACCACCTAGGAAGCCCATTTATTTGTTTACTTATATATTTTAGTGCTCAAAGTAAATATTTTGAAATTATTGGCAGTCCTTTCTTAGGGAAAATAAGACATTCATCACTGAATTTTGCCATTAACTTGTGGAATTATTTGCCTATGTGAAATTATACATTCATGACCTATTAACTCAGAAGTATCCATGTGATTTTTTCAGCCAGTGGGGATGGTGTATGAATAGATATTATGTGCATCATCCCTTTGTGGTGGTGGTTGTTCAGTTGCTCACTTGTGTCCTACTCTTTGATGGGTAATAGCAAATAACTAGGTTTTGCTTTTGGCTGTATTGGGTTTTGTTGTGTTTTCCACTGCAAATATTGCCTTCAGTCAAGAGATCAATACAATTCTAGACAGAGGCAGTTCCATTGCTCTTGAGTTTCAGAATGAAGACTGAATATAGCAGTCACTACCAACCAGAGATGGGCATAAAATGTGAAATTTGGCAACAAAACCCTAGACAAATTTAGTGCTTAAAATTGGATTGTACCATAATAAACACCCCCCAAAATAATAAGTAGCAGTGACATCAAGATAAGGGTGGTAAGGAAACTGTTATTGTATGTTGCAAGGATGGGAAATTATGTTAGGCAGTCGTGAATCATTTAGCAAAGCTGCTGTGTGCAGTGACTTGGGAAGCAAAGGCTATATCAAAAGAAGTCATGGCTCTTGACATCAGACATAGCCATGTAATTAGTGTCTGCCTCTAGGTAAAGCACCTGCCTGCAATGCGGGAGACCTGGGTTCAATGCCTGGGTCAGGAAGATCCCCTGGAGAAGGAAATGGCAACTCACTCCAGTACTCCTGCCTGGAAAATTCCATGGACTTAGAAGCCTGGTAGGCTACAGTCCACTGGGTCACAAAGAGTCGGACACGACTGAGCAACTTCACTTTCTAGTGGTAGGATTATACATCCTTGCCATAATTGAATCACTAGCAGGATTGTGACCTGGTTTGGTGAAGGAAATGTGGGTAGAAGGGTCCTGTGTTACTTCCAGAAGACGCATTATGTGACAGCATATGGTTTATCGTGCCTCTCTTTTCAGACTGTCAGAGGAACAACACTGTCCCAGGTAGAGGCTCTTCCACCATTCTGAAATAGAGTGAAAATCATGAAGAAAAGGGGTAGAATTTGTTTTTTTCAGAGCTAGAATTGATTCATGATGGAAATACAGTGTGAGTAGGAAATAACACTTTATATTACAAATTGTTGAAATTTTGAGTGTGAGTGTCTAATATAAACCTGGCTGTCCTTACTGAGACAATTAAGAACTTAAATAGTGCTTGCCTCATTGTTGTTTCTGTTCTTCAGTTGTTTACTCACGTCCAGCTCTTTGTAACCCATGGCACACGAGGCTTGCCTGTCCTTCATCATCTCCCAGAGTTTGCTCAAACTCATGTCCATTGAGTCAGTGATGCCATCCAGTCATCTCAGCCTCTGTCATCCCCTTTTTCTCCTGCCTGCAATCTTTCCCAGCATCAGGGTCTTTTCCAATGAGACAGCTCTTCTCATCAGCTGGCCAAAGTACTGGAGCTTCAGCTTCAACATCCATTGAATGGTCAGGGTTGATTTCCTTTAGGATTGACTGGTTTGATCTCCTTGCAATCCAAGGGACTTCCAATAATCTTCTCTAGCACCACAATTTAAAGGTATCAATGCTTCAGTGATCAGAATTGTTTATAGTCTAGCTCTCACAACTGTACATGATTATTGGAAGTAGTCATGCCTCACTGAGTTACACATAAGTGTTATTATATAGCTATTATTGTTATATGAGTATGATGATGATGGTGCTGGTACAAGGAGAATCCATGTGTAAGAAGGGATTATACTAGTGGTAACAGGGATGTGTCAAACAGTCGATGAGAATGTGAACCATAAGTTATAAGGGTAATTTGAAAGCAAAAAAAAAATGCTTTTATATGAATAAAAAATGCTGAGACCTATTGTATTTGAGTATAATATAGAGTCACATTTGGAAGCATGGCTCTCATCTTTAAAGTGATGGAAGTATATCAAAATTTCAGAGGGACAAAGATGCAGAAAGCTGCTAGAGTCAACACATTTTAGTGATCTGAATCTTGAGAAATTTGCTCCAAATCCAATGGTGTGTAAGCAAAAGTTTAACAACTGATCTGAACTGGAG
The DNA here is from genome assembly GCA_006410675.1 of Oreotragus oreotragus. Classification (NCBI taxonomy): domain Eukaryota; kingdom Metazoa; phylum Chordata; class Mammalia; order Artiodactyla; family Bovidae; genus Oreotragus; species Oreotragus oreotragus. Next base: position 264,266 of record SJYX01022206.1, read on the forward strand.
GGTACTGATTCATTGCATTTGCTAGTTTTGATGGCATAAAAACACACACCATGGGTCGTTTCAAGCTAGCAATGTGACATAACCAAACACAAAACTGGGGAGAGAGGCGCACAGCCTGTTTTCAGGATCCCAGTGTATGCTCTGGCACCAGCACACCAGTCTCACAGGCTTTACTGGTAGTTCAGAATTACAAAGGAGGAACATGCTTTAGAGCAAGAACTGACCAATTTTGGAAGAAAAAGTCCTACCTAATACTAACGCTGATCAGCACAAGAAGTTTGAAAAAATAAAAGCTCCTGGTAACATTTTCCTCCATGAAATGCCATCAAAAAAAGCAGCTAGGCAAAATATCTTTAATAGGATATTTTGAGGAAAATCACAGCCTCCCAAACAACTTTTAGAAAGAATGAAAGGAAAATACTTATAAGAGGAAAGGAAAGGGGCTGGGGAGGGAAACAATGATTGTTGTCTGAAAAGAAACCACTTTGATCTCAGTCAAAACAGATTATTTTGAAGTCAGTCTTCTGTTATCTTTGAAAATATATTTCTCCATAAATCCTGTCTTTCTGAATTGAGCTGTGAGTCAGCAGTGGGCAGTGCTGTGTGTGAAAAAGACGAGAATGTGTCCAGAAGTACCTCTAATACATTCTGTTATTAGAAGTCTTTGTGAGAGTAATTTGACAGAGCTTTTCAACTTTTAGGTCACTAGTTTAAATTCAATCTCAGTTGATCATCAGCAAAAGTATATGGTTGGTGGCTTATAAAAAATGCCTTGATGGTGTCACCCTAGTTCTTTCTAATAGAGACTGCCACTGCAATTGGTATCTTTTCTTTCACTTCTACCAGAAGCACAAAGGGTGAATAGAAATGTCACTTCAAGTATTTTCTCAGCTTTTGTACTAGATGAATTTGAGATGTGAAAAAGGCCAACTCCTTTTCATCTTTAACTCACAGGTAGAATTATTCTCCTGTACTATGGTTCCCAGATATTTCTGGGATTTGAAATGAAATCAGAGCCACTTTAGAAGTAAAATTATATCTAACTTACAGAAAGTTAAATTATGCAAAGGCACATTCTCAAGAAATATTCAAATGTTAAACATGTACAATTTCTTGGCCTGAACCTACAAATCTAAGATTTAGTTTTCTTTATTTTTTGTTTAAACAAAATAAATTCCAATTATAGGTCAACAAAAATTTTCATTATTCTATAAATGTAACTATTTAATATTTGGGTTTCCATATTTTATCATTTACATGACTCAACTAAATGTGTTATTTCACCTAAAGAGACTACAGGATTTTTTTTTTTCTTTTGTCCATTGTTGTTCACTTAGTCACTTCTGACTCTTTGTGATCCCATGGACTATACAGCACACCAGGCCACCTTATCCTTCATTATCTCCCAGAGTGTGCTCAAACTCATGTCCATTGAGTCAGTGATACCATACAACCATCTCATCCTCTGCTGTCAGCTTCTCCTCCTGCCCTCAATCTTTCCCAGCATCAGGGTCTTTTTCAGTGACTTGGCCCTTTGTATCAGGTGGCCAAAGTATTGTAGCTTCAGCTTCACTGTTAGTTCTTCCAATGAATATTCAGAGTTGATTTCCTTTAGGATTGACTGGTTTGATCTCCTTGCAGTCCAAGGGACTCAGGCAAGAATATTGGAATGGAGAGACTTTTCATTCTCCAGGGGATCTTCTAGGACCAGGGATCGAATCCAGGTCTCCTGCATTGCAGGCAGATTCTCTATTGTTTGAGCCACCAAGGAAGCCTATTTTATCCATTAAAATCCCCCAAATTTCCTTAATACTAATATATCTACTTTTATATCATTTTATTTCCCTATCTTTTAATAGTAAATGAACAACAAAAGTAAATTCTCTCTAGTTACCTAGAGACAAAGCAACAAAATAGAGACAAGAGCAGAGGCAAAAAGAAGTATCTGGTAATGCCAGCCAAAATTTTAGCAGTCTCAGAAAATGTTTGTGATATAACAGAATGAGCTTTGTTTTGGAAATGCTGATAATTTCATCAACTGATTTAGGCCCCATTTACTTTCTATAAGATTCATTTCCCACATTTAGATAATGAGGTTGATATGTTTCATTATTTTTGGCATTCCTTCTAGTGTAAACATTCTATGGAACCTTTAATTTTATATCAATAGGATTGGAGAGAGAGGGTGTCTGTATTCAAACAGGACTGCAAGATGCCTCATGTCATTTACTGATTTAGGCCCCATTTACTTTCTATAAGATTCATTTCCCACATTTAGATAATGAGGTTGATATGTTTCATTATTTTTGGCATTCCTTCTAGTGTAAACATTCTATGGAACCTTTAATTTTATATCAATAGGATTGGAGAGAGAGGGTGTCTGTATTCAAACAGGACTGCAAGATGCTTCATGTCATTTCATTTGATGACAAAGATCAATGCTGGGATTTTCCTAAATCATCACATTTGAGGAAAAAAAAAAAAAAAAACTCATCTAATCTTCAAGGCCAGCTTCCTGAATTCTCATGTCAGCAACTCCTGCTATTCCCATATAACACCAGGAGATGATAAATTCTCTGTCCTCTGAATATCCGTACATAAAGCAATGTTTTGTACTCATTATTTTTATAGCAAGTGACAGTTATCATCACAGTACAAGTACCCTAACTTGAAACTGTAGGTTCAGTTGAAAATATAGCATTTTCTAGCCAAATATGCTTTAGCCAGGAATATATAAATTGTGAAAATCAAGTATCATTCTGCAAGTAACTCATATGCCCAAGTATCGAGAGCTGCGAATGGAAATATCACCTAAATCTACCCCCTTCATCTAAACAAATAAACTGAGGCACAGCAATTACAATGTTTTCCCATGGCCACAAAATAAAACTGTCTGCTTCTGAATTAGAATGCCTACCATCAGTTGGTGAATCTAAAGTCATTTTCTATACTGAACACTGCAGCAAAAATAAATCCTGCCTGGGCAAAGGAATCCAAGACAGAACACAAGAGTCAACTGCAAACTCTTTGGATGCAAAGTACAAGATATTCAAGTGCACGCTTCCAATCCTTTCATTCTCTCTTGTAATGATTGCAGCTAATCCCTGCCAGCTAATGTTAGTGTTTCAATAGTGGTAATCAATAGAATAGATTTGCTGTGGAAACCCTCCATCCATATTATCCCTACTTTCCTTTCCAGATGGAATTGTCATTCATCAGAGTGTAAGTGACATGTGAGGTTTTCTCCCTTCTTGCACAGATATTAAACCCATTAGCCTTCAAGGTTGTTGCTAGAACTTAATATGTAAACTAAGGAGCATACCTGTAGATTTAATAAAACAGCACCGATCCTCATGGCCTCGCTGATTTCAAGGCTATACATTAGCTGTGGGAAGCGAGGAGGGCTTTGATTATTTGGAGGAAGCACTTCAATGTACACAGTGCAGATGGAATGCCTGCAGAGAAAGAGAAGCAAACAAGATGGGTAAAAAACTCCATCACATTTAATGACAGACTGCATTTGATATTCTGTTGTTTGGTTTACAGGAGAGAGAAATTCTGAATTTTTATGGGAAATAATAAAGAAATTCTGAATAAAAGGGTGGAAAAACAAAAGCTACCACCAAATGATGATGTTTTAATGAAATTATCTTAGCAAAGGAAAAAAAAATGTCTCAGGTACGGATTTTTCCTACTTAGATTAATAGTGTGGATTAAAAAGAAATAGCTGTGCAAATAGAGGTAATGAATTAAATTGCCTTGACTTTTGACTTTATTTTGTAATGCTACTCTAATAGCAAAAAAATACCCTGTAAATATTTGGTAATAAGAGATGTCCTTGGGGATTTCTTCCATTAAACCAGCAGAGGGAGTATTGGTTAAAATAACACAGAAAACAAAATATGGGCTGTGTTTTATTAGCTTTTTTGCTGACATCAATGGCTTAATGAAGTGCATGTCAAGAGTCAGGATCATAAAGTAATAGTTGTGTTAAATAGTTGCAAACAATACCAAATTTGTTTTTAAGTCTCTTTAAAGGGTATAATATAAAATTTTGGAAGTTAGATTTAACTGAAGGCTTAGATCGATGGACATTTGTATTTGAGGGACAAAAGTTATTCTGCTGTTAGAAGGACAAAACCATTAGCATTGATATAATCACCTTTATTGATATATCAAAACACTGAAATTTCCTTAAGTAGCAAAAGCTGAAGAAGCAACATATTCAAGATTGGTACATAAGAAACGTTGGCTGGACTATATTAGTGAGGGCTTTCAATGTTGGTATTCTATCATAAAGAACATACCGCCACTGCCTGAGTTTTATGCTTTAACTTACTTTAACAAAATCATGCCTTTTTATTCAAAATACATTTCTTACAATTTCTATTTGGGGGCTAAATTTTTCTTAAAGTGGCCCAAAGTTCTTTACATTAAGTGTATCAGTTAAAGAGCTGTTACTGAAAATATTTTTCTGAGATTATTATTCTATATTTATTTACTTTGAAAAGCTCTTAAGAGAAATAAAGATCATCAGTTCAGTTCAGTCTCTCATTCGTGTCTGACTCTTTGCCACCCCATGAACTGCAGCATGCCAGGCCTCCCTATCACCAACTCCCGGGGTTCACTCAAACTCCCACCCATCGAGTTGGTGATGTCATCTAGCCATCTCATCCTCTGTCGTCCCCTTCTCCTCCTGCCCCCAATCCCTCCCAGCATCAGAGTCTTTTCCAATGAGTCAACTCTTTGCATGAGGTGGCCAAAGTACTGGAGTTTCATAGCATCATTCCTTCCAAAGAACACCCAAGACTGATCTCTTTTAGAATGGACTGGTTGGATCTCCTTGCAGTCCAAGGGACCTTCAAGAGTCTTCTCCAGCACCACAGTTCAAAAGCATCAATTCTTCGGTGCTCAGCTTTCATCACAGTCCAACTCTCACATCCATACATGACTACTGGAAAAACCATAGTCTTGACTAGACAGACCTTTGTTGGCAAAGTAACGTCTCTGCTTTTGAATATGCTGTCTAGGTTGGTCATAACTTTCCTTCCAAGGAGTAAGTGAAGTGAAGTCGCTCAGTCGTGTCCGACTCTTTGCGACCCCATGGACTGGAGCCTACCAGGCTTCTCAGTCCATGGGATTTTCCAGGCAAGAGTACTGGAGTGGGCTGCCATTTCCTTCTCCAGGGGATCTTCCCGACCCAGGGATCGAACCCGGGTCTCCCGCATTGTAGGCAGACGCTTTACCCTCTGAGCCAAGGAGTAAGCGTCTTTTAATTTCATGGCTGCAATCACCATCTGCAGTGATTTTGGAGCCCCCAAAAATAAAGTCTGACACTGTTTCCACTGTTTCCCCATCTATTTCCCATGAAGTGATGGGACCAGATGCCATGATCTTCGTTTTCAGAATGTTAGCTTTAAGCCAACTTCTTCACTCTCCACTTTCACTTTCATCAAGAAGCTCTTTAGTTCCTCTTCATGTTCTGCCATAAAGGTGGTGTCATCTGCATATCTGAGGTTATTGATATTTCTCCTGGTAATCTTGATTCCAGCTCATGCTTCTTCCAGCCCAGCATTTCTCATGATGTACTCTGTGTATAAGTTAAATAAGCAGGGTGACAATATACAGCCTTGACATACTCTTTTTTCTATCTGGAACCAGTCTGTTGTTTCATGTCCAGTTCTAAATGTTGCTTTCTGATCTGCATATAGGATTCTCAAGAGGCTGGTCAGGTGGTCTGGTATTCCCATCTCTTTCAGAATTTTCTACAGTTTATTGGGACTGAAAATATTTTTTAGCTTATCACCTTATAATATGCCTTAGTTCAAATTGTTTCTGAACATATTCTCAGTAGAATAGATACCTATAGAATACTAAGCACCTCTAAGAATTTGCAGTGACTTAAAAAAATTTCATACTTAAATTTACTACAATATTGCTCCAAAGCAATCTCAATCTAAATTAAAATCTTTTAGACTTCATAATTAGTTAATGCATCTGCATTATTTCTTGCTCTGATATTATCTCATTATTAAAGTTCACCAATAAAATTAATCAAAATATAATTGCTTTTCTTTTCAATTATTTTTTACAACTCATGTTTTAAGGTTAAGATATTTAAAGTAGGTTAAAATGGATGATGAAATGTTGCTTGTAAATTTAGAGGTATCAAGTTTACCCTTATCAGTAATATAACGGCGGGCTTCCCTGGTGGCTCAGTAGTATGCAGGAAACCTAAATTCGATCCCTGAGTCAGGAAGATCCCCTAGAAAAGGAAATGGTAATCTATGCCAGTATTCTTGCCTAGGCAGTTCCATGGAGAGAGGAGCCTGGCAGGTTATATACAGTCCATGGGATCGCAAAAGAGTCAGACATGACTTAGTGACTAAAAATAACTATGATGGATAGATTAAAAAGAGAAATATCAGGAAGTTAAAAATGTAGTGTGCAAAAAGCCCTACTTTTCATATTGTGGGAATAAAGTAATTGTCAGTATGAGTGGGCATATTATTCTTCCAGGTGGTGATCTCATTCCAATAGCCATCCCAAGATAAACATTACTGCTAATATTATCCTTCATCATTCTGAGTTATTTTCTTAGTGTTTGTTACATATAAAGTAATTCACACATTTTACTATTTCTTCCTTTTTGCTGCCATCACATCCTCTGTGCATAATAAGTCCAATAATATTTACCCTATACCGTATTGATAATAATCCTAGCTGAGCAATGCTGAGCACTGGATTTTTAACCACACATTCCTGGGTTAAAATTTTGATGCTACCAGATGTGATCCTAGGCAACTGACTTCTTTCAGTTTCACTATCTTCATCTGACAACTAAATATAATAATAACATTAAGATTAGCTTAATGATTAAATATGTGTGTGTGTATGTGCACATGTGTATGTATGTATACATAAATATATGAAGTCAAGTGAAAATGTTAGTTGCTCAGGTGTGTCTGACTCTGAGACCTCATGGACTGTAGCCCATCAGGTTCTTCTGTCCATGGAATTCTCCAAGCAATAACACTGTAGTGGGTAGCCAATCCTTTTTCCATGGGATTTCCATGAACAAGGGATCAAACCCAGGTCTCCAGAATCACAGGCAGATTCTTCACCATCTGAGCCACCAGGGAAGTACATACTGAAAAACATACATATATCAGTTATTATTGATAACTATTCAAAATAAGGTTTCTTATTCTGTTCTTTGAAATGAAATTAATAAGCTTGCATTTATCTTATTCACATCTCTTTTTTATTATTTTAATTTTTACTTTATTTTACTTTACAGTACTGTATTGGTTTTGGCATACATTGACATGAATCTGCCATGGGTATTCACATCTCTTTAAATATTTTACATTTAATTGCATTTTTTTTTTCACTTTTCTAAGCTAAAATCTACAGGCACAGTGTCCTCTCTTCCTTCCCGAGAGGATTGTGGTGGTGTTAGGGTTTAGACATACTGGATCCTAATCTTTTGGTGTGGGACTGGAAATCTACATTTTTCATGAATATACAAGGTTTTTCTCACACAAATTTGATTTAGAAGACCAGGGTCCCAGAAGTTTATGGGGAGTAAAACATGCAGATTCCCCTGCTTTTTAAGTTAGGAGTCCAGGGGATTCCTCTACAAGCTGACCTAAAACTCTCCTTAATAACCCTGGAGGCAAGATAGTCCCTCATTTTTTGACCTAAAAAACACCTGTACCCTAAATTCAAAGTTTCCTTTCAAAAATCTAGAACCTTCCTGTTTTTGATATTCATTAGAGCTTCAACTTACTGGTGTGGAATACTTTATAAAAGTTTTACCTGAACAGGGGTCTCTCTCTCTGCTCTTAAAGTATAATTTATGCTAAACTTATTGTACTTTGCATATTTCCTTATTCTCCCCCTTTTGACTAAACTGTTTACATCCACAACACTGCAGTAATGACTTCTGACTCATAAGACGCCTATGTATTTGGCACAGAGAAGAAAAATATTAAATGCAAAACAAAAAAAAGACTCTATTTCCCAAGGGAGAAGACAGTGAACACCAGGTCCAGCATGACTGTCTCCTTCATCTGCACTTACTTCTTTGCTTCCTTTGCTCCTTTCCAGTAATTCAAATGCTAGAATCACTAATCATTCCCAACCCTTTCCCCTCACACACACACTTGGATTTTAGAGTTATTTGAGTGCGATCATATTTTAAGGTCTTAAGTTTTTCATCTTTAACATCCTGGCACTTTGCTACAATAAGGTGAAATAAGCACCAACCTTCTTGATGGTTACGGCCCTCTAAAACTCTATCCCCTTTTTAGCCCTGATGTTAATATAGTGTCAGAGTTAGCTTTCTAAAATTGAATCCTGATAGTATTAACAAGAAAATAATATCATTCATGCTGTATAAAGACTGGTAATTCAATATCATTAATTAAGCACATAACAAAACAGGACAGTCACAAGGTAAATAACATTCTATGTGAACAGTTTGTATTACATTTAAATGCATAAAACTGAGAATCCATATGATATAAAGTTTATTTTTATAATATAGCCAGATTTATAGTAAATAAATCTATAAAAAAATCATAAAGTTTTTATTTCTCATTTGGTAATGAGTTCAAAGTAGAACAAGAAAGGTGATGTAACTTCTCAGATAATCATATGATTTCAAAAGACCCTGGAAACCATCTACTTTCACTCTCATTTTATGAAAGGATATTAGAAAATCAGAAAGATTAAGTAATAGATTCAAGGTTGTGAAGATGATTAGCAATAGAAGGCAAACTCAAAGGCAGAACTTACAAATTTAAAATCTGCCTGCCTTTTCTCCCCACATTCTATAAGAACAAAACTGGGATGTAAACAAGACTTTTTAATTATCTGATGTGTGTGTATGCTTCTGTGTGAGAGCATAAAACATCTGTGGTTTGCAAGGAAGGATGTTATCTCACAGAAAATCACAAATATCAAGTATTTGGATCAGACTATAATATCACAATCAGTGTTAATTGTTTATATTATGAATAAAACTTCACCCATAGCACTTTGTTTTTATGAACAAAATAAAATATAAATAAAAAGAGATTGTGAAGAGAGGCCTAAGAAGCTTTAACTTCAGAAATGGTACAATTTTAAGAATATAAAAAGTCAAATTTTTTGGATATGACAATGCTACTCAGTGGTACTGAGATAATGTTCTTGACATTTAGAAGATTGCACGGTCTGTATAGTAATTTTGTTTTAAATGTGTCAACACATGCTATGAGGTATCTATTTGTAACTCTATATTTCTACCTTGTTTCTAAGAAGATCATCAAAATAAAAAAGCTTAACTTTTTTTTTCCTTTGTCTTCACCAATATCACAATAAAAAAGCTGTATTTACATCTTAGTGTTCATAGATTCTGTTTTATTATTTTGGAAATACAGACAGGGATCCATAGGAGCAATACTCCCAGATTTAAAACTAACATAAGACTTCAGAGAAATTTCTCAGGGAAAGTTACAGGGACAAGATGCATGTAGGTATAAAAACAGGGCATTACAGACAGAGGAAAACGTGTGCAAATTCAGAGACCAATAATTTAAAAAAAAGAAAAACCTTTTGTAGAACTAAAGAAAAAGGTATAATTAGGGCAATGGTAGGGATTAAGACTAGAGAGATGAGCAAGAGTCACAGCCTTCAAGTACTCATGTGCTCTACTTACTGATTCAAATTTCAGCTTAATAACAGTGGGGATTGGTTGATAACAGTTCCCACCGCAGACAATACTTTGCAGTGTCTCTGTATCGTTGCTTTGTTGTTTTTCTGCTAGGATACTTCATTTTCTTTCCTGTCCAAGTCAAACTGCACTTGTAATTGTACTATGCTATATCCAGATTTATCTGTGCCTCTATACATATGCTGTGAGGGCAAAAAGCTCATCTTGTCTTATATTTCTAGTGCTTCCCAAGAGGAAACTCAGTAAAATTTTGCTGAAATGAATACTTCCATAAATTTTTTATTATTAATGTTAAATATATCATGTGAAGTTATTTTAAAATAGATATATTCACAATTGAAAAATAATTTTATTTGAGAATGGGTGATTTAATATTGCGTTAGATACAACCTTGAATTCCATGAAAATAGACTGAGTATCAAAAAAGTATTCCTTGCCAGGCATCAGTTGTTTTATCATGATTTGTTTTATATTTGGGGGAAGGGACTGAATTTTATGTTTACATTTTGAAAAATACTTAATAGTAGGACTTTAACTCATACTAAGATTAAATATTTACTTAATTTAATGCAGTTACATACAAGAAGACTTACAGACAAAAAGTAAATACTATCTAATGTATCTTACTTCTTTTTAAAAATCTTTTGTTTTTGTTCTCTTCTGTTTATCAATGACTGAAAAAAAAAAAATCCCCCCAAAAAACCACTACAGACTATGGCTCCTCTTTCTCTCTAATTCTTTGGCTAGTTTAATCAATTCAAATAACAAGTATATAAACAGTTAAACTGTCTCTTATACACATCTAGATGTGTATAAGAGACAGGATGTGTAGAGCGGACTTATGGACTCTGAGGGAGAAGGAGAGGGAGAGGGAGAGGGAGGGATGATTTGGGAGAATAGCATTGAAATATGTATACTATCATGTAAGAAATGAATTGCCAGTCTATGTTCAATGCAGGATGCAGGATGCTTGGGGCTGGTGTATGGGGATGATCTGGAGGGAAGATGTGGGGTGGGAGGTGGGAGGGGGGTTCATGTTTGGGAGTTCATGTAAAAAAATAAATAAATACAAAAAAAAAAAAAGAAAAGAATAAGACAGAAAATCATCATTGCTTTTAGTGTTATCATTTAATTATGTTTACGTGTCCTTGTTGTCACCTGGATCAGCTTGTAAAATATGTCACAGTCTATATTTTTATGTTCATAATTTTCTAAGAGCATCTTTTTCCAAGACAAATACTGAAAGCAAAGGCTCACAAGTCTTCAGTTCAATCATCAGCTCAATCTGAAAGACTAATTTTCCTCCAGAAAATAGCAAGTGTTATTATTCTAGGGAAACATAACATTATTGTGGCAGGCAGGATGGAGGTATATGGATTTTACTCTCTGCAGGTCCCACTTGATATTTAATCAACCATCATAAGGTGGTCTTCTAGTGCCTAAACCATCCTCTATAAAGAAAACAGTGAGACTAAGTCAAATAAATGCCTCATATCATTGAAAAGACCTGTATATTCAAATTCTGAAAATGCCAGTTTGTTTCCAGGAGTAGAACACAATTTGATTTAAGTAAAAACCAGTTAGACTACAAATTACTGTAAACAAAGGCTTATCAAGGCAAATCAGTGATATGACTTGCAAACCAGAACTTCAAAGCAAATTTAAAATCACACTCATTAAATAATAAAGTTGTCTAAAAATGTCAATCATAATATGCATACACATACAGATTAGACATCTGTTTAGCACAGCACTATCAATGATAGTCAAGGCTATGGTTTTTCCTGTGGTCATGTATGGATGTGAGAGTTGGACTTTGAAGAAGGCTGAGCGCTGAAGAATTGATGCTTTTGAACTGTGCTGTTGGAGAAGACTCTTGAGAGTCCCTTGGACTGCAAGGAGATCCACCCAGTCCATTCTGAAGGAGATCAACCCTGGGATTGCTTTGGAAGGAATGATGCTGAAGCTGAAACTCCAGTACTTTGGCCACCTCATGCGAAGAGTTGACTCATTGGAAAAGACTCTGATGCTAGGAGGGATTGGGGGTAGGAGGAGAAGGGGATGACCGAGGATGAGATGGCTGGATGGCATCACGGACTCGATGGACGTGAGTTTGAATGAACTCCGGGTGTTGGTGATGGACAAGGAGGCCTGGCGTGCTGCGATTCATGGGGTCACACAGAGTCGGACACGACTGAGCGACTGAACTGAATTGAACTGATCTTCAATGAAAATAAGTTACAAAATAAATAGATGAGGAGGAGAAGGGGACGACCGAGGATGAGATGGCTGGATGGCAAGACCGACTTGATGGACATGAGTTTGAATGAACTCCAGGAGTTGGTGATGGACAGGGAGGCCTGGTGTGCTGCGATTCATGGGGTCGCACAGAGTCGGACACGACTTAGCGACTGAACTGAACTGAACTGATCAATGAAAATAAGTTACAAAATAAATAGATGACTATTGTCAGGTTTTAATAACAGTTCAAATAATAAAGACATGATATATTTATGTTTATAATTAGCATTAATATTATTACTATCTTATCATTTTTTCTCCAGAATAATAACTACAAAGGGTTATGGATATGAAACAGAATGAAGGGGAAGATTTTAGAATCTAAGAGTCCTGGGTTCAAGTTATGTTTCTACCTCTTGTTTACAATGGTTATCAATACTTTTTTATTAAAGTGGGCAAGGGGTTGTGTATCCAAGTACGTTATCCTTTTCAGTTTTTATTTTTGGTTTATAAAAATAAATAGAGCTATGCACGGGTTACAATTTTGTTGTTAAGATTAAAAATTATATATAAAGGTCACTAGCATGAGGTCTAGCCCTGGCACATTAATTAAATAGTATCAGTCATCTTCCACTTCCCTTCAGAATAACCCAGCATGAATGACACTATTATTTTAAATTCATTCAAACTTAGACTCTCATTTTGGATTCTGTAACCATTCACTGTTGGGGAAGGCAATGGTACCCCACCCCAGTACTCTTGCCTGGAAAATCCAATGGACGGAGTAGCCTGGTGGGCTGCAGTCCATGGGGTCGCTTACACTCGGACAGACTAAGTGACTTCTCTTTCACTTTTCTCTTTCATGCATTGGAGAAGGAAATGGCAACCCACTCCAGTATTCTTGCCTGGAGAATCCCAGGGACGGGGGAGCCTGGTGGGCTGCCGTCTATGGGGTCACACAGAGTCGGACATGACTGAAGTGACTTAGCAGCAGCAGCAACCATTCACTGTATAAATTAATTCTATTTGTTTCTACACAAGATATAGCCCTTGAATGTCTTCTCACATTCAGGCATGTATATCCATTTTCTTTTTGAGTATATTAATATATTTATTCCAAGTAAATACAAGTAAACATGTATGAAATTGAGCTCTTCCCTTTCACTCAAAGATGTGTGCCTTTATTGACATTGCTACCAATCGGTCAGCTTAGATAAAAACCTGGGAGAGTCTTTCAATTTTTAATAATTCCTTCTCTCCATTTTTCCTTACTCATGGCCAAGTTCAAACCATCAGCAACGTTTTTTTTTTTAGTGGAGGTGTTCTGCCTCATTTCTCTACCTACAGCTTTTGCTGTTTGTTGTTGTTCAGTTGCTAAGTCATATCTGACTCTTTGTGACCCCATGATCTATATAGCCCACCAAGCTCCTCTTTCTATGGAATTCTCCAGGCAAGAATACTGGAGTGGGTTGCCATTCCCTTTTCCAGGGGACCTTTATGACCCAAGGATCAAACCCGAGACTCCTACATTGGCAGGCAGATTCTTTACCATTGAGCCATTGGGGAAACCTACCTACAGCTTCATCTTCCCTCAAATCTATCTTCTGTAGGGGCACCAGAGTGATTTTCCTGAAACCAAACTATCTCAGATGAATTTCAGTTTTAAAGTCCTTCCATTGCTTCCACTGACTAGATAACTCCAAGCTTCTTAAGAAAACAAATTAAATTTTCCATGATATGACCCTTAACTCTACTGACCCTCTTTGAATCATAGTTAATATACTGATTTGCTGATTGACTTGCAATTATCCAAAATACCAAGTTATTTCACACTTCTCCAGCTGTATAAATAATGTGATGGGCTTTATTATTATTGTTATTTTAATGTGGTCAACCTCTGCTCATTCTCCTAAACTCATCTTGTTTAGTAGATCTAAATACTCCCCTGTTATGACAAGTGCCCTCATCAATGTCCCAGAAAGCTGAGAATTTACCTCAATCTCAACTTCACCGTGGTAAATTGATTTATGTATAGTTCTACTTTCTACAACTTACTGTAATTTTTCTTTTGGCCTGCAAATGACAATTACTATGTTTATCTTTGTATTCTCATAAATGGTAGTTATGTAATAAATGGTTTGTTGGACTGGGTAGAAAATCTTACTGTCAAAGACACCAATATATATATATATTAATTTAATAGGGACTAGGAGAGAATTAGTGTATACTTTCTGGGAAGGCAGAATTTCAAATCTAACTCTTTGTTTAGGAAACTCTAAAAAAACTTGAGTTTTGTATCATATCATCTCTTATTCTAATTCATCTATTTAAAAACCTAAAATGACATTTGTTAAAAATCTAGGAAAAGAAACAAAAAAGATGCTTGTTTAGAACTTAGGGCATTCAGAAATTGTTTTGACTTCTGGGAAAAAGAGAAAACTGAACCACAATGATTCTTATCCTTTTGAACTAGCTCTCTGGTGGAGAAGAAGCAAGGCAGACAATGGAATTCATTCTCTAAACAAAAATGCATGTAGCCCATTTCATGGTAGTACTTTCAGTGCATCAAGTAATACCAAGAAAGGGCTATAAAAGAGCTTGTTGTAATTGCAAACAGGTTGTTAGAAAAGGATTCACAGACGAAGTGATGATTCAGTAATGACCTTGACGGAATGAAGAAATCTGAGGGTAAAACCACTGCAAGCTGAAAGGAGATGAAAGTCAAGTTCAAAGGTTTGCAAGTGGCTGTAAACCTCAGAGAGAGAGAGGAGACCAGTGTGATAACTGGAGTGGACTAAAAGAAACAACACAGAGCAGAAGGCCAGGCAAATGTAAAGAGGTGACATGAGGAAGTGTTCTGTGGCTGCTCCCAGGACAAACTGCGCTGGGCTCCACTGGCCCTTTTAATGATGTTGCCTTTTACACAGAGTGAGATGTGAAGACTCTAGAAATCTATGCAAAAGGAAAAGATGTGTTCTATGTTATCAGAATCACTCAGGCTATTTTATTGAGAGGAGACTCTGAAGGGGGCTCAGGCAGAAGTCTAATTAGACTTCTCATTAGAAGTGGTTTTCAACACTATAGACTAGAGAGGACAATGGCTTAGACTGTGATGTTATTAATGAAAGTAGTGGAATTTTTTGTTTTCTGAATGTTTTCAGGTTAGAGCTTAGATTTGTTGCTCAAGATTATATTTGGAGTTTGAAAAATAAGCATTGAGGAAGGCTCCAGACATCCTGGCCAAAACAACTGCAAATTTGGAGATGCTTTCTACCACACTGGACGATGAAGTCACTAAGCATTTTGACAAACATACTGTGGAATCAAATGCCAAGCAGACAAGAACTAAACTCTTCTGGAGTGACCTACAGGCCTGTAAATAGCAGTGGGAGAAAATGGAGGAGGATCTGTCATCCGAAAGTGAGAGCAGCAAGGAGAACTGGATAGTACATCCATTCTTATGCAATGAGATTAAAAGATACAATATTGAGAAACTAGAGGAAGAACAATCTAGACATATCAGTGAGGAAATACAGGGTCCTATGAAATGTCTATGATTAATGATAAGAGGGATGTGAAGAGAAAAGTCTCTCACGTGGCTATGCTTCAGGGAAAATAATGTCCTGTTCTCTGCTCTGGAGGGGTTGTAATGGTCAGTGGTTTTGTTACAGTTCTGTCAAACTTCCTTGCCTTGCTATAGCTTGGGGTAGTCTTTTCCTCTACAGAATTGATCTCTTAAGAATTCTTAATCTTTGCAATTGATTTTGGTAAATTACAACTTCTTGAAAAATTATCCATTTTATCCATGTTTTCAAGTTTTTGCATCTGTTTAAAGCAAAGTGATCGCTTAATGATTCTTCCAATTTCTTCTATTTCTATGTCATTTCCCTCTCAGAATTTATTAGGCAAAGTTCCACTTTCTCCCACTTTTTGACTGGCCTAGCTGATAGTTATCAATTTATCTATGTTTTTATTTACATTTCAGAGAACTGAATTTGGATTTATTGACTTTAGAGATACAACTAATTCATATTGTTGTTGGACTTATTAATTCATTTTTGTGTTCCTTTGTATTTTTGTTTATTTCATCTATGTAGTATCATAAAAACTATATAAAGCCTTCACAAAAGTTTCTCAAAAAGAGAAGCATGGATGGATTTCACTAAGTAAGATACCAACAAACATAAGCCAGAAGTTTATTTCAATATTAAAACACCAAAGCCTAGTGGGATTTATATCAGGAATGAAAAATAGATATAATATAGAACTGTATTAAGATCAGTCATCCTAGCATTAGCTCAAAAAGAAAAGGCATTACTGCTTTCATAGTTGATGGATTATTTATCTGACTTGAATAAATGACCATTCTTATTTTTTTTAAGTCAGTAAAATAAAAATAGATGAATGCTTTATTAACATAGTAAAATGTTTTCTAACCATAAACCAATATAATAGGGAAACATGGGAGGCCTTCCTACTTAAAATCAAGACAAACATTTTTATTGGAAGTACTATCAAATGAAATTAAAGGGAACAAAATAAACAAAAAGAAGGACATCAAAGTATCACTATCTATAAAATATATTATTAGATAATATAAAAATCTGAACTGGAAAACTATAAAAATATAAGAGAATTAAAGTATCTTAAAATTAATATAGGTTAATAACTTTTGTATGTGTAAATGTCAGCCAATTAGAAGAACAAGAAAGGGGTCCATTTAAAATAACAAAAAATGAGAAACATCCTAACAAAAAAAAATTAATAGGACATTTATAAAAAAATTTTTTGAAAATAAAATCTACTAAAGGACACAAAATAAAACATGGGCAAATGAAGAGACATAAAGTTCCTAGAAAGATTCAATAATGTATGAATATTAAATTTATATTTTCTTAAAATGCATTCTGAAATCTGGAACAAACAAGAATGAAAGGAATATCTCAGGTGGGGGAACAAATAAACGTTGGAGTAGTTATAATAATTGAAAGTCTTTTTACTTTGCTTTCTCTTAATGTTTTTCTCATATATATATGTATGCATATATATGAGGTTACTGGGGAAGGCAATGGCACCCCACCCCAGTACTCTCGCCTGGAAAATCCAATGGACCGAGTAGCCTGGTGGGCTGCAGTCCATGGGGTCGCTAACAGTCGGACAGACTGAGCGACTTCACTTTCACTTTTCTCTTTCATGCACTGGAGAAGGAAATGGCAACCCACTCCAGTATTCTTGCCTGGAGAATCCCAGGGATGCGGGAGCCTGGTAGGCTGCCGTCTATGGGGTCACACAGAGTCGGACACGACTGAAGTGACTTAGCAGCAGCAGCATATGAGGTTATATTATATATAGATAATGATTTTCTAGATAAAATTTATATATATGTATATATATATAATTTAAAAATAATTATCCAGACACTGAGGGATGGCTTCAAATCCCTGAGGCATCATGAGTTGCATGTTATCTGTGAGCTCTCAGTAGCAACCTTACTTTTCACTAATGCATTGGACACAGGCTTCTGATATTTCCTAGTTCCCACTCCCCCTCCCAAGAGAGACTTGCATCCTTCACATCTTAGTCAATCATAGTTAATTACTTTGTGTTTTAACCTTGACTTTATCATACTTTTTCTGCAATTTGACAAAAGAATATGCAGTTCCTGAGAAACTAGTCTCTCTGATTTTCTGATCTAATTTAGATGTTTATAAGATAAAAGAATGCTCGCTGTGCTTCTTTTATTTAATTATGGGGTTAAACTGGAGCGATGAAAAGATTGCATTGGTTCTGATATAAATTACCTTCTCTCTGCTGGAGGAGCATTATCCGCTGCTTGGACAGTGAGCGCGTATGTCCTTCCAACCATCAATTTCACCCCCGGAGCGACGGTGATAAGCCCTGTTGTTTTATTGATGATGAAGTCTCCCTGAGCCCCAACCAGGATTTCATATGTGATCTCCCCGTTTGACCCTTCGTCTGCGTCGACTGCAGTGAGCTGGAATTGAAAATCACAACTTAAATCCTCTGGAGACTCAACTTTTCACCATCACGTCATTTTCCGCCCCCAACAAAAGAAGCTTGCTTTCAAACACACACACAGTAAGTAAAGTTCTCTCGTCATATACACTCTTGTTTTCTTGAATTTAGGACACTGTGTTCAAATACTGAAGCAATCACATCAGAAAAGATTTTTTTGTTGTTCTTGTGAGAATGATAAAAGGCTTTGAATCTTGAAGCTATCCTTATTTTAACTTACTAAACCAAAAAAGAAAGAAAACCCTAACAGCGAATCTAATGTCTCTATAGGATTTTTTTTTTTTATCTCATCACCTGCTTTTAATACATAAATGCACATTACTAAGGACTGCTGCTGCTGCAAGTCACTTCAGTCGTGTCTGACTGACTCTCTGCAACCCCATAGATGGCAGCCCACCAGGCTTCTCTGTCCACGGGATTCTCTAGGCAAGAATATTGGAGTGGGTTACCATTTCCTTCTCCTAACTAAGGACAGAGGCCTGTAAAAAAAAAAAAAAAAAAGTGAAATGGCTGAAGTTTGCCTTTATTGCTACCATCCTTCCTTTCGCTCTGATTTTTTTCTTGTCATATTGTTTTCCTTCCTATCTTCCAGAAGGTCTCTTGTCCTGGAATCCTTTTTATTTACACATGGCTCTAAGAAAGATTCTTATGAGCTTGTTCACATTGACTTATAAAAGACTTATAAGATTTAGAGTATTACCTTTTGAAAAGCAAGCAAACACATCTCCAATTGCAGATTATCTAATTAGAAAATTAGAATATCAAACTCAATTTTTTTTTTTTTTTCTTTTTTGAGAAAAAGACCCAATTCAGAGTCCCTGAAATAATACCACATGAACATTTGTTAGGCTGTTTTGGAACAAATGACATCCAGTAGTTAAAGACTACTTTGAATCATTATATATGAAAAGAGAAAACCATTATTAACTTTACAAAGCAAAATTAATGTAATAGTGATTTAATATGTTAAATAAGGCTCCTTGACATCCTGATAAGTATAAATTTACTTAAGGGAACCAAATGTAAGATTCTACTGGGAAATCTTATACATTTTACAGTCACAGAATTTATTGTTTTCATCCCTTGACAGATGAAGAAAGAAAAACTGGCCTCAGTTTACACCTAAGAGGAAAACATGTGTTTCCTATTAGTAAAGAAAACCCACAGGGTTGTAATAAATATCTTGTAGAAAAAAAAATCCTTATTTACTGACATTTTCTTATGTATCTCTAATCCATGAGTTTCATGTCTTTAAAGTAGCAGTTCTTTGTCATCCACAGACTCCTTTCGGTGGCTACTGGACATTCTGGTGCACTTTCTTAGATAAAATGTGAGTATACACATTCACCTTGAAATAAATTCAATTTCAGGAATGCTGTGTTAATGAATGGCCATTTCAAAGTATCATGTTAACCATTCTAATGAAATGTAAACAAAATTCTTTACCCACCACATCATGCTTAAAAGGGTATACTGGGCATAGTCTACTTCTATTTTTATTATCCTTCCACTACATTTAGAATGATTTTGTGCATGGAAATAGCAGCAACAAAAATAATTGAGAAAGAAAAAAAAGAAATTTGAAACAGAGGTATAAATTCAGCTAAGTCTGAGACTGGGTATTTGGGAGTGAACAGATGTTGTTGCCAGAAGGAAAGGCACTCCATGAAATGATTCTGGGACTTATGTGAGAATGACAGACATAGTCCTAAAGGCAAAGAGAAGGAAACAATTTGTAGAAACAGTCAAAATGAATGATATATATTTATGGAGAATTATTCATGCCAGACAAGCTCATTTTCTTTTGTGTGTGGATAAAATTGGGAAATTAGAGGACAGGGGTAGCAGAAGATATATCAATTTTGATTATAGTAAATCACTTAACACAATGTCTCAGGAAATCTTAATTAAAATTTAGCTCAAATTGGATTCAATATTAACATTCTTCCTGGGACTTAAATTGGCTAAAGGAATTTAATGATAAATGGCAATGAATCAAGTTAAGAAGAATGTGTTGAGGAATGTGCTTTAGGGATACAGGTATTATGGTTGCTCTTATTTAACATTTTCATAAATAATATTGGAAGACAGGATAAGCTCAAAGATAATTAAATTGCAAAAGGCTGCCATCTGGGAGGTGCTGTAAATACCAAACAGTACTACAAAGCACAGGTGATACAAACAATCCTCAAACTGCATAGCCAACCAATCACAGATGAGATAAAATATTCAGGGACTACAACGAGCACCACAGAAACCATTAACAAGTAGGAAGTTTACTAAGCTAAAAATGAATTCAACAGTTGTTATCTAAGTAACTTAATACAAATTTTCAGTCTTTCAGCAGCAAGTAATAAAATAGTTGGTCAAGAATTCACATATTGTGTTCTTAAACATGCAAACAAAAATATTTTAAAGGAATTATTAGTGGTTCAAGATTAGAAAAAAATAGCCGAGACACTGACTCTGAAAACCCTGAAAATGATAACATCTTGTAAAAGAAAACTCCTGAAACTAAACTGTGGTGGAGATTTAGTTCAGTAACCAATCTGATCCTGTGATCAGTGGTCTAGGACAGTGATTACCAACCTTTTTGACACCAGGGACTAGTTTCATAAAAGACAATTTTTCCATGAACCAGAAGGAGAGAAGGGATGGTTTCAAAATGATTCAAGTGCATTCCATTTATTGTGTACTTTATTACTATTACATCAGCTCCACTTCAGATCATCAGGCATTAGATCTTGGCGATTGGGGACTCCTGGTCTAGGATATTAAAGGTATATGAAGCCTGTTTCTAATTTAGTGGGAAAATCTGCCTCCTAAACAAAAATGAGTTAATTTACATGGGGAAAGCAAAGTGTCACTCACATGTTATCAGATGAAATTAAACTAAAATATGTGACTTTTAATTGTTTTACCAAGATGTAATGATATCTAAATGGTAAGGAACACTAAATTGTTTAATGATAACATCTTGTAAAAGAAAACTCCTGAAACTAAACTGTGGTGGAGATTTAGTTCAGTAACCAATCTGATCCTGTGATCAGTGGTCTAGGACAGTGATTACCAACCTTTTTGACACCAGGGACTAGTTTCATAAAAGACAATTTTTCCATGAACCAGAAGGAGAGAAGGGATGGTTTCAAAATGATTCAAGTGCATTCCATTTATTGTGTACTTTATTACTATTACATCAGCTCCACTTCAGATCATCAGGCATTAGATCTTGGCGATTGGGGACTCCTGGTCTAGGATATTAAAGGTATATGAAGCCTGTTTCTAATTTAGTGGGAAAATCTGCCTCCTAAACAAAAATGAGTTAATTTACATGGGGAAAGCAAAGTGTCACTCACATGTTATCAGATGAAATTAAACTAAAATATGTGACTTTTAATTGTTTTACCAAGATGTAATGATATCTAAATGGTAAGGAACACTAAATTGTTTACCATATTTCTTTTCTCTAATATATTACAGTCCTTTTCAGGAAGTTTAACCCTACCTTGACAAAATTCCTTCCTCTCAGTAGTCCAATATGTACATATTACAAATATCCTTGTCCTCAGATACCTTGACATCCCACAAAAAAAAAAAAAAAAAAAA